>OZ001652.1:26162523-26582445 GCA_963924145.1 Pyrausta purpuralis | reverse complement strand
AACTGGAACTAACTCGTAGTCTTAAAAAGGTAAATGAAAATGTTGTGGTTTCGAAGTTCGAGCGCAACGAGCGCTGCTTTTAAGTGCTTTTAGCCTTTTAGATACTATGGTACTTAGGTGCTCGGAACATTGTAGGTCTGTTCCTAATTACGTAAGTGGTTAGTCCTTCGGGGATTTTGCTCTGAGATTTTCGTAAAAAGCAAAGTATCACATTTTTTTATGGATTTATCTTTTAGTTGTTAATTGACTATTAATTATCATAAGCGTTATAATTTATTATCATAGACAAATCCCTTAAGAAATCATCCTGTTCAATTTACAATTATCGCGCTGTCTGTTTCTATGCCACGGGAAAATCAAGACAATGTAACCCGATCTGGAATCCCAGAAATCCCAGGTCTCTTGGATAGAGCTCGGATAACGGACTGCAAGACTAAACAACGGTCAGCATAATTTACAGCGGTCCCCCGTGGCGTCGCCCGCGTAAATTTCGGCTTTACTGTACAAGATTTCAAAGTAAAACACATATTTTTATTATTAATAAGTCCCCAGCCACCATAGCGGTTAGCTCACGCGCATGTTGTATTTTAGCTGCAAGCATTATTTTGGTGGGGAGTTATTTTGAAATTGTAACAGCTGCTAAGATATTTATTAAAATTGAATTATGTACAGGGAAATTTTGTTAAGAATAAAATGCTTGTGATGATGAATATATTTATTTCAATAAGAATAAATACCCGTTTGCATCAATTGTGTATCTTTTACAGTTTACGCTGGGTATGCAACGGAAGCCATCAAAGGAATATTTTCACCCCGTTTTTACATCATTTTTCATTGTTGCTCTGCTCTTATAAGCCGTATCGTATACCTCTTATGTTATGTAGCCTAAAGCCTTCCTTGATAAATAAGCTATAATTTGATTGGCGCGTTCAAACAAACTCTTCAGCTTTATAATATTAGTATAGATACAAGTGGAGCTACTCACCTATGACTCATAAGGTTGTACAGGATCGGATTCACAGTAGCCGAGACGTAGTAGAAGGCGCCAGCCACGTTGAAGAGATGGTTGTTGATGGTCTGGTAGTACTTGGACTCGGAGCCGTAGATGAAGAACAGGCGCTGGAAGTGGAACGGCGCCCAGCATACGAAGAATGCCACCACTACAGCCGCTGAGGACAAAATAAAAGTGTTTTATTTTGGGTATAAACTGAGCTATCGCCAATCAAATTAATTTTGTGTAGCGGTATGAGGTGCTACGTACATTTAATCTACCTCTTTACCATTGCCTTAAAGAGTTCCTGGTTATTAGGAAAGACATCAGTACCTTTTTATTTAATTCTGGTTGTAGATTTCTTTCCCAAGTCGAAAGTTTGAAAGAAAAAAGGTGGCTCACAAGGCACACTACACAGGGTGTAAAATAAAAGTACGAGTCAAATTCAAGAGGTTGGTTTTCAATCGAGTATACAGCAAAAAAATATTTTTTTGAATAACTCATGAAAACGTACAATATTTTTTTTCCTTTATTAAAAACTCGACTCTCATCACCCCCTTAAATTTGGCTCGTCCTGTTTCACACAACTGCATAAAAAAAAACAGTAAATATATTTTTTTATAAATCAAATTAATTTTATATTATAATTCCTAAAATTCTATTCTAAAAAAGTACGAGTCGAATTCAAGGGGGTGGTAAATAGTCGAGTCTAAAATACAGGTATTTTTAACTTGAAAATATGTTTATACTTTATACAGGGTGTTGGTTACATTAACCCCAAACATAACTTTGTTATTCATACAAATACTAAGAAAAACAAAGTTATATTTGCTGTCAACTAAATATTGTGGTATTTTGGCTAAGTGATAGTAAGTGGATATCTAATTCAGTTAAAGTTGGCACGAAACCCTTAGTATGCGAGTTCCATTTGCACTTGGCCGGTTTTTCAGAATGTTGTGAAGAGGTTTTCTTTTATTAAACTTGCATATAATTAAAGTTTTTTTTTTGAATAAGCATAACTCATATTATTATCCCTAATTTGGATGTCACTTACCAAATCAACAACCTGTAAAATTATATTTAAGATAAAAAAATACAACATTTTTTAAAATGTATATTTCCTGCCCCTTGAATATGGCTTTACTTTTTTTAACATCCTGTACTTAAACAATAAAATTGGATACTGGGTATTGGAGAAGATAATGGAAAATCTTTACCAATGAGTGCAGACGGCTTTCTGCCGCAATAGTGCTTCCTTCGAAAAAATAGCTATCTGTATATACAGTTCAGAGGGCTAGTTTGCAAAGGTTCGAGCCTACTGTTGTACAGGTGCTAAATATTACATGTCATAATCTCAGCCCGTAATTAGCGCGTTCGGATCCAACAGATTTAATTGATGAATAAACTGGCGGGTATCGCGGTGGATTAGCAATGTCATGCCAAAGTTAAATTAATATTCAAATTGCTTATTTCGGCATTCGGTGTGTTTAGCATCGTGTCGGTTAGAAGACATGAATTTGTCTTTATCATGATTGGATTTCCTTGATTTAACGGATAACATCAAGAATATTTTTTTGTGGTATGTATAAGAAATATCACTATACAATAACATAGAAGAAAGGATGCTCCCTTCGTCTGGAAAAAGGCTAATAGAAAGGAGAAAATTGCTTAAGTCAGTGCGCCTTTCTAACCAGTTCGAAGTAGGTCCAGAATGAAGTTAATGCTTTAATATGTTCCCCTGAGAATATTTGCATAAAACATAAAAGCAGACGTTGTTAGTATACAGTGCTGTCTTTCATATGACATATTGTTATATCCCTTAAGCTTTTAAGATTAAAGTTTACCGCCACGGTGCCCTTGTACGCAATACACAAGGTCACTATCTTTTCCTCCAGTCTCAAAATCCAGCGAAGGAGAGAGATCAGGCGCGGAAGCAACGCCTTAACGTGTTGTCTGTGGCACAGGGGTGTCACACCCCAACATTCTGACTTCGAGCAGTTTCTGTGTAAACCTAACGAGTCTAAGTCTGGGGACTAAATACAGACATACCCAGCATCCTGATGATGGTCTTCCTGGACTGCGCCTGCCGCGCCTCGCCGTGCACGCTGCCGTTCACGCCGTTCAGAGTCCCTGGGCTGCCAGGTTTGTGCGCGTGCGTCGATCTGAGGGCAACAAAGCCAGGAATATTGTAATGCGTGCTACTTACCTATATAAAGATACATGAGTAGATATCAGTTTTGAGATTGTAAAGGTGACGATAATTACCCGACTACGGCGAAGCGAATAAGAGGTTTATGTTTTTTAACGTTACATTAATTAATTCAGTCACGCATTCGTGGCATTTTGAAATCATTGGCTAGTAATATAAGTGTTTACAACCTTTACTTAAAATGGTTGCAGTGTTTTTTTTATTTTTTCAGTGTTCGATTTCTATTTATTACGAGGGTCAAACTGAAAGTTCTTAGAACTGGCCACTTAAAAACAATATAATAAAAAAAATATTCTAAAATTTGAAAATAGAACTCTTTGCCAATATCACTGAGTATATATTTCATTCATTTGTCATTTGTTTTACGATTTGGCGGCAAATTGAAAATTGTCTGTGTCACGTCAACATGAATTTAACACGAGAAAATTTTCGTGCAATGATTTTTTATGACTTTCGATGTCATTTAAGTCAACAAGAAAGTTATGATAGACTAAGATTGGCCTTTCACGATGAAGCCCCATCTCGTGCGACTGTTTACAACTGGTTTAATGAGTTTAAACGTGGTCGCACTAATCTCACTGATGATGTACGTGAGGGACGGCCTTCTACGGCGACGACTGAAAATAACATCTGTGTTGTGCGGCGTATGATAGAGACTGACAAAATAGTGACCTATCAGCAGATTCGGACAAGCTTAGGCATCGGTATGAGTCAAGTGCACAAAATCCTCCACGAACATTTAGCGGTCAGGAAGCTTTGCGCCCGGTGGATACCTCATAATTTGACTAAGGCTCAAAAACTCCATCGTGTGGATTGGTGCCGTAAAATGATTGAAAGATTTAACGGAGGTGACTCAAATGCTGTGTTCGACATACTAACAGGTGACGAAAGCTGGATTTACTGTTATGATCCTGAAACCAAAAGACAATCTGCTCAGTGGGTGTTTCCTTTCGAGGAGTTGCCAACTAAAGTGAAGAGAGATCGAAGTGCGGGAAAAAAATGGTGGCCTCGTTCTTTGGAAGGATAGGTCATTTCGCAACAATTGTGTTAGAGGATCAAAAAACAGTTTCTGCAGAATGGTACACTACCAATTGTTTGCCACTTGTCTTGGAAAAAGTTCGAGAGAAACGACCTCGCAGTAGGATCCTCCTTCACCACGACAACGCCTCGTCGCACACCGCCAAGCGAACGATCGACTATTTGGCGACATCAAACGTTGAATTACTGGGTCACCCGCCGTATAGCCCCGACCTCGCGCCTTGTGATTTTTATTTATTTCCAAAAATTAAAGAAAAACTTAAAGGAAAGCGGTTTATGAATGCTGAAGAAGCGGTGGCTGCGTATCGCGATGCCATTGAAGAGACCCCTAAGGACGAGTGGGCAAAGTGCTTTTCCCAGTGGTTCCATCGCATGCAGCGGTGTATTGACGTCAATGGACAATATTTTGAAAAGATATAATAAAACTAATAACTGGCTAATGTAATCAGTTTTTGATTTTCTAAGAACTTTCAGTTTGACCCTCGTATAAGTAATATTAAATTTTAGGGCACAGACATGAGGTTAAGCTTGAAGATAAATTAAAGGATCCCACAAAACTGTTTTGCCCTCCGCAAGCGAAAATAGAAGTTCGCGTAGTGAATTCCTGTGTAAGAAATCACTGGCAGAGTTTTACAGTGAGAATGTGGCATTCTAGGACGAAATATTTCAAACGAAACTGGGGTTGATACTATCATCGTTACAAATGAATTTCATTTTTGAAATCCGTTACGTAAATTAAAGCTTTCTTTTAGCAATAATAGCATTTGTTTCTGTCGTGTTAGTAAAAAAGTGATAGTGTAAAAATATATATTTGTAATGCTAAATATTTAAATATAATGTTCAAAATCATCATTCCTAAATACTTCCTAAGGTACTTCACCATGACGTGTTTATCGGCCTATTTCCAGTTCAATAATACGTTTCCCATTCCATATTGAAACCACAATCTACTTTCCACGTTCATTTCGAACAACGTCAAAAGACTTTCTGTTTGTTTTCTACGAATGGAAAGCAGAAAAATCTCAAAGTTAAATGTTTTCGAAGCTAACTGAAATGACAAAAGCAGTTCTTAGTAAAGTTCACTTTGTTGCGACCGCTTAAATCCACGGGGATATTATCTAACCAACGCTTGTATACAGAAATAGGTAGTGACGTCATGAAAGTATAATATTTCGAAAACAAAGAAGTTAGCGCGCCATAGCATTTGGCAGCGCTGACAACGTTTGAAGACTTGACTCTAGACCAAACCAAGCCTCTGTCATTTGCGATGGGGCGAGATTACCAAAGAAAATGCATGTTCATTATGCCTTTGAAGATTTCGGGTAAACCTTAATGCTGACTTGACAAGTAAACAACATATTTTATAGAACAGTAAAGACACTAAACGTTGTAACGGAAATTATCAATCTAATAAATTGAGCTCATTAAGTTTGCACGCCCACTCACCGTAGTAATTAAATTTACTTGCAAGCACTTTAAGCCTTTACTCCAACAACGCCACATACGGAATGTTAATCGAATTGCGATCGGGAGTTACTTAATATCACTTCTTCAGCCTCATTGATGTGTCGAGTGTTGAAAGTAGAAAAAGGAGACTAATGTTGTCAGCTCTTCTTACCTCTAACCTCGTCACTGGCAGACGCTGTTAGCTACAAATAAGGTGTTTTCTCAGGTATATACTTCTGGGGTGCAATTCAAGTGCAATCCGTATACGAAAAAAGTTCACCATTCGAATTTTCTTTGTCGAAGATAAAATAGTTTTTGATTTCTCACATTCAAGATTTCTATGTATTTAGATTTTGTTGGTGCGAGAGTTTTTTTAGGTGTAGATATTTTACTTGATTTTTGAGGTAAAACGGTTAAACTTGCAATCAAATTACCACACGTAAAAAGGTCGATTGCCGCAGAATTGGCCTCTTTTACCTTCATTAGGTTTAAAGAATTTATTCTCAAAAAAAAGATTACAAAATCCACTTACATGAGAAATTATAAATACTAAGCTACTATACCTTCACTGTTATAAACTTAAATAATATTTTATTTAACTACTTTAATCAGGATTATAAGGTTCAGGCCAATTTTCTTATCTGTTATGCTTAGGAACATAACGTTTGTTTACGTCAATCTAAATAAAATGACGAACTCTCTGCGAATCACTTAAGACAACTCGTGCTCGTGTTCCTTCATTAAATAAATCAAATATGTACGGTTCCATACGTTAACCCTCAATACGTAGATACAACATTGTTTTAGGTAATGTAAAAAGTTTCTAATTCTTAGGACCTACAACCTAGGTATGACAGTCTTCTAATTTTAAATTAAGATATAAAATTCAACGTAAATTGATTAATTCTATTTTGTTAAAGTTTCATACATTTATTTAATTTTAAAAATCTTAAACAATTGCAAAAGTCCAGCCTGGAACTGTCCTATGACTTCTATAATTAGTACTCAATAAACTGTTTATTTTATTAATGTCTATAACCAAACTGCAGCTCCAAAATATTTCAGTGAAAAATATCAGATTTTCTGACGTATATTGACTAGTATATTGCTTGAATTAAAAGAAAAAATAAGCTCTTTCATGTTTCCTGTTTCGGTAAGCAAATGTATACTCGTGTACGAAATACGAATAATACGTCTACTTTAGTAAAAAAAAAATATTTGAGAATTATGCTCAATAAATCTATATTTTTCTATATTACACTCATATCTGGCGATGTTTTTAGTTACCTAGATACTTACGCTTAACGTGACACAGATATTTTTGTCAAGCCTGAGCTTGATTGATAAATAAATTTATGATACAAAGTAAGAACGGCACTTAGGTAAATACAAAGACAGAATACACCAAACGAAATTTTGAAAAAAGTTAGCTTAAAATGTATCAAACTGCATACAGATCGCTTGTGACCGGTCGCTGTGGAAAACCGTGGGGGATTATGTTCAATAGTGACGCCCGTCAGACGCCCTTTGGCTGATAATGATGATGATGATTAAAAAGAAACGGGATCTATCTTTGACCGCTGGTCACCAGCGTATAAACTAAATAACACATTTCAAGGTGAATTCAAGTTTAAGAGAAATGGATGACACGAACGAGGTGGAAAGAATTTTGTATGACTTTAGTAATGAATATGGAATGAAATATATAAAGTTATTTAAAGTCCGCGTTTGAATATTGAAAAGTCTATTTGGTACTTCAAACACGATTAAAATTATAAAAGACTAGCGGTCCCCCACGACTTCATGTGCGTGTTTTGAGTTCACTCCCTCTCCTTCCGTCGTCGTAATGTTTTATGCTGAAGAAAAAATGGGGTACAATTGACCCTCAACTCAACTCACGAAACACTAATTAGAAGATAAGACTTGATCGAAAAGAAACTTAAAAAATGATTAATGAAAGCTACGCCTTGTTATTTACTTTTTTGATCACTATAATTAACGACTGTGGGTGTATATGTTATGGGCCAAGTGATAAATTAAGCAGAATACATAATGCCCGGTCATTATGAAAAATGCCCAATATGAGAGTGCAATGATAATTATTATTCAAATAATCAAATTGACCGGGCACTATACATATTGCCCATCACTTTTTGGGCAGAGTAATACAAACATATTTAATTACTATTTTTTTATTGTTATTGTCATTTAACTTAAAATAAACTAAATATTGAACCACTTAAATGATCACATTTATTATTTGGATTAATTACGAAGTAGTCCTTCGTTCGTCCTACCTTAAAAATCCACTAGTTTTAGCATTTAAAATTAAAAAAAAATAATTATTTTATGTTATAATTTTATGTTATAAAAATATAACATAAAATATAATTAAATTTTAAACAAAAATCGCACAACATATCTTTGTTTTATAGAAATGACTTATCATTATAATGCGTACTTCCCTCCGCGCCCTCGCGCCGTGTTAAATATAGCTTTATTATCAAACTAGCGGTCCCCCGCGACTTCGTCCGCGCGTTTTGAGTTTGCGCTTTCCCCTCCCGTCGCAGCGTCATGTTTTATATCCTAAAGCCTTTCTCGATAAATAAGCTATCCAACACAGAATTTTATTTTAAATCGGTCCAGCAGTTCCTGAGATAAGCGCGTTCAAACAAACAAACTCTTCAGCTTTATAATATATTAGCGCAAGCGCACGTTGTACTTAAGTAGCGAACATTATTTTGGTGCGGAGTTATGTTAAAACTGTGATAGCTCCTAAGATATTTATTAAAATCAAATGATATAAAGGGCAACTTGGCTCTAAATGAAATGCTCGTGATGATGAATGTATTAATTTTGATAAGAATAAATACCTGTGTGTATAATACACCTCTAAAAATAATGAATTATTTTTTACAAATTTATTAACATAAAAAAGGTTGTAGTAAGTCAACCATAAAAGATAGACATATGCTGTCGCGGACTTTATTATAGAACTCTTAATGCTGAACAATCCTGTCATACATGATTTTTGTGTAACTTAAGCGGTTTCCGCAGCGTTTGCAGCGGAAGCTCTCAAAAGGAATATCTTTCTCCCGTTTTCGCAACATTTTTCATTTCTGCTGTGGTCTTATGAGTCGTATCTTTATGTTATATAGCCTAAAGCCTTCCTCGATAAATGGACTATCCAACGTAAAAAAAAAAACAAATCGGGCCAGTAGTTTTTGAGATTAGCGCGTTCAAACAAACAAACAAACTCTTCAGCTTTATAATATTAGTATAGATTGCCCAACGATCATGCAGCAATATAAAAATGACCGTGCAATGTGATAAATAATGAAGTTGAGATAGTAATTAATCACTTAGCCCAATAAAGCTTGGCATTACTCAGAATGCTCGGGCATTATAAATAATGCCCGAGCCCGATAAATTATACCTATTTTAGGAGGTTGTCTATTGTTGTTAACTTTACAATATTCAGTCGATTCTACCTGCATTTAGCAAAATTTTTGAAAAAGTTGTATTTAATCAATTGCTCTCTCATTTTAAACTTCACAAATTACTGCATGAGAAACAGTTTGGTTTCTCCAAAGGTAGAAATACAACAGATACTGGGTTGGCACTCATCAAGCACATTTTGGATGCTTATGAAGTTAAACATGATGCGATAGGTGTATTCTGTGACTTATCGAAGCCATTTGATTGTGTCGATCATCAAACACTCATTATTAAGCTAGAACATTACGGTGTATCTAATAATGCGTCAAAACTATTGAATTCTTACCTCTCAGGCAGACTTAAATCAGTAAACGTTAATGGCATTAACTCCTCAGGTGCCCCGCTTCAAATGGGAGTGCCCCAGGGCTCAATATTGCGCAATATTGACCTTTGCTGTTTTTGACCTATATTAATGACCTTCCTTTTATATTTAAAAGACTCCTGTGAGATAGTTCTGTTTGCTGATGATACTTCTTTAGTCTTCAAATCAAGAAGAGGCGAAGAATCATTTGACAATGTCAGCAGAGCTCTCTCTAAGGTATTAAATTGGTTCACTAGGAATAACTTGCTACTTAATACAAAAAAGACTAAATGTATTAAATTCACCATGCCTAACGTGAAGCAAGCTACCACAGAAATTCTACTCAACGGTGAAAAATTAGATCTGTCAAACTCCACTGTTTTTCTGGGCATTACATTGGATTCGAATTTGCAGTGGGGAACACATGTTGACACTCTAGCTGGGAGACTCGCTTCAGCTGCCTTTGCGGTTAGAAAAATTAGACATTTGACTGATGTTGAAACAGCAAGGCTTGTGTATTTTAGTTACTTTTATAGTATAATGTCTTATGGTCTTCTCTTGTAGGGTTCTGCTGCGGACATCGATACCATCTTTATTTTACAGAAAAGAGCCATTCGTGCCTTTTACAAACTTAGTCCCCGCGAATCCCTGAGAGAATTCTTTAAGGAAATTAACATCCTCACTGTTGCTTCTCAATACATATTTGATAATATCATGTACGTACGTACGCAAAAATTTAGATTTTTTCATGAAAAAAAGTGACATACATTCGTATAATATACGAAATAAAAACAAACTTGTCATTCCAAACTTCAGGTTAGCTAAAACAATGAATTCATTCCTGGGAAACTGTGTCAAATTTTTCAACAATATACCTAATAATGTTATCGAGCTACCTATTTATAAATTTAAGTTACATGTCAAAACTACCCTAATTTCGAAGGGGTATTATAAAATTCAAGACTATCTTAATGACGAAAATGTATGAACAGTCCAGCCTGCACCAAACTGATGTACCTTCCTGTTTATTTTTGAGGCAGCTAGTGGTGACTAAGTTTGTTCCGGCGTTTCTTCTCAGCACTTGCCAAATTGTCTGTGTCTTGTCTCGAAGCGCTGGTAGGGCCCAAAAGATAAGGAGACATGTTCTAGCCCCATACGGGCCATAATTCATTGATATTACACTAATTTTTGACGTTCATGAGTGGCATTTTGTGTGTTAAATTGAATAAATTATTTTTGACTTTTGATTTTGACTTTGAGTAAAAGGCAAGTTATTTGTTCCACAAATAAATAAGAACTTTAGAGAAGATTCCAGCTTGGTTTATGCGTCCATAAAACAGATTGCGTTATATCAGTGGTTCTTAACAGTACTTTAATTATTTAGGGTACCTTTTCTCTTGAAAAACGTTTGTAGGTTTGAATGAGTATTGCAATTACAAAGCAAAACTTTACTGGGTGGCGATTCTCGCGTAATCATACTTTTTCTGATATTTGATTACAAGTTTAACCATTTTACCTTAAAAATCAAGTTAATTAACTATAGGAAAAAAACGCTTGTCACGATCAGCAGATTCTCGTCACGAAAATCAGCTCATTAGACGTATTTAACATTTCGGTGTTGGTAAAAAATATTTTCATAGCACTTTACTTAATTTTAAATCCAGTCAGAATCAAAATTAGTCTACCTACTGCGAGGCAACCTAAGCTAAAGGTTTGGGCATCTCTGTTTTCACACAAATACGTGTGAAATTCAGTTACGCATCGTCTCAACTTGGTGTTAACTTAAATTGAGCATAAATAAAGTCCTACATTTTGTAAGTTTTAGTACGCTTGTTATGTTTACGCTGCGTTATCATATAAGCAAAATTTAGTATGGTTTCAGTATGGTCAGGTGTGCACGAAATCCCAGATTCCTATCCCAAAAGAAAGATTCGCTTCTAGTAAAACTACCGTCAACATTTTATAGGTACCAATATTTTTCTTTGTATTTGTCAGACGGGAGGTAAGTGGAATAGAGCGTCGTTAACAGGAGACGAGTGCACTTCATCCAATGCACGCTTACTGCACGGTCCGGTAAAGAGAATAAAGCCGAAGAAACTTTATTATAGTGCAATTCTCCTCTTGACTGCGATCCCTCTACTGCTAGACGTGTCCTGAGGGAAAACAGTCGCATACCGTCTTCCAGGACACAAACTGGAGTCTCTCGGAGAACTCGGAGTCTGTTAGGAAACTTCCAAGTGGGTAGTTCCAAAGTCTTGGAAGGAGAATTTTCCGATGAAAGTGATCTGTCTTGTGTCTGCGTGTTCACCATCAACACGATAAGAAGGAGAAGATTTTTATTGAAAGGATTTGTTTGATATTCCCTTGAATAGCCAGAGCGCCCGATGGTGGGCGCTGACAAATGTGCATGAGTTTCGTGATTTTTCCAAGCGCCCACCTGTGGGCGCTTTTGAATTACTTTTTTGCAAAAAAATAAAATGGGTGTATAAATGCTTATTCCTTGGGCATGTTGACCTTTATGAGTAAAAAACAGAGGTTTCTACACCATAGACCGCAAACATATCCGGTTGCTGTCAGTTATTGATTAAAATTCGATTTTTTTTTCTCGCAATTTTTTTCGTATATGTCGTCACCCTACCACGAATTTGTTTGGTTCTATGTTTTCATTTTTGAATACATTTTTTTAAAATTACAAGCATAGGTTATTTATTCAGTAAAAATAAGCTTTTTACAGAATGACAATAGCTTGTTTCAATAATATTTATAACTGTTTACGTAACGTGTAACCTGACACCGCGCGAATTGCGTACGCGCACGCAGTCCACCGCGGAAACGCGACCTCCACCGCAATTGCGCCTTAGGAGGCTAAAGATGAAATAAGAAACCAAAAATTGCGCACGGGCGGTACTCGAACCTACAACTTCTGGCTAACCGGGCCAACCGCTCTTCGTTTTACGAATACGATTGTTGACGAAGCGTTATCAATTTCCGAGTTGAATTTAATCTGTAATGAATATCTATGTATTTGGCCCATCTGCTGCTTATACAGACGGGCGCTGACGACACGCGTAATGACTTACCCGACAGACAGACATTTCGCACAGTCAGACCGACAGCACAGCAACTCATTTGGAATAGCGTTTTTTTTATTTTTTATTACCATATAAATAGAAAACAAATGGATACAATACAAAAACAGCACGATGAAACCACTAAGGCTTGTGTTGATGCTGCTACAACTCACATCGATACTACTGATTATAAATTAATATTTTTTGTTTAGTTTGGCCCAGTTAGTCAGAGGTTGCAAGTTCGAGTCCCACCCGTGCAAAATTTTTGGTTCCTTATTTCATATTAATACTTTTTAGGGGTTAATACATTTTAAACCATTGGATTTAAACATTTGAAACTAACCTACCACTATTTTCTTCAGTAAAAAACTTTTTTTAAACACCAACAAAACGGCCTGGAAAAGCAATCACTTACCAATTATTAGATGACGACGCTTTTCTCATTTTATATCTGACTGACAGACCTTTTAATGAATTGGATTTTCATTTAAATCCCTTTTCGTTTTCTAGATTAAACTTTTTTATTATGTAACTCGAAATTAAATACAGAAAGAGAGAAATAAAAGTGGCTTTAAATTGAGTTATTTGTAAAGATTGCGAACTTAGCATCTTCAGAGTTAATTAAACTCAGGTAGCCATTGTTTAACATCAGTTAATCAATTTAATAACTTTCATACATAAGTCTACCTTCTCTTTAACCTATTTTTTCTTAGGTCTCTTTCTAGGAGACGCGTGAATCGCGCGTCGCGTTGCGGGCGCCAGAAACACAAACATACGGTGAAGTTTGCAGCGTTAAAGAAGAAGCGTTTTCGCCATAATATTATTTTCTTTCCGATAGGGGATAATCTATGGTTTTCGCAAGCGTTTGTTTGAGATCTAGCGTTGCATACTGCAAGCGTCGCCGCGTCGGACGCAGCAAATGAAGCGACGGACGACGCCGCGGCTCAAAAAGTCAAAATAATATGAAAGAGACATTGCTACATGTCGTTTGAAATAATTATTAACATAATAATTATCTCGCGTGAAATATACTTTGTTTTTAAAATAATTATTCATGTCAGGTATGTGGAATTTATTCACCTCATATGATGTCAATTTATGCAGTTGCAAATTAATTTTATATCTTAAATCATTTTCTTCATCTGGCAATCCACTACTGTAAGGTAATGTAAACAATATTGTTTAAACAATATTGTTAAAATTAACCGATACCGACTTCAAAACCAAAATGCACTAAAAAGTCTTAAATAAACTCTTGACTATTGAAAGGAAAGGTGGGTTCTAGGCAAACGATTTCTTTTTGGAGTCGGTGCCATCACTTTGACCATCAAGCATCAACTATCACAACCGACTTCAACCATCGGAATCAGTTCCAATAACAAACAATCATTTAAATTAGTAGATTAGACAATAGGGGATAACTCTTGCTTATCAGAAATTGTAGAATCAAATCAATTAAATATAGTACATCAAAATGATAAAAAAATATATTTGAAAATTAATAGCTATGATGACTGTTTATTACTGCAAAGTGACCTAAATTCCTTGTTTCGCTACTATTCTAAAAATAGTATCACAGTAAACATAAATAAATGCGAATGTATTAGTTTTACACGTAAACCTAATCCCATTAACTTCGCTTATAATTTCAATGGTAATCCTATCCGCAGATCATCGATAATTAGGGATCTAGGTGTATTTTTTGATGAGAAAATGCTGTTGTCCGAACATGTTGACAAGATCACTAATAAGGCTTTTCAAAATTTGGGTTTTGTTATCAGAACATGCAAAGCGTTCAATGATGAGCATACTTTTAAAATTATATACTTTGCGTATGTTCGCAGCATCCTAGAATATGCCAGCCCGATTTGGTCTCCACAATATGCCATATACATAAACCGTGTGGAACGCATTCAAAAGAAATTTATAAAACATTTAAATTACCGCTTTTCAAAAACAACTCCACCGCCCTATAAAGAAAATTGTAAGCAATACGGTCTTTTGACTCTTGAAGACAGGCGTAAATTGTTGGATGTTTGCTTCCTTTATGACATAGTGCGCGGTCGTGTAGATTGCCCTGAATTAGTGGCTGGCGTATCATACTGTGTGCCAGCTCGCCGCTCCCGCCGCCACTTACCGCCACTTCTCAATGAATCGCGATCAATTGCCAAGTATGCACGTAACGCGCCTCTATCACGTTTGCCTCGAGTCTACAATAAAATCTTTAGAGATATTGATTTATTTACGCATAGTTAGGCTGCATTTAGGTCCCACGCTATGAATATATTGTGTCCTACTTAAATTATCAAACTGTCATTTATACATACGTTAGAGTTAAACATATAAACACACTCACTCACAGACACACACACACACACACACACACACACACACACTTACACACACACACACACACTTACACACACACACACACACACACACACACACACACACACACACACATACGAGCGTGCTGATCTTTTGGATTCTTGGATTTTTTAAATATTTTAAAGTACATACCCATACAAGGCTTTATTTTTATTTTTATATAAAATATGGTACACCAACAGCACATATAGACAACATTATCAAGAAATAATTAATTAGGTAGGTATCATTCTTCTACATATGCCAATTATAGGTATACACATCATTGGCAGGAAAACCACAAAGTTACACTAGTGCAAAAACAAACAATAAAATAGTTACAGTTAGGAAATAATTATACTGAACAGACAAAGATTAAAGAAAATAAAAACTAGTGAAAGCTGCTGATTTGTCAGGTTTTTGTCTCTGCTCTGATAATCTCTGAAGGCGACAAATGCTCTCGAATCTTTTTCCTGAATCCATTGAGTTGATCGAAAAACACGTCCAAGTCCGGTAAGGAACTGTTGATGCTATTATACTCCTCGCTCATTCTCACAAATGGAGAGTGTCTGCCCACATTTGTTCTGCAAAGTGGAAGCTGGAATGTTTTTGTAATAGGATGTCTGGGTATGCGATAGGGAGTATGCAAAGAGACATGATTCAAGACCTGTTCACACCTCAGTGAACCATTGACAGTTCTATGTAAAAACGTTAGATCGTGCAAAAGGCGACGATCGCGCAAGGATGTCATTTGAAAAAAAGATAAACGTTGGTCATATGGACACCTGTGAGAGATACCGCTTGATTTGAAAGCCAACTGTTTAGTGAATTTTCTTTGGACGTTCTCTAGACGCTCCGAGTGCACGACGTATTGAGGATTCCATACAACGCTGCAGTACTCTAGAGAAGACCGAACAAGTGCGTTGTAAGTACGTATGATCGTGGAAGAAGAGAAGGGTTTCAGATTCCTCATTACAAAACCAAGCATTCGGAACGACTTTTTGGCAATGCTATCTATATGTGATTTGAATTTAAGTTTGGAATCGATGATTATCCCCCAGATCCCGGATCTCTGTAACCTCTTGTAATGTATCCCCATTGATGTTGTAAGAAGACGGGAATGGGTTCGTTTTCCTGGTGTAGCTAATAAAGGAACATTTTTTTGCGTTGAGTGTCATGCAGTTTTCAGCACACCAAAAATTAACCCTATTTACATCACTCTGCAGCAGTTCAACATCGTTGCGACATTCAATTTTTCTGAATATTTTAAGGTCGTCAGCGAAAAACTCATAACTTGAGTTTAGTATTTGCGATGTTAAGTCATTGACATAGAGGACAAAGAGAAGTGGACCCAGATGTGACCCTTGTGGGACACCGGATTTTGCGTAGAAAGTGTAGGATCGATAACCTTTAATAACCACCGACTGGGGCCTGCATTCAAGATAAGACTTGAACCACGCAGATAGAGAACCATTTATGCCATATGACTCTAGTTTATTCAGTAGAAGCACATGGCTTACCTTGTCAAACGCACTGCTGAAGTCAGTATACACAGCGTCAATCTGGGAGCCACAGTCTACACTGCGCGATAAATCTGATACAAAGCAGATAAGATTGGTTTGGACTGAATATCCCTTTCTGAAGCCGTGTTGATGAGGCGAGATGAATTTATCTAAGAAACGGTTAATGACTGGGTACACCAAGGATTCGAAAAGCTTAGACACACAGGATAGGATAGCTATGGGTCTATAGTTTTCCACATCACCTCGATCGCCTTTTTTGAAAATTGGTGTGACATTGGCTTTTTTCCATTCACTCGGAAAAACACCACTGGCAAGAGAATGGTTGAATAATGTGGTCAGCGGAAAAGAGAGAGCAGCCGCGCTACGCTTAAAGAAAATCGGGTGCACGCCATCCGGTCCAGCGCCCTTGGCAGCGTTGAGATTCTTGAGCTTCTCAAAGACGACGTTTATAAATATGTTACATTTATTTTAGAGTTATGTATTCGTATTCTTATTTTAGTAACCTCCGAGTAACTTCTTCATTGTAAATTAGTGGAAATCTGTTATTAGCTGTGCTGTATAAATAATTGAAAAGTGTTATTGTAAAACCTACTTTGTATCGCCGTTGATTTCCTGAATAATAAAAAAAAAAAAATTCAAGGCTTTTCGGCTTAAACATTGAATTGTTTTAAATAAAATGAATATTCATGTTGTCTGCATAACTGAGCTCTGGCTCAAGCAGCATCAGCTGATGTTATCGATAGATAATTATAATCTTATTAGTTCGTTCACTAGGGAGACTGCCATTCGCGGCGGGACACTTATATTAATTAATAATAAACTAAAATGTAAAGAGCGAAAAGACATAGTGGCTCTCACTATTGAGCGAACAATTGAGATATCGTATGCGGAGCTGGAAGACTTTATTATTGTCTGTTTATAGACCCCCAAATGGAAACTTTAAATTATTTGAATCTGTAATGGAAAATGTGTTAAACAAAATATGTAAAACTACAAAGAAAGAAGTTGTATGTGGAGATTTCAATGTGGACATTATAGATATTACGGAGGAACATTGCGTTCGGTTTTTGAGCATTTTCAAATCATTTGACCTTACTCCGGTATTTGCTGAGCCCACTAGAGTAACTCCTACAACAGCTACTTGCTTAGATAATATTCTCTGCAACTGTAAAATCATCAAACAATCTATTATTTACTTTGTAAAATCGGATTATTGCGATCAGATAGTTACACTACAGAACCGTTTTGTTCCACCCCGTCTAGAAATCAAATGCAGGCCGGTCACTGCATCTCGTAGGGACAAATTTAAAAACCTTGTAAGTGACAAAATACCGTTTATACCTTTTGATAATAAAAATGCTAGTGACTTGTATGAACAATTATTTCAGGTAGTTGAAAATCCATTTGATATTACTTTCCCTGAAAAGAAAATAGTTATCAATAACTGTAAACCAAAATTCAGTGACTGGGCTACACGAGGAGTTTATACAAGTAGAAAAAAAAAAGTTTGAATTGTACAACAAAAAAGCATATAGAAAGGATCTATCCTTTTATGAGTACGTTAAGAGGTACTCAAAAATTTTCAAAAGAGTTTGCAATGTAGCTAAGTCGTATTACATACGCAATAAAATTAAAAAATGTGGTAATAAAATCAAATAAACATAGATATAAACAAAGAAGGAATATTATAAATAAAGAAACATGTAAAACGAAATCTCATGATAACAAATTTAGTCTAGAAATAAACAACAAGCTTATTAAATCTGATGACGAGGTAGCAAACGCTTTTGAGGATTACTTCTGTAATATTCCTATAGAGACGACTTAACAGTTGAGTTCTTGCTCAAGTCACGCGAAATCATTACTAGTGTCGAGTGTTCATAGGTGCGAATCCTCATTTAAATTCAAAAATATTGGTCGTTCAGACATCATAAAAACATTTAAAGAATTAAAACAAAAGAAAACAGAGGCTAAATCTGGTATATCAATAGACACAATAAAACCCATTATACCTCTAATAGCTCCTTACTTATCTTATATCTTTAATGAATGTATTGACCAAAATCAGTTTCCAAATTTATTGAAACATAGAAAGGTTGTCGCTTTATTTAAATCAGGAGACAAAAGTGACCCCAGCAATTTTAGGCCTATTTCAATACTACCCACAATAAGTAATTTTTTTGAAAAACTCATTTATGATCAATAACTTCCCATTTTAAACTTAATAATTTACACGAAAAACAGTTTGGGTTCTCAAAAGGTAGAAATACAACTGATGCCGGAGTAGCACTCATCAGACACATTCTTGATGCTTATGAAGACAAACATGATGCCGTAGGTGTATTCTGTGATTTGTCAAAAGCGTTTGATTGTGTAGACCATCAGACACTGCTCTTTAAGTTAGCTAACAATTAAACAAAATGGACTATGTACCTAACTAAACTTTTGTAAGTTTGTTTGTTGTTGTGAAATGAATAAATTGAAATTGAAATTAAGTTAGAACACTATGGTGTCCCCGAAAACTCATCTAAGTTGTTAAGTTCGTACTTATCAGGTAGAATACAATCGGTTAACATAAATGGTACCTACTCTTACGGGGCCCCTCTTCAAATAGAGGTCCCCCAGGGCTCAATATTAGGGCCTTTTCCTGATATATGTTAACGACCTGCCATTTTATTTCTCAAAACTTTGTGAGATATTCTGTTTGCTGATGACACTTCTTTGATTTTTAAAATGAAAAGATATGAAGAAAATTTTGACGAAGTAAACAATACTCTCTCTAAAGTATTGAATTGGTTCACCAACAATAACTTGTTGCTGAATGCTAGTAAAACTAAATGTGTAAAATTCACTTTGCCTAATGTACAGCAACTTACACCAAATATTGTACTAAATGGTAATAATCTAGTCTTAATAGACTCCACTGTATTTCAGGGCATTACACTTGACTCAAAATTACAGTGGGGACCTCATATTGAAACCCTAGCTAGGAGACTAAGCTCGGCTGCCTTTGCAGTTAGAAAAATAAGGTATCTAACTGATGTTGAAACGGCGAGGCTTGTGTATTTTAGTTACTTCCACAGTATTACGTCTTACGGTCTTCTCTTGTGGGGTTCTGCTGCAGACATTGATACCATATTTATTTTGCAGAAAAGAGCCATTCGTGCTATTTATAAACTTAGTCATCGTGACTCCCTGAGAGAGGTCTTTAAGAAAATCAACATTAACTGTGGCTTCTCAATACATTTTTGACAATATAATGTACGTCCGTAAAAATTTAGATAATTTCATGAAGAAGAGCGACATTCACTCATATAATACAAGAAATAAACACAAGCATGTCGTTCCAAACTTCAGATTAGTTAAAACTAGTAATTCGTTCATGAGAAATTGTATAAAATTCTTTAATAATATACCACACAATCTTGTCGAATTGCCGGTTGATAAATTTAAGAAACACGTTAAAAACACGCTTAAGTCTAAAGGCTATTATAAGGTTCAAGACTACCTGAACGACACGAATGTGTGGTCCGTCCAGCCTGCACCGACTGATGTACTTACCTTTGATGATTTTGATTTTACGGCAGCTAGTGGTGACTGAGTTTGTTCCGGCGTTTCTTCTCAGCACTTGCCTAATTGTCTTTGTTCTGTCTCGAAGCGCTGGTAGGGCCCAAAAGATAAGGAGACATGATTCGGCCCCTTCAGGGCACATTTATTTTTTTTTTATTTTTCATTGTACATTTGACGTTCATAAGTGGCATATTGTATCCTAAATTGAATAAACAATATTTGAATTTGACTTGACTTTTATTTCTTCATTTTTAGAGTTATAGGAGAAGGGAAGGGGTAGTTACACTTTATGACTCTGTTCTTTAACAAGCTACAAACTACTTATTATAATGCTTTTAGAATGTTTTAACACACACAGTGTCATATTTTATATTCATAAAGATGAAATAAGAAACCAAAAATTTTGCGCACGGGCGGGACTTGAACCAGCAACCTTTTGGCAAACCGGGCCAAACGCTCTTACCGATTGAGCTACCGTGCTGTTAGTCCGACCCTGCGAAATTTGTGGTTTCTTATGAAAACGTCAATTGCGTGACGCTTAGCGCCATCTAGCCGTCTGTTTATGAAACAGATGGCCCAAGCAGTTATTCTTTACAGAATAAATTCAACTTGGAAATTGATGTCGCTTCGCTATCTAATGCTTTTAGAATGTTTTAACACACACAGTGTCATATTTTATATTCATAAAGATGAAATAAGAAACCAAAAATTTTGCGCACGGGCGGGACTTGAACCAGCAACCTTTTGGCAAACCGGGCCAAACGCTCTTACCGATTGAGCTACCGTGCTGTTAGTCCGACCCTGCGAAATTTGTGGTTTCTTATGAAAACGTCAATTGCGTGACGCTTAGCGCCATCTAGCCGTCTGTTTATGAAACAGATGGCCCAAGCAGTTATTCTTTACAGAATAAATTCAACTTGGAAATTGATGTCGCTTCGCTATCTAATGCTTTTAGAATGTTTTAACACACACAGTGTCATATTTTATATTCATAAAGATGAAATAAGAAACCAAAAAATTTGCGCACGGGCGGGACTTGAACCAGCAACCTTTTGGCAAACCGGGCCAAACGCTCTTACCGATTGAGCTACCGTGCTGTTAGTCCGACCCTGCGAAATTTGTGGTTTCTTATGAAAACGTCAATTGCGTGACGCTTAGCGCCATCTAGCCGTCTGTTTATGAAACAGATGGCCCAAGCAGTTATTCTTTACAGAATAAATTCAACTTGGAAATTGATGTCGCTTCGCTATCTAATGCTTTTAGAATGTTTTAACACACACAGTGTCATATTATAAGTTATTTCATTATTATATCTGAACTCTTAAGCGTTAAGGAGTTTCACCATCAGCTCAGCCCCACAAAATTTTGACTATCAGACGTAACAACACGTCAACATTAAGATTCTAGTATAGAAACACTATACGTGCCTTTAAAATTTGAGGGTTTCCCTCGATTACTCCAAGAACCCATCACCAGATCCCGAAATGGAAAAAACCGGACCAACTAGAAGGTACACCTTCTAAGTAGGCGAAAAAATTTTTCGAATCGGTCGACAAACTACTGTCATATGAGATAACAAGGATACAAAAAAAAACATACAGTCGAATTGATAACCTCCTCCTTTTTTGAACTCGGTTAAAAAGAAACATACAGTCGAATTAATTTCTCTCTTTTTGCAGTCGTTATCGACTTCTTGTGTAGTACCGACGACATTAAAACAGCATCGTAACCACAACGCAACCACCAGTTAGTAAGTAAGTAAAGTTAGCCTGTGATATCCCACTGCTGGACAAAGGCCTTGCCTCAACTATGGGGTAGTTTTAGCCATACTCCACCATGCGGGCTCAGTGCGGTTTGGTGGAGGGGTGTTTGCAAGGCAAGCGACTAACCCTGCTGTCAGATGTTATCAAGCCGCCCATAAGGCCTCTGACTACGCTTAACTACTAATATTAGCCGATATTAGCCGGGAACAACGGTTTAACGTGTCTTACGAAGCACGGATATGCTCGTGCAACCACCAGCGACAGCGAGAAAGAGACGAGAACCACAAAACACCACACAACTACAAAAAACCTGCAGCGACACTATACACACCACTGCTCCACCACATTTTGACGTTAAGATGTGAAGTGGTTGTGGTACGTGTGGAAAGGCCCTAAGCCACTTAACATCAACAAAATGGCGATTCAAATCGTTAATGTACAGTATGAATCTTAAAATAACGAACCTTCGCAACACAATAGACTTTATAACGCTATTCGATCTGCAAAGCCTTTTCTAATTATGACAGAGGCATTTTTCAAAATAAGAATAACTTTTGCTCGGTGTTTATTGTTTGAAGATAAAAGAGGCACAATCACGCTAAAAACATCACGCTAAAACACGGTTTTTTATTGATTAACGCTAAGGTTATTAAAAAGAGAAAATAAATTATTGTCCTGTCACGAGTATATAATATTAAAAAAAAAGTATGCAAGCAATGGCAAATCTATTAATATATCAAAAATTTTCAAAGATGTCATAATGACAATCATATACGTTGTAGAACAAGTAAATCTAAGTGTTAAAAGCGAAGATAGTTATTTCTGCATACTCTTGAGTTGTTGCAGGTTAAAATATCGTATTTTTTATATCAAAAGCAGACCTTTCGCCCCCATCTCCGCCTCACCCCAGCCATGTTTTATGGTTAATCTAGAATAACTTTAAAAAAATGAAATTGATTCCACAAAAAAATATTTTTTTTACTATGATATAGTCTTGACAGGACAATATTTTTTTCTTATTAATTACTTAAGCACTAATTTTAAGAAAAAAATCGTGCTTCTAGCGTGAGTGTTATTTTTTATTCATTGGGACCACTGTGCGACGCCGGAATATCTTGGCTATGATTTTAAAACAATACTAAATGTATACCTACATTTTTGTTTTATAGAGTTTTGTCACTATAAAACAAAAATATAAATTGTTTTTCTTCATCTTGACCGATTGTTAAATATTTGTAAAAAAAAACTTTCGGGTATAGTGAGAGCAATCTCGCAACACTGATGAGGTCCCGCAGCCTACGCGTTAAAGAAAGCACTTGCAAAATTCAACAGGCTTGCGAATGTGTCGGTAGCTTAGTTTCATAGCCATACACCCGAAAAGCGTAAGGTGGGGTTCGGTTCCTCGTTTGACACAGTTGCTGTTTTCAAATTTATAATAACTAGTATAGTTTTAGATTCTATATAAGACAAACTAAATTAAATTAAACCATAAAAAAACATAGAATTAGGTCTTAATTATAGTGATTAATTATCATGTCAAAAATATGTTTATTAAGTTACCACCGAAACATAGTGCCTTCGACAGCACCATCTAACTAAAGTGCAGTCACATTTATAACTCTCATGCACAATCAAACAGTGCATATGGCCTTAATGCCAAGAGTTTTCTCTACCAGGCAACCATAGGTCTTAACAAAGGAAATAAAGAGAATATTGTTACTTCTAATTATTTACCGAGGAAGTTAACCTTCTTGACTTTGTCTCTGACTGCCTCGTCTCCCTTGCTCAGTTGCCGGTTAAAAACTCACAGATTTCGAGTTCATTTGTTTTGCTTATATTGAACAACGCTGCATAGTAAAAGTTTCGTGATATTATTTGGGTCCTGAAAGTATCACAAAACATGAAAATCTTTCGTTCTGCCCCTCTTTTGTTACTAATATTTACTGAATCGTCACAGGCGTATTTACTTTAGGTATTAGTCTATTATTTAGTTACCCTTCTGTATAACTTGAATCACAACATGAACAAATAGTGATTATAATTACCAATTATGAAATTATGTCTAACCGAAATTAATTTTCGGCTAATGCTATACAATGTATTTCACACATATTTTTTGTGAAAAAATTACATAAACATGCAGTGCAGATATTTTGTTATTATCAAGTGCCAAGATATGTAGCTAAAAAAAATGGTATATAGCATAACTACTACACTTCTTTTATTACGTCCCAACATAAACCCTACCAAAGGCGCAGAGTGAAAATATTCGGTCCTTGGTATTCCACCAAGAAATTAAATGTAATTCAAGAAATTAAATTAAATCCCGCAATAACGGAACCACTAACTATTTTGATATTTGGCAATTTAAAATGATATCGGGTAAAATATTTTTGTGGCTGTACTAAATTCAGTTCTTAATTAACTCGTCATTTACTGATCCAACAGTTGAATTTTGTTAATTAATAAACACTACTACTTTAGAGTTTGTTTGAACGCGTTAATTTCAGCTACTGGACCGATTTAAAAAAAATACTTATTTACCGAGAAAGGCTTCAAGTTTATAAAACATTTACATATTTTTGTAATACAAATAAAATAATAAAATAAAACATCACGCTGCGACGGGAGGGGAGAGAGCAAACTCAAAACGCGCAGATAAAGTCGCGGGGGACCGCTAGTAAATTATTACACGGCGCGTGGAGGAACTTGTCGTCGTATAGATATCACAGTTTGATACAAAATGTTATGAGCCAGAGGCTCACGAAACTGTTTATTTATAGTTTAGAATGTTTTAAACACTCACAGTGTCATATTTTATATTCATTAAGATGAAATAAGAAACCAAAAATTTGCGCAAGGGCGGGACTTGAACCAGCACTTTCTGGCTTACCGGGCCAAACGCTCTACCAATTGAGTTACCGTGCTGTCTGTCAGACCCTGCGAAATTTGTGGTCTCTTACGGATACGTCATTATGCGTGACGTTTTAGTACCATCTACCCGTCTGTTTATGCAACAGTGGGCCAAGTAGTTATTCTTTACTGAATAAATTCAACTTGGAAATTGATGACGCTTCGCTATCTAATGGTGTAGAATGTTTTTAATACTCACAGTGTCACTATATAGGTTCATATTAGGCGCTTGCCAATCAGTACTCATGTCAAGTCATGCCAAAAGTGTTAAAGGTACTTAACTATAGAAAAGATACCTACCCCATAACGTACCTAATGCGCAAGCCCATGCGGACGTAAAGGTAGAGGATGATGATGCCCGGCAGGATGAAGAACAGGAGGCTGCTGAGCTCCCACAGGTACCAGGAGGGCATCTCCAGCATCGCGCAGAAGGCAGAGTCCAGCGAGGAGTTGCCAGAACCTGGAACAAGTGCTTAAATTATTGTTCTTTTAAAATTTAGCATGGACTTGCTCATGACGCCAGACCAATCCAACGTGTGAACGACTGAGTCGAAGATGGAACGAGCTCGCCCAGAAGAAGCCTGTTCACTCGAACTTTAAATGGTTTTATACTTCTAGTTCTATAATTTAGATTTATAATCATATTGAAACACCGACGCAGATATACAGGGTGACTTTGTTATCAGTACCGAAATTTTGTGTAAAGACTCCACTGATGAATATGAACAACTTTTACTATGGGGGCAATAGTGAAATCGAGAAAAAAAAACAGCTGTTTCATACATTATGATCGCACGCCAATTGAACTTTTGTATGGAACAGCTGATTTTTTTTCTGGATTTCACTATTGCCCCCATACTAAAAGTTGTTCATATTCATCAGTGGAGTCTTTACACAAAATTTCGGTACTGATAACAAAGTCACCCTGTATAAGACTAACGCATAAATTTATAAGATATAGATTAAAAAACACATTCATCTTCGGTGCATGATGACAAGCTTACACATATCATCAAACGACTCCAAATAAATTTGATTCTCCTAAGTAGAGAACGAATTCACAATAGCGCAGTGGTAGCAGCGCTTTGGTAGTGATAGGGCGCGGTCGTGTTTGGATGGGTGACCATTCCGACCATATAAGTGATGTACATCACGAGAATCTCCGTGCTTCGGAAGGCACGTTAAGCCGTGGGTCCCGTCAAATATCGGTTGATATTAGTCGTTAAGCCTAGTCAGAGGCCTTATGGGCGGCTTGATAAAATCTGACAGCAGGGTTAATCGCTTGCCTTGCAAACACCCCTCCACCAACCCGCACTGAGCCAGCGTGGTGGAGTACGGCTCAAACTACCACATAGTTGAGATAAGGCCTTTGCCCAGCAGTGGGATATTACAGGCTAACTTTACAGCAGTCAACACAGGCTGATCTTAAAGAGTTATTTACACCAATTTAAAAGGTTGCTTATAAAAATTAAACATGTACACACTTATTATTTTAGTTTGCGTTCTCAGGCAGGCAATTTAGGTTTGCGATATCACAGCTTTAGCGAACATTTTCAGCACGAACCTCACTTGTTTATCTTCTTGCATTTTGACTAAGCAACAACGTGATACCGATGCAGCTTGGAGATAGACTGGATTTTTCAGCATTTAACGAGATGTTCAAATGCCGACTGTGTAATATTTACTCTTGTTGGAAAGGTACATTCACATGACGCCCTCTCGCAGTCAGAAGTAAAATGTTTACTGATTTTGAGCTGCATCAAATATTCTTTTTACCGTTATATCTTTCATAAACCTTAAAAAATCAATAAATACACGAAAATACCATCTTAGAGTTTTTCAAGCGCCACAGATTTAAGAAGGACTGTCTGAATTGTCGAGACTTCCGTACTTGAATAACGATTACACGGAAATACAAATACAATCGTTTATTAGCTAGAATACATCATATTTATAAGATTAACGGAGTAGGTCATAAATCTGTTGTCTTTATTGTATGTGAGCAGCATGCAGGCAATTTCTAATTATCAATATTTGCATAAATATTGATAATTAGAAATTAGAATACAATACAATAAAATAAGAGCAAGTGAGGAACGTCATAAAAAACAAACAAAGCGAAAAAATTAAAATTGCAATTATTATTTTAAAAAAAACTGTTGACGGTTTGATAACTTTTGTTGAAATCACGCTTTGAACCAGCCTAAGTATTAATTCATTCATTCTTAATATTTGTATTTTGTGTGCAACAAACATACCTATTTATGAATTTTACTCCATTTGACAATTTTATATGAAGTCTATAGCTGTTTCAGTTAAATTCCCAGATAGTACGTAGGTAGATTGTCTTAATTAAAATATTATTTAAAAATAGTTAAAAAGGCTGCCATGACAAATGCACGTTGTCTGAATTACAGCAAAAAAACTCAAATGCTAGAAAAGTCTACACTGAAACGGTTTTACAATTTTTTATATTACTTCGTATGTTATTTTGTATATTTTAAGCTCGTATGAGCATGTTTTAGACACGGCTATTGTTGGATGCCAGTATCACGATACATTTTTATTACTTAACTAAATTTAATTAAATCACTCTCGCCGACCTTTTATTTCACGCAGAAATAAAAGAACCGCTTTTGTGGAGCTTTGAAAGATTTAGAACATAAAAAAAGTAAAGCATTTGAAATTTTTGCACAGAGTTTTCAAATGTGAGATTTAGAATTAACAAAATAGCGGTTTATCAACCGCTATTTCTTTTAAAGTTATTGTTGGTGTTACACTATGGAGAGAGTACAGTCGTCAAGCCCAGAGAGCGAGTGGACTGTAATTTAAATTTAACACTAGGCACTGACTGTTCCCCAGTAAAACACTGCACTTATACTGACACACATTAATTTATTAATACTTTTACTATTTTCACAATTCACTGGTAATTACTGGTACTTCACTTTTCACTAGTAGCTGTATTCACTATTAAACCGTAGGAAGGAATGAACGTACTGCATACAAATTCGGCTCTATTCTTGTATGATTTTCTGCGTTCAATTAGCGACTAAAGCGATCCATTATTATCTCTAATTATTGAGCACGAAGTTTGCACACGGCACTACTATGTTCATTTCTTTCTTACATATATTGCTATCCTATTTAATTTTTCTTAACAATTTTCGTATTCGTTCTTACTTATACATTTTTCTCTTTCTTTAAGTCTAGTAGAAAATTAGTAAATAAACGACAATATCAAAGCTTAATGAAATCATATGAAACTTCTTTTGGTCTTGTGGCTGTCGTTAACATTCTCCCCCCGGCGAAGGTGTACCGTAGCCTCCTCCGGTAGACAGCCTCTCGTCGGTGCAGCGCGTCCCTTCCCTCTGGTCCGGGGAAGGTGTGGATGTAGATATCACGATGATCTTAGAGGTGGGTCTTTTGAAGGTACCACCTTTGGTTAGCACATCTACAATGCGCGTGACACCGTCAGGTCCTGGAAAGGTCCTGGTGACAGTGCCTCTGGGCCACATGTTCCGTGGTAGTTGTGGATCAGCGATGATAACCAGATCGCCTGTTCTGACGGCAACCTGGCGTTCGTGACGGTCAAGGCGTGGTACCAGTGTGGGTAGGTACTCGCGCATCCACCGCTGCCAGAAGCTGTCCGCAAGTGCCATTGCTGCTCTCCAAGCCCGCCGGTCCGCTTCTTCGCAGGCTCCGGTGTGTGGTAGTCCGGTTGATGATCCCAGAAGAAAGTGGTTGGGCGTCAGCGCTTCTGGGTCTTCTGGATCCACGGAGACATGGGTCAATGGTCTTGAGTTGATTGAGTATTCAGCTTCGGTCAGCAGAGTGGTCAGGGTCTCTTCTTTCGGCGCTTTCTCCTTTAACGTCGCGGTAAGCGCGTTCTTGACCGAGCGCACTAGCCTTTCCCATGCGTCTCCCTGGTTCGGAGCTCCTGGGGCTATGAATTTCCACTAGGTGTCGTAGTTCATCGCCAGTCTTGATAGTTCTGGTAGCCATTCGGCATAAGCTTTCTTTAGTTCTATGTCTGCGCCTCTGAAGTTTGTTCCATTATCGCTGTACAGCGTCTTGAGCCATCCTCTTCTGGCAGCCATTCTTCTGAGAGCCATGATAGCAGAGTCAGTACTTAAGGAAGCGACTGACTCTAAATGGATGGCTCTTGTGGTCAGGCAGGTGAAAAGAGCACACCATCTTTTTTCTCGTCGTCTGCCTATCGTCACTGTGATGGGGCCGAAGTAGTCTACTCCGCAAAAGCTGAACGGTCTGTGGTATGACTGCAGGCGTTCAATCGGTAGATCTCCAATTGGTGGGTTTCTTGGTTTCGTCTTTCTTAGTTGACACATCTGGCAGTTGGCGGCTACTTTCTTCACTGTAGGCCGCAATCGTGTCACCCAGAACTTTTGTCGAACGTCGTTGACTATCCTCTCGGTGTTCGCATGGCCAGCTCTTCGGTGTTCTCGCCCGATGAGTAGTCTTGTGAATGGATGGCGCCCATCCAGCAGTATGGGTCGCTTTGCTGTATCAGGTACCGCTGCCTTGTTCGCGCGCCCATTGAGCTTTAGGAGTCCATCTTCCCATAGTAGGTCAAAGCGATGAAGAGGGCTTGATCGGGGCACGATGATGCCTCTCTTCGTGCAGTCTATTTCGTGAGCCAGAGATTCGTTGCCTTCTTGATGTGTTCATGGCTGAGCGTAGTCTTCTGTTTGCGGCAAAGATCTACGAACTGTAATATTCTTGCCGTGGCTCCAATCAACCGATCGTATGAGGAGAATCGGCTGATGTCAGGCAGTGCTGCATCTTCTTTTTTCCGTTCTTCAGTGATGACATGTAGTAGTTCCGTGGTGATGTCATCGCTGCTATCTTCTTGGCGTGGCCAGTCACGTTTAGGCTTCTCCAAAAATGACGACATTCCAAACCATGGATCATCTTCGGACGTTGGCACGTAGCCTGTTCGCGTTGCTACGTCAGCTATGTTCTGGTGAGTCGGCACTCACCGCCAGTCTGCTGGCTTCGTTTCTTCTGTGATCTCGCCGAGCCGGTGTGCTACAAAGGACAACAAAGGGCGTGTAGCGTCGACTCCCGTTCCTCAGCCAATGTAAGACTGTTTGCGAGTCACTCCAGTAGACCGTGTCATCGATGCGAAGTCTGTGTTCTTGTTTGATGGCCTTCGCTAACCTCGTTCCAATTAATGCTGCTTGTAGCTCTAGCCTGGGAATGGTTTGTGCTTTGAGCGGGGTGACCTTCGCGCGTGCTGCCACCAGCACAACTTCCACTTCCTTGTTGCTGTAGGTGAGCCTCTAGTATGCAGCCGTTGCGTATGCTTCTTCGCTTGCGTCACAGAAGATGTGCTATTCTCGACGTTGCACTTCTCTCCCCCCGTTGTAGCTTCGGGGAAGCTGCAGCTTCTTGATGTTTTTAAGTTTGCGATCCAACCGTCGAATTCGTTGGCGATGTCTTCAGGAATCGGTTCGTCCCATCCAGTCTTGAGGCGCTATAATTTCTGAAGAGTGATCTTCGCTGCAATGGTGTAGCAGCTCAGAAGTCCCAGCGGGTCGTAAATGCTCATTACCGTTGACAGGGCTTCTCGTTTCGTGGGGGCTCGTTCTCTTGACTTCACGGCTTCTGAGACTCGAATCAGCGAAGTGTTGAAGCTCAGCTTGTCGGTCTTCGGGTTCCATAGAAGTCCCAAGGTCTTCTCTTGTCCTCCTAGTGGTGTTGTTCCCGCTTTTGCTCGTCTGTCCTTTGGTGTGACCTCTAGCAGCTCCTCGTTGTTGCTGCTCCAACCTCGAAGATGGAAATCGGCTTTCTTGTGTACCTCGTCGACTTGCACGATGATTCGTTTGGCGCTCTCCAGGTCGTTGAAGCTATCCACGTAGTCATCCATGTAGTGGGCTTCCATGATCGGTAGAACGGCTTCAGGGTGTGTCTTCGCGTGCTGAAGTGCGTTCTTGCTCCGGACGCTGTGTGCCAGGAACGGAGAGCTTGATGCGCCAAATATCATTGAAGTCATCTTCATCTTCACTGGTTTGTCTGTTGATTGTTCCCTCCATAGGAACATCTGCGCAGGTTGATCTTCCTTTTTTATCTTCACACGCAGAAACATTTCTTCTATGTCTGCTGTTATCGCGTAGGCGCCTTCTCGGAACCGGAACAGTATGGTCTGCAAAGACTGCAGAAGGTCCGGCCCCTCCAGCAGGCAATCATTCAGGCAGACTCCGTTCGCCTTGGCTGCTGCGTCGAAGACAAGCCTGATCTTTCCTGGCTTGTTCAGGTTCTTCACTGCGAAGTGTGGTAAGTAACACGCTACTGAACTGTCTTCTTCTTCGCCACTACACTGCTCGGCGTATCCCTTCTTTACCAGGTTCTCCACTTGCTCGTGGTACTGCTTCTTCTCTTCGGGACGACGTTCTAAGCTGGACTCAAGTGTCTTCAGCCTCTTCAAGGCAGCGTTGTAGCTGTTTAGTAGCTTCATGCCTTCGCTCTTCCACGGTAGACTTACTTCGAATCTTCCGTCTTTGTTCACCGCGGTTTCTTCGAAGATCTTCATGGCTCGTAGGTCATCTTCTTTCGTGAATTCATTCTTCATAGATATCCCTAGCGAGTCGACGCGAAAGTGATGTTCGACCAGATCTTCGATCTTCTTATCTAGTTTGATGTGCAAGATCTTCTCTGTATCTTGACAGCTTCTAGGTACTCTTCCGTGGATCACCCATCCTAGTAAGGTCTTGGAGGCTGCCGGCTGATACGGCTTGCCCGCTCGCAGCTCCCTCGTGATGATCAACGGCCAGTTGTCAGTTCCTATGAGGACTTGTGGCTTGGCGTTCTGGTAGGCTAGGCTTGAGATATCCAGTCCTCGCAGGTGTTCCAGCTGTAGTGCCTCCTTTGGCAACGACTGCGTCGATAGGTCCAGACCTGCCATCGTTCGGAATGTGATGACAGAACTGTGTCCGCTGACGTCATCTCCCATGATCTTGACGCGAACGGTTCTGCTGTTCATGCTCTTGACTTCTTTGTCTATGCTTCTTAGTTTTAGACAAGTACTGGGTCCGCTAGCTCCAACTTCGTTCGCGAGGTCTTCGTCGATTAGAGAGATCGTGGCTCCTTCATCAAAAAGTTCGCTGCGCCCCCCGCTGGCCGCTGATGATGATCGGACATATCTTCAGCTTCACGTCACTCCCTCCAGGTGTAGCTGTGGCCATTGCGACCTCTGCTTGGTTCGTAGTCACCTGTTCGACTTCCTCTTTGGCCGGGACTTCAGCATGTAGGGTGGCGTGGTGAGGACGTTTGCAGCCCTTTACGCCACAGAGCTTCTGTTTACAGTTCATTCTTCTGTGCCTGCTGTTGATGCACCGGAAACAGAGTTTTGCGTTCTTCACTGCCTCCCACCGCTCCGACACCGACAGCTCCTTGTACTTCGGGTACGCAGGTAGCTTGTGTTCACTGTTGCACACTATGCAGACGCTGGCTTCGGGCTTCTGATTGTCTTCTGGCCTGCCGCTCGTCTCCGTTACAGTGAATACTTTTCTCTTTTGTTCGATCTTCGTGTTCTTGATCAGGACGTCTTTTCTAGCACCACTGTAACTGTGTTTTAATGCACGGTCAGCTTGCTGCATTAAAAATTCGGAAAGCCTTACGATTTGAGTCGTATTTCTCGGCTGCTCCTCGGCGAAGTCACACCACCTTGACTTGATGTGTGGGCTCAGCTTCTCTAATACTTCACGCACTAGCAATGGGTTATACAGATATGCTGGATCCACATTGCCAAGAGTTGCCACGATGTTCTGGACTTTGATGGCGAAGGAATTTAATTCACTTGCAGTACTTCCCATCTTGGGCAGCTTCTTAAGTTCTTCGTATGCCATATCTATGATCATCTCTGGGCGTCCAAAGCATTGCTGCAACGTCTTCATTACTCGATCTGGGTGCGTTGCGCTGTTAAGTAGTGGCGTTACCACTTCCTTTGCTTCACCTCTGAGAGCGTTGCGTAGTCGGGCCAAGTTTTCGTATGTTGTGAACTTATACAGCCTTGTTGATTCCTCCATTGCAGTAGCGGAGTGTATCCACTCCAGTGGTGATCCGGAGAACAGCGGTAGATCCGTAACTTGCCGCGGTGGTGGTCGCGACGCCATCATCTGTGACAGCGTGTCTGCCAGCTGTTCAATACCTCGTCCCTTCGGGGTTGACGATCTCTTCCTTTCTGCGCGTGGTCTGGGTTGGACCGGTCCCGGCGTCCAAAATCTTCTATCAATAATGTGCTTGACATTTTATTTTATAACTTATTAGCTGTATGTATTTAAGATTTGTAAGACGTAATGAAATGGATATTAAAATAAAAAGAATGTTACTAATTTTTATTTAACATGATGATTGTAGTAAAGTAATAATACCTTTTCTTAGTAATATCAATAGCTAATTATTGTAAACTATAAATTTGCATGATATTTGTTAATGGCTAATTGGGTCCAACATAAATTTAAATGTAAAACTTCTGTATTCCCCATTAAAACGCAAATAAATTATTTTATTTTATTCTATTCCAATAGGGGAGGTCTATGCTTAGGTTGGCCGAAGTTTGAAGTAAAAATTTTGACAATTCGCGGAGACAATTTCAATTTATGATTTACTAATATTATAAAGCTGAAGAGTTTGTTTGTTTGATTGAACGCGCTAATCTTAGCAACTACTGGTCGCACTGATTTGAGAAATTATTCTTGTGTTAGATAGGACGAGAAAGATAATTCCTTGCTTCGAAACCACGACAATTGGTCTGTTGTCTAGCGTATATTTATTTAGCTTACTTATCGAAAAAGGCTAAGGGCTATTAAACATCCTGCTGCGACGGGAGAGGCGGGAAGGAACTCAAAACGTGCGGACGAAGTCACAGTGGACCGCTTGTTTTTGATAAATCACAAAAATATTTGTAATTTTTTAGGGTAATTGAAAAAAATCTCAATTAATAAATACACTAAAACGCCAATTTTGTCTCAGTGTTTTTAGAGCGCCACTTTGTGTACAAGAAACTATGTCGAGACTTCCGTACACGTCCTACGCCTTTGATAATGATGTTGACGGCGACTTCTACATACCTAAAAGACATGTATACTACTCTGAGACCTAGTGCCACATGCGTATCCTTGGGAATGTTTTATCCAAAGGCGCATATCCCAGAGCAGCGATTCTAGCGTCAATCGAACGAACCGCTTTATTTAAAAAATCAAGTATATATCTTCACTTTAAAATAGCTACTGCGCGTACGAAATCGAAATGTGGAGAAATCGTGACTTTGAGAAATAAAAAACTATTTTTTCTTCGATAAAGAAAATTTGATCGGTGAAATTTTTATTTCGTATACGAACTGCACAAGAATCTGTCCCTAGACTTTATCTTGCAAATATGCCCTTCAGTGCTTAAAGTGTTTAATATTTAAATAGCTCTTCAGCGCTTTGAAAATGCTTTTTCAAAGTGGAAGTTTTAAAAATAAGACTGTAAAATGTTTCGAAAAACGATCGGAAGGGAATGCTTCAAGTAATTGTATTTTACTTATCAAAGCTATTTCTTAAAGAAGGTATATTAAGATAAATATATAAATAACACAAGTGCTGTCCCACTTGTGTTATTTATTTATTTATTAACAAAAAACAACATTTTCAACAATAACATGTCTTGCAAACTGCTAAGCAGTTTGTCAAGAGTACTTCCTTATGTTAGAGTTGTTCATAACTTCAACAAGTAGCATTTATTTACATAGTTTCTTTTTGATAAGAACATTTTATTTTGTATGGCATAATACTCGTAATTTGGAGGCAAAATTCAGCAGACAATTTGACATGCACGTAAGGAAAATCATCCTTAGGGACCCTCCTTTGGAATAAGTATAAAAATACATTATCAAATGATTATTATGTGAGTAGGTATGTATTATGATAACTCATATGGTGTGTAACTGTATAGTCATAAGAAATAATCTGATATTAATGAGTATTTTAATGCACTGCAGGGTAGCATCAAACTCGATGGAGTGTATAAAAGTATAATGTTAATACTCGTATTGGACAACAATCACATACATTGCTCTGATCCCAAAGTAAGTAGCTACCTTGTGTTATGGAAATCAGACACAAAGATGGTACCACAACACCCAGACCCGAGACAATATAGAAAATTTTGATCTCTATATTGACCCGACCGGGAATCGAACCCGAAACCTCAGAGCGGCGACGCCTTGAAACCAGCGTGATTAGCCACTACACCACGGAGGTCGTCAAAGTCTATGCGTTGAGCAAACCTCCTTCGTCTCACTTTATTCGGATTGAGGGAAACCAAGGAGGTTTTAGTGGGTAAACCTGGACGAACGGAAAGATTCCTACATAACCCCCTACCCTCCTCCGGGCAGCAGGTATGACAAAGAAAATCTCCACGAAAACAAGGGTAGCATCAAACTAAAGATGTTTTACCTGAAACGCGGCTAAGTGTGGTCACATTTAGTTTTAGCAGGCTAAAACTACATAAATGGTGCAGTAAATTTCGATGCAGTCGCTTGTTTTAAAAAGAGCTTTAGCATCGCAAAACGCAAGGAACAGATTCAATTAAGCATTGACACTAACGCGCGTTAGCATCGATGCAGTCGCCAAAATACAGTACATAATTGTCAGTTACCAGCATCTGCATCGCGACTGCATCGATGCTAGAGCGCGTTAGCATCCCGACTGCATTGATGCTAAAAGTTGCAGTGTGTAAGGGGTCTAAGCCCTAATCACTTTTATTTGTTGATTGATCTCTTATAAATACGTAACATTTTTTTCTGTCCAAGTGTACTGCACGTCAAGCCGATAGAGTATTTTAAGAATTAATGAAACAAAACGTACGTTTTTCCTCTAAGACGCGCATTGTTTATTTGTTTGTATTCCAAAATAGATACGTTTGATGCCCATTTTGCTATTAAAAAAAGATACGCCCAGGTATTATTTATTCAGTAGGCTTGACTTTGATTAAGTATGAACAACAACAGAACACTTTTTTATAGATCTTAATATATTTCATTTATTTACCTAGTCTTGCCATAAATACGAGGGTCAAACTGAAAGTTCTTAGAAAATCAAAAACTGATTACATTAGCCAGTTATTAGTTTTATTATATCTTTTCAAAATATTGTCCATTGACGTCAATACACCGCTGCATGCGATGGAACCACTGGGAAAAGCACTTTGCCCACTCGTCCTTAGGGGTCTCTTCAATGGCATCGCGATACGCAGCCACCGCTTCTTCAGCATTCATAAACCGCTTTCCTTTAAGTTTTTCTTTAATTTTTGGAAATAAATAAAAATCACAAGGCGCGAGGTCGGGGCTATACGGCGGGTGACCCAGTAATTCAACGTTTGATGTCGCCAAATAGTCGATCGTTCGCTTGGCGGTCTGCGACGAGGCGTTGTCGTGGTGAAGGAGGATCCTACTGCGAGGTCGTTTCTCTCGAACTTTTTCCAAGACAAGTGGCAAACAATTGGTAGTGTACCATTCTGCAGAAACTGTTTTTTGATCCTCTAACACAATTGTTGCGAAATGACCTATCCTTCCAAAGAACGAGGCCACCATTTTTTTTCCCGCACTTCGATCTCTCTTCACTTTAGTTGGCAACTCCTCGAAAGGAAACACCCACTGAGCAGATTGTCTTTTGGTTTCAGGATCATAACAGTAAATCCAGCTTTCGTCACCTGTTAGTATGTCGAACACAGCATTTGAGTCACCTCCGTTAAATCTTTCAATCATTTTACGGCACCAATCCACACGATGGAGTTTTTGAGCCTTAGTCAAATTATGAGGTATCCACCGGGCGCAAAGCTTCCTGACCGCTAAATGTTCGTGGAGGATTTTGTGCACTTGACTCATACCGATGCCTAAGCTTGTCCGAATCTGCTGATAGGTCACTTTTTTGTCAGTCTCTATCATACGCCGCACAACACAGATGTTATTTTCAGTCGTCGCCGTAGAAGGCCGTCCCTCACGTACATCATCAGTGAGATTAGTGCGACCACGTTTATGGGGCTTCATCGTGAAAGGCCAATCGTAGTCTATCATAACTTTCTTGTTGACTTAAATGACATCGAAAGTCATAAAAAATCATTGCACGAAAATTTTCTCGTGTTAAATTCATGTTGACGTGACACAGACAATTTTCAATTTGCCGCCAAATCGTAAAACAAATGACAAATGAATGAAATATATACTCAGTAATATTGGCAAAGAGTTCTATTTTCAAATTTTAGAATATTTTTTTTATTATATTGTTTATAAGTGGCCAGTTCTAAGAACTTTCAGTTTGACCCTCGTATTGTCACAAAGAAAAAAAAAATGCCAGTTATCAATAGAAGCACGCACTCTTTCCATGGGAAAATTCTTCACTGCCAATCGTGTGGATTGTTTTAGGGACTCCAAATTATCGTGGCGTTTAGGGCAAGCCGTACTCTCTTAAACTGACCATAAATCATAATCCAGCGGATTAAGATCGGGACTAGACGACGGCCAGTCTTCAGCTCTGATGAAGTTCGAAACGTTCGCTTCTTACCAAGACTGCGTGGACCGAGCTTTATGACCCGGCGCCGAGTCTTGTTGGATAGACCATGCTTGGTAATAACTAAGGTAGGTAAGCCTTAACTACCTTTTCACGAATGGTATCTTGATACACTTGTGCCGATGTTTTGATACCTTTTTCACAAAAATATCGCTTAGTCACTCTTTTATAGCTGACATCCCACCATCACTGAAGTCGGGTAATGCCCACGTTGCACTCTGCCGACTAATTGGGAAGCTTCCTTAGAGGTTTGAGCTTAAATACGATCATTTTTAACCGACTTCAAAAAAGGAGGAGGTTATCAATTCGACTATATGTTTTTTTAATTTATTTTTTTGTATGTTTGTTACCTCATATCTCAGTCGTTAGTCGACCGATTCGAAATTTTTTTCGCCTACTTAGAGGGTGTTTCCGATTTGGGATTTGAAGATGGGATCTTGGTGTAATCGAGGGAAACTCTCAAATTTTAAAGGCACGTTTAGTGTTGTTTTACTTAAGTCTTAATGTTGACGTATTGTTACGTCTGATAGTCCACATCTTGTGGGGCTGAGCTGATGGTGGAACTCCTTAACGCTTAGGAGTTCAGTAATTATAATGACAGAACATATGATAGGTAGTTTGTAGCTTCTTAAAGAACTGAGTCATAAGATGCAACTTGCCCCCCCCCCTCCCTCTCTTGTAATCTCTAAAAATGGAGAAATAAAATTAACTTTAAAAAAGTAAAAACAGACTTCAAATCCAAAATGCACTAAAAAGTCTTAAATAAACTCTTGAACATTGAAGGGAAAGGAATCCATTTTAGGGGAACAATTTCTTTTTGGAGTCGGTGCCATCACTTTGACCATCAAGCATCAACTATCACAGCACCGACTCCAAAATGAGATTGTGTGCCGAAAATGGATTCCTTTCCTTTCAATGTTCAAGAGTTTATTTAAGACTTTTTAGTGCATTTTGGTTTTGAAGTCGGTTTTTACTTTTTTTAAGTTAATTTTGTTTGTTAAAATGTTGCTCAATTGTAAAGATTTTTACCGCCCTATTCTTTTTATTTTATCAGTTAAAAAATGTGCGTCCTTAGAGGCTGCAAGTCCTAAGTCATCTTTTAAAATACGCGACGTGGTCCTGGGTGCTATCTTCATCTCCCGAGATAAAATCTTTTGCTTTCGGACAGGATTTCTGCGAATTCTTTCCCTTACTGCTTTGACCACCTTTTTCGTACGAACACTACGTGGACGGTGGTGAAGCGAATGGAGAGTTTTAAAATTACATTTGGCTCCATACCAACTTTGTGTAATGCAATCACAGCGATTCGGTTCTCTTTATCACCCCACTCCATTTTAATATCGCAAAATATTGTAAAATGTATTGTCGACAAAATTAGAAAACACAATGAGCAGTCGTATAAAAATGACAGATTCCAAATTCAAATGTAATATCTTTCTTATTTTTAATTGTAGCAGTATTTATGGCCAGTGTATTTAATCATTTACTTCAGGCAACAAAGACCCGTACAATAGATACCTTAAAGACTAACATTCATTTATAGTAATATTGAAAATTTAAAAAAAAACAAATGAAATATGGTATATATAAATATAGTATAGAATGAATATAGGGAATGGTTTATATGTATATATTATGTAAACAGTTTAATCAGCCAAAGGACGTGTACGATGTTTTTGTTAATAATGTAAAATACTTTACTAAATAGTTTTTTTTTAAAATCTTTATTTGGAAAACGAACAGCTATTAATAACACATTTGGCTAAGTAATGCATTGTTCATAAGCAATCTAGTTTTCACCCTTATTTATTACAACTATTATGTTGACGAGATTGAAGTGGTATATTTTGAACGTTCGATTAATAGTGTTCGATATTTTGAATTTCGATCATTGGTATTCTTTTTTTAATGACACTCAGCCATTTGTCATTTTGACGTTCGCCAATATATTAGGCGCCTTCGTCACAATATAAAACTAAAATGGTGTAAATAACCGATTCTTGTTATAACTTATCAGGGTTCCGTCAAAAACCGGAACCCTTGTAGTTTCGTCAAGTCTGTCTGTCTGTCCGTCCGTATGTCACAGCCAACTTATTCTGTAACTATAAGCATCACCCTGTTCAAATTTGGTAGAAAGATGTATCCTGTTAAACGCTTTACGATTCTTTTACAAAAAATAATGATATTTAAGGGATACATGAAACTAAAACCAAAAAAAAATGATTTTAGTTAAACCTATGCGTGTGGGGTGTTAATGGATAGGTATTTTAAAATAAAATGGAGGTTTCAAAAACCATTTTCATTTTCACCTTTGCGAGCTATTCGCTTCCAAAGTGGAAAAATGGGCGTCGTCCCCCCTTTAACTTCAAAACTAAGCGAGTGTTAATGTTGGAAAAAATATTTAATGTAGATCTTAACAAACACTTTCAACGAAAATTGGTTCGGACGGGATCGAAATAGTAGTTTTTGAGATATAGCACATTTTCAACAACCGCAAACATAAGTTTGTTTTAAATACAAAGACTATGAAACAAAGTTATATATGCTGTCAACAAAATATTGTGTTATTTTTGCTTAGTGTTAGTAAGTGGATCCCTAATTCAGTTAAAGTTGGCACGGAACCCTCAGTGGGCGAGTCCGACTCGCACTTAGCCGATTTTTATTTTTTTAGTACCCACTTTAAAAGTCTTAACTGAGAAGAGGCAATGATTTGATTTAAAAAAAAATCCTGTGAGGTATGTTTATTTTAACTATTCAGTCAGGATTTTAACATAAAATTTACATAAATTATTGCTGACAAATAAGAGACGATTTCAAATTAGGCGTTTTGTGTTATATTTGACAAGTATACCTTATCTGAGGTTGGCACAATCGGCACTTAGTAACAGAAAAGCCTTAGTACTCATAACTTAATTCCTATACTAATTTCTTCACGTTTTATGCGCGTTTGAAAGTAGTGAGAGACACTTAGATGTATTTCTGTGACTGCAAACAGTTATAACAATTAAAAGTGCCAATGTACTGCAAAATTGTTGCATGTTTGTGTGGGCGTCATGGTATTTTGTTAATTGATAGAAAAATAAGAATAATAAGTATATGGCGTAGATGACCCTTTACAAGGTCGTCTGTCCATCTTGTCGATAGACGTTCTACACTATGTCTACTACATTATGAAACAGTATTCAACTCGGTCCAAAGGCCCGTTTGTCTGTTCGCGACAAATTTAAACACATTTAGTAGTGTTTCCGTTCCAGTTTTTCAGTTCAACTTGTTTTTTTATTTGTCACTGTATAGACACTTCGTAGTACTAACCAAACGAATATTCGATGATATTGTTTGTCCTCAGCAAAAAAGACTTACACACTTTATTAAACCCAACCCACTTCATTATATTTGGATTATATTTTAAACTACATTGAGAGTTACAGACTAGTTCTATACTTATAAAACGTTATTTCTGTAAATTATATGACCGTAACTTGCTCTTCGAGCCTAAATTAAAAAAAAAAACACCACACGTATTGTCATGAATTTGCCAGTCAGCTAATGATGTGAAGAGCTAGAAAACCTATGGCGTATAGATATATGAACAAAAAAAGGTCCACAATCACTTACCAGGGGGGTATTCGTGGTAGCTGACTGTAGTGTAGAGAGCGAAGGGCGCCGCAGCCAGAAGGGACACTGCCCACAATGCAGCCACGATCCTCAGTGCCCTCCGGAGACCAGCCATAGCGTACAGATGAAGCGGGTGGCAGATCGCCAGGTATCGCTCCAGGGAGAACGCCACTATGGTCAGCACGGAGACATAAGATGCCCTGTTGGACAAAAGGAGGATCATGTTTAGGATGGCATTACATCTAGCTCCTATAATAATCCGTGTTATCGTATTTTCATTCGCGAAGTTGCTATCACGCGCAGAAATGGTAACATAATAAGAAATGTTGATTTACAGAGGGTGTCTTTGCAAAATGGTGCCTAATTTCTGCGTGGGGTTTACCTCTAGATAGAGTGAGCCAACTACGAAGGCGCGCGCGCGACGTTCATCATAAGCGTTTATAGTACTTACATGTGTGCAAGCTTTTGTCAATATTTGAAAATATAATAGTTAATGTAATCATACGTTGTATTATTTAATATTTAATATAAAAAAAAAACGTTTATTGTTCCACTCCATTCCAATTTCAACAAAATTATAATCCTAATGGTAAGCGTAATAGAAACACATGGGTAGGTATTTTTATTTTTTACTGTATGAACTTCAAAAATAAAGGCACCTGAATATTTTCTTTTTCACTTCTTTTCAGTATTTTCCCTGAACAAAAATTGTGCAAAAACTTTCCATTACACAACTAAAAAAGCGTAAGTGCAAGCGTTCGGAAGTAATCCCTTAGCTGGTATCGTGAGTCAAATTTGACCCAGACGCAAACTTTTTTAGTTGTTATTATTTTAATGTTCATGGTACAAGGGCGCGTTTCTACGTAATCTCAGTTCATCGCAAGCTGCGGCGGGGGGCGGACGTGCAGCGCTGCGACTATCATAGGAGCTGAGGTATGTAGCCGGCTGGGTCATTTTTGACCCACGACACCAAATACGTAACTTTTTTCACTGAGGTTAATTTTAAAACTTTTGCTTTTAGTGAATATTTCTACAACAATGGGAGGATTTTTTTGAACACGTCCCAAACCTATTATTAGTATATGAAAAAACTTGGTTTAGATCTGGCAACAGCATTTATATTGCAACGGAAAACAGGATACGCTAATTTTTCCACTGATCTAAAGAGAAGGATTGATAACATTTTGTAACAAATACACGGACAGCCGGAATTTTTTTCCCAGAGTCCAGTAGCATCGACTTCTTCTGTCGCTTCAAATTCAAAACGGAAAAGGGCCAGATGCTACCTATGTGATTAGAAAAATGATCGAAACCATTCTCTAAAATGTATTAAATGTTAACATTTTATTTGTAAGACTCATTCCGTCCAAAATATTGTGTACTAGTTGTCAAAAAGTATAAGACTGAAATATGGCGTCATATTGTTGGTTAGTAACAAGTCTTTTGTTTTTAACCGACTTCAAAAAAGGAGGAGGTTATCAATTCGACTGTATGTTTTTTTTTAAATTTTTTTTGTATGTATGTTACCTCATATCTCAGTCGTTTGTCGACCGAATCAAAAAATTTTTTCACCTACTTAGAGGGTATACCTTCTAGTTGGTCCCATTTTTTCCATTTTGGGATATGATGATGGGATCTTGGTGTATTCGAGGAAAACCCTCAACCCTGTTGACGTGTTGATACGTCTGATAGTCACCATTTTGTGGGGCTGAGCTGATGGTGGAACTCCTTAACGCCTAGGAGTTCAGTAATAATAAAGACGAAACTTATGATAGGTAATTTGTAGCTTCGTAAAAAATAGAATCACAAGGTGCAACTTCCCCCCCCCCCCCCCTCTTATGTAATCATTAAAAATTAAGAAATAAAATAAAGCAGTGCATTTTGGTTTTGAAGTCGGTTTTTACTTTTTTTTATTGATGGTCATTTTTTTAATTGTAAGCTAATCTCATAAGAATTTTGTTTTTTATTATTGTATTAGTTTTTCTAGAGTTTATATTTTTTTAATTGCTTTTTAAAAACACTCTAGCTAAAAAGTGCCAAAAACTTAGGTTCGTTACAAATTCATGTAGAACTACATAATTTTAGAATATTCTAAAATGAAACTAATATAATTTTGTACGAAATGATTTTTTTATTTAATATCTATCCCTATTTACACAAATAAAACAAATGTATACGTACTACAACAGATTTTTTGGTATGGGTAAAATACGACCCACGATGCCAGTAGTGTTGCCACAAATAGCGATACCAGTTAAGGGTTAAGAGTACTTTGCTATATTCGATTTAAAAAGAGGAATTTGACGTTTACAAATATAGTCTTGTAATCAATTTTTGAGTCTTTGAGATGTTATAACAAAAAATATGAAATAAATAAAAAACTGCCTAATTAAAAACTGTATTGCGGTCCAACTATAGTCGTCCAATTTCCAGGCAGCTCAATTCCGACTTAGTGGAAACGAAAGTAATCAATTTAATAATACTTACATATATTATTATAAACGTTATTTTATTGTAATAATATTATAAATATCGTGCGAAATCGCAATACGAATAGGACAGTAAAGCTGAGCCATTTACCCATTAAAACTGCAGCAATATGCGCCCTGAAAAGCTTAACATTACGCATAAGACTTCTATTTAGGAGGAACAAATTCATTAAGAGTCGGTGCATGATGGGTGCAGACTGTTGGTGTATGTAAACTTTTATCAAGCACCGACTCCAATCATATTTTTTTCTCATAAATAGAAGAAAATGCTTTATTTGAAGGTTTTTTGACAGTCTTTGAACGTGGTATTGTTTTTCAAATATTCCTAACTAGATACTTAGGTCCTAGCACAGGCATATTGTCAACTTACGCCATTATTCACTCGATAACAGCTTAGTAATTGCCCTGGTATTGCTCCGGCAAGGTCATTAAATGCAATTGCTTTTAGGACGCGATAATAGCTGATTGACAATTACTAATATAGTCTTACAAGCGATTGCGATGCGGTCACATCATTGGTTCCACATGAGCAATTTTGGTTTGAGGTCGATTCAGCGTTTTAGTATTGAAAAAACATTATATCAATTATTAGATTTCGATAGAAATCCTTTATTACTTTGTTTCTATAAGAGTGCACTTGTGTATTGCGCACACACTTGAGTGCTCTGAACAATATCTCACGCCGATGAGCAGTCTTATCCGAGATGGACCGCGCCGTGGTCGGGTCATAATATTATTATAGAAATATTAATGTCATGGGTCGGATACGCTCAGGAGGATATTAATAGCTCTCTCCTTGCCAAAACATATTTTACTTTCAATCATAGTTTCCCTACTCAATCACTAAGCCACAGCTATACTTCCTTATGTAGAGCCATTGTGTTCGTGTGAAGATAAAACTTTTAAATGCAAATTTAGGGTGCGCAAAAAGTGTTGAATGGATGGACACGCATTTGTAAAGTATCCGCCCTACTCGTACCAAAAATTTACCCCTAACTTGAAATCGCAGTGCTCACAATTTACGACTGGCGTGAGACAGACCCAGCCGGACTGATGGAACGCTACCCCCGAATCGGATGAAAGAAAATATTAAAAAAGAGGACTTCCAGTTAACGTTTTTAAAAGGTTTGCGCTTAGCATTGTATGAATAAGGATAATAATGTTTTAACTTTATTTCCACGTTTCTATTATCGTGTCACCTAAAATATTCCACTTAATATCCCAATCAAAACTTAAGTGTTTATTTCAATCAAACACACTAGGTGTAAAATATGTTTTTAAGCGATATGATAATTTAATGTAACTGTATAAATGTGTGTAGACTGTTAGTGTAGGTAAGCTTGACATTGCGCATCGACCCAAAAGAATTTGTTTCTCCATAATATAAGACAAATGCATTATTTTAATCTATTTATTCAGTGTTTTGAAGGCAGTTTAATTTATTAAATTATTTTATCGATTTCATGATTTATAGTTATTTTTAGACACTCACACCGTACACTAAGTTGAAATATATCTGAATGAACTAAAAAATATTCATATCTTATTGACTTCTTGTTTTAGAGAAATCCTGAGACAAACACACAAATAAACATACCCTTACAAATAAATGCACGTGTTAGGAAGCCTTAACAGATCATAGTATTATAAATTTAAGAAATTCTGACGATATCACAATGATACAGGTCGAGTTAACTGCCTCCTTTTTTTAAAGTCGGTAAATAGGTACACAAAATAGTAAGTAGTTGTGATCCAATTTATTATTATCATCTGCAAAAAAATATGTAAAAACAAACGAAAGACAAAAGGAAATGACAAATATAAAATGACAGATATAGATTATATGTTTGCCACACAGCCGTCTCGAATACTTAAAATATCTACGAAGTCATAAAGTCTGGAGTCTCATTTTGCGATATTATTTTTTCAATAAATCTTCAGAAACTAGGTCCAATTAGATCGCATTAAGTTGCAGAAAGTCGGCGGAAACGATCCCTCACAGAAAATGAATGCCGTATCGGAATGAGATGATACTTACTTTTAATCTTAGAACTCATGAAAGGTAACTAACTCTTTATATACACAAGATTCCATGTTCGAAGGCAATGGAGCAAACAAAACTCGCTTGAACCGTTAGTATTTTTAAAACATATCAAGTTATTTGGGCGCGAACTATGTTTTCATTATTTAAAACTACATAAAACATCAAGATCCTTAACACTCTGTTCGCGTATCCAAGTATGTATAGTAAATCAAATCAGAAATCTTTAATTGCATGCATGCAACCATGGTGTTACATGATGATAATATAATTAAGCTCTAAGGCATGTCTTGCCTAATAAGATTTAAGCATGAAAATTTAGAACACAATTACAAATTTATTAATTCATTACAGTTTTTGTGTCAAAATAGTCATTTGTCATAAAAACATCTATTGCGGAGCCATTGAAATAATTTTGTTTTAAATTTTTCGTCATTAAATTGTTTTAGGTTTTCGGGCAAATTTTTAATAATATATATTAAAATACGAGAAAATAATGAAAAACAATATGTTTCCCGATCCTAGTCTGCATATTCCACACTAAACCACATATTGGGTGTGAATTATGTAATCCCACTTTCTTCACAAAATTACACACTTTTGACGACATATGTTCAATACATGCTCGCACGTTGGTTTGCACGTTGTAACGACAAGGTGAAAATCACGCTTTTTACAGCTTTAAGCAGCGTACCCACAGCGCGCTGCGCGTACAATACAACAATGCGTTCAGGATGCTATGTATGTATGTTACCTCATATCTCAGTCGTTTGTCGACCGAATCGAAAAAATTTTTCGCCTACTTAGAAGGTGTACCTTCTAGTTGGTCCCATTTTTTCCATTTTGGGATCTGATAATGTGACCTTGGTGTAATCGAGGGAAACCCTCAATTTTTAAAGGCACGTATAGTGTTTCTTAACTACTACTAGTCAACATCTTGTGGGGCTGAGCTGATGGTGGAACTCCTTAACGCTTAGGAGTTCAGTAATTATAATGACGGAACTTATGATAAGTAATTTGTAGGTTCTTAAAAAATAGAATCATAAGGTGTAACTCCCCCCCCCCCCCTCTTATGTAATCACTAAAAAAGAAGAAATAAAATAAACTTTAAAAAAAAGTAAAAACCGACTTTAAAACCAAAATGCACTAAAAAGTCTTTCATAAACTCTTCACTATTGAAAGGAAAGAAATCCGTTTTAGGCAAACAATTTCTTTTTGGAGTCAGTGCCATCACTTTGACCATCAAGCATCAACTATCACAGCACCTTAAGACTATTTAGTGCATTTTTGTTTTGAAGTCGGTTTTTACTTTTTTTAAATTGGCAAACGATTGTACGCCATTAGAGCTGTATATTCCGATTCCAACCCAAGTCCATTTCGTCATATCGTATATATCAATGACATTACTTCACTGGTGGTTTAAGCAATAAGTCCGCCAATTGTACAACTCACAGTGAAATAAAGTTTAAATAAATAAAATTCACGTCCATAACAATAGTACAATAATACAATCAGTAAGAAACGTAACAAGATTACAGGATACACGCTTACATAATTGTGTTATGTTAGCGCCAAGTTCGGATATAAGTATCGAATTACTTTGTGTTTCGCAACCACGAATTATGAAGTTGTAGTACATTTGAACAGTGCAGGCAAATCCACAGCATTGAACACACGGCTAATTAGTCATTAAAACTTTCAAGTTACCTTCTGTAACTATTATGTGTACTATATAAGGTCAAATTGTTTAAAATGATAATATTTCAACTATGTCTTTGTATACGAGTACATAATAGAATCAGGACACTAACATTTCTTTTAGAAAAATGAGTTTTCTTTTTTAAAATTTCTCTAAAAAAGTTTATTTTTCTAAACACCCTGAAGATTTATAAAGTTGTCTACATCATCAGCTTCTCCTCTCTCAATCCAATCCACAATCTTTCTTATTCTCATATCTTAACCTTAAGTAATAAAAAAAATCTGATTAAAATAATACCTTGATCTCTAATTTTCTCTGAAACTAGCATATAATTACCCGAAGTACTTTATACAAAAAATGATTCATTTATTGTACTGAATCAGCCCTTCAAATTTTGTCACTTAAAACGAGGTGACCTTCAATGTGCTAGTCTATTTTTAAGGTAACGACATTTAACTATTACTGTCGATCACGCAACCGGGGCTTAGGTGAATGATAGCCTGACATTTGAACCACGATTGCACCTGATGTTAAGTGACAATGCAGCCTATGATAGACCATGTCTGCCTAGTAACAGCCTATTCGCTCTTTTCTTAAAAACCTCCAAATTTTTATTGACACTTCTGTCGGCAGCGAATTCCACTCTCTGGCTAGGTACGCGAAATAAATTTGGACTGAATTCGTTGGGTGCGTATTGTTGGGATCGTTACGACATAGGGGGTGGCGCGCCCGCGTGTTGTGTTTCGAAGATAAAAAGGGGCTCTTGGAATCAAGTCATGAAATTCTTTCGCACACTCTGTTGCCTGTACAAAACCGACAGACATGCTACTCTTCGCCTATGCTCGAGACTCGGCAATTTGTTTTCAAGAGTTTTCGAGTGTTGTTTTCATTTCTATATTTTCATTATTTGATTTACGCACTTGAATGAGAAATGAATAAGATAAATCAAGCCCAAATAGTATTTATCTGACATCGTGATGAGCGTGTGAAGTTTTTAGACCGAGGACACATAATACCTCTTAGAGTGGTTAACCTTTGTCGGGCTGAATAATTTTTTAATTCTGCCCATTATAGAAGAATAATATAATGTGTTCTTTGCCATCAAGTTTTTCAGGACCGTTTTATGATACTTGTCACGCGTAACTTATTCCTTTCATGGAGAATAATAGAGTCGTGTTTTAGGCTTTAAAGTACTCAAACTTTTAACAGTTATTCAAGTTAAAAATAACAGCTTTCACAAACTGCCTAAAAAGCTTATAATAACGCATTTGCCTTTTAAATAGGAGAAACAAATTGATTTAGAGTCGGTGGGTATGATCTGAGCAGATTGTTGGTGTATGTAAGCTCAACATCATGCATCGACATTACATCGATATTTGTCCACGGATTGCTCAAAAACGAGAAATCACAGCGAGATAATTATTTAACCGACTTCAAAAAAGGAGGAGGTTATCAATTCGACTGTATGTTTTTTTTTGTATGTTTGTTACCTCATATCTCAGTCGTTTGTCGACCGATTCGAAAAATTTTTTCGCTTACTTAGAGGGTATACTTTTTAGTTGGTCTGATGATGGGATCTTGGTGTAATCGAGGGAAACCCTCAAATTTTAAAGGCACGTATAGTGTTTCTTTACTTGAATCTTAATCTTGACTAATGTTAAGTCTAATAGTCAACATCTTGTGGGGCTGAGCTGATGGTGGAACTCCTTAACGCTTAGGAGTTCAGTATTTATAATGACAGAACTTATAAGGGCCATTATTTGAGCACCGTTTTTTGATGGTCACACGTTTGTAATTCCAAACATATTCAATGTTTAATTAAATAATAAATTTTGTACGTTTTACCATGTATCTATCTCTACGAATTCACTTTAAAATGTGTTATTATGTTTGTAGTTTTGTAGGAAAAAATATTTTACCATCGGAATCGGGAGTAAAACTGCTGTTCTTCGCGTGTCACACTGAGTTGGCGCTCAGTTTAAACACTTCTATCTTGCTGGGCTTTTACATTACATTAACATTATATATTTTTAAAAATTGGATACTAAGTCAGGATTCGTTATATCGAGGGGGAAAAAATCAGTCTTTAGATTTAAATTTAACATACTTAATTTTGTGTCGGTCACACGATTTTACCATTTTCGAAAATCTGACACAAAATTGCTCATAACTTCAAAAAGGTTCATCCTATTGACACAAACCATAGGTCCGCAGAAACTTCAGACCTGTCAAAACACTAATAGAAGACAAATAAATATCTCATAGCTATGAGATAGCTTATACAGCTCCTTGATTTTTATTTTTTTTCTTCAGACCCTAGTTCATGTGACCCTTCATGGGTAATGTTTTAAGATTATAAGTCAGCGTCAGGAATAAATGTCTACTATTGAATCATAAAACTCATAGTCAAGATTCATTAGAGCTGATTAGATTACATAAATGTTAGTTACTTAATTTAATATTTCTGAAAATGTAAAATTTTCGTCACTTGCGTGGCACAACTTTCGTGGTCAATTGCCCACGAAAGTTACAAATCATACCACGAAAGGTTATCATAGTGTACTGATCTCACTAGAAATTATATTTTATGGTTTGTAAATGCAGTTAAAATAACCGCATTAACGTTTCAAACTTGAATTCTTCTACTAGACAGTTTCCAGAGGCACAGATATGATTTATAGAAATAATGTAGCTTACTGGAAATATGTATAGAACATGTCATCTTAAATCTTGATTTTTATTCGGCTTTGAATCGCCTCATCAATCTATATACTAATTATATAAAGAAATCACAATATGTTACTCTAAGAAAGCATACTCATTAATTAATTATTTTTTGTGCATTATTCGTAATTAGCCCAATTTGTGTAGTTTATATGAGAAAATAATGAATATCACAAAAGCAAACCTTGAAAATAATTCTTTGCCACTAATAAGAATGATGGCAGTTATGCCAGTCGTCTTAATTTATTCGAACAAGTGGCATGGATAATATTTGAGCCTGGTCTAAAGCTGGAAATTTGTCCACTAGACCGATAAAAGAGTCTACTTTGAGGCTACTAGATAAAGACTGGAAATCATGAGTTTGCTTTACCGGAAAAAAACTACAATTAACACTGATACTGTAACATCCAAGGTTCGACAATAAGCGCGTGACGTCTGGTGTTTATTTCCAAAGATTCAAAAGAAATAGTTCAATTCTTTATTGGATACGAAAAGGTCATATTTTGAATGCTCTTACAGCTATGATCCAGCAACTAGAAGTCTAAATAGTCTCACTCCAGGCAAGCAAAATATCTGGAAGACTAATTTATTGATTGTAAAGTTTATAAATGGCCTAACCTATATACCTAATATAACTGAGCCTACCTTAAATGAGCTGATAATAGCCGGCAAATATTTAACTACTAAAATTCAGGGTACCTATATGTAATTTGAGGCACTACTTTGGAGGGTAAAGATTTGATTGCTACAGATTTGCTACATGAACCTTAGCTTACCCTTACCTTTATAATCTCAGTTAATTTCGACAGAATGCGACGAAATAAATTACTAGCTACTATTATTATTAGCGAAGCGATTAAATTACAAAATACTAAAAATTTGATCGTAAGTATGGGTTTAAATTGTCGAATTTCAAAATACCATTGCTCCGAAAGTGTGATACCATAAAATTTAACAAAGTATCCTATCGCTGACAAATACGGTCAGTGTTGTGTGCCGAGAACAAATGCGAGTAAACAGTGAATTTGAGGTCAGTGATACTGAAAAAGAGTGCAATAAAAGACTTAGAAGGAGGGTAGAACATAAAGTCTACAAATAACAGCTCACTCGCAACAGTTTTAGGTACGCTGTGATCATGGCACTTGCAACAGTGTCGAAATACCTATCGGATACTCATAAATAATTTGGTACATAGTAGCAATGTCGAAGGTACCAAACTATTATTATGTTAGTGTTCATCATGAATGTTTAAAAATATATGTAATACCTAACCATATTACTATTTGTCTCATACATTTATATATTTCAAGTACTTTGATACTTTTATTACCGAATTATCTATCCAAAAAGACGCTGCGTAACTTTCGTGTCACGGTGAGTAACTTTCGTGGCTTACAAAATTTCAATATTAAATATCTACATGAATAATGAACCGATTTTCATGATTCTAACACATTAAGTTACAGTTTGATAGTTTCTTTAAAGCAGTATTTTTTTCATTTGAATAATATCAGTATAAATTTTCGCCACGAAGGTGACGCGAAGAACACTTTCTGAAGAAATGCCCATAATAGGTAGTTTGTAGCTTCTTAAAAACAGAGTCGTAAGGTGGCCCCCCATTCTCCTGTAATCTCTAAAAATGAAGGAATAAAATTAACTTTAAAAAAAGTAAAAACCGACTCCAAAACCAAAATGAACTAAAAAGTCTTAAATAAACTCTTGACTATTGAAAGGAAAGGAACACATTTTAGGCAAACAATTTCTTTTTGGAGTCGGTGCCATCACTTTGACCATCAAGCATCAACGACATCGACTCCAAAAAGAAATTGTTTGCCTAAAATGTGTTCCTTTCCTTTCAATATTCAAGAGTTTATTTAAGACTTTTTAGTTCATTTTGGTTTTGGAGTCGGTTTTTACTTTTTTTAAAGTTATTTTTTTTGTTCAAAAACGTATGGCAATTTAACTTAAGCCGTTGAATTTCCTAGGCAGCTCAAAAATTCCAACTCAGTGTAAGCGAATATTATCAACATAATAATATTATAATACTAAAATGGTTCAAATATGTTTTCTTATAAAAATGTTATAAAGATCATGCAAAATTGCAAAACGAATTGCTAATTTGACAGTAAAGATGAGCCGCTTACCTACCAAAACTGCAACGCAATACTCGCCCAGGTATATGTCCAAAATCGAAGCCATATTATTCACGCGAAAGCGACTAACACCAAACAGATGTTTAAAGATCTAAAACGTTTGTATAAACTCGAAAACCTCAGTTAAATACGTATCTAATCTATCTTACACCTTGACCGTAAAATGTTGTGGAAAGATCACGTCCATCATACAAATGATTCAAAGCTTTCCATGCCCTTTGCCCCCTACTAAACAGACACTTTTTTGCCACTCCTTAGTTGTCGCACCAAATTAGCTATTTATTCAATTTTAACAAGACCGTGCATCTCCTATGGGTGTCCTGTTTGGGGTCTTTATGTGATGCAAACCAATCAATAAAGCTTATAATAATGTTTCAAAAAGCATCCGCTTAAATTTGCATCAAGATATAAATTTTCGTACTTTATTTGAATTTATATTAAAGATCATTAAAAAAACGACGGTCTAAGAGAAATCGAGACTGTAAATTAGTTTCTAGCATCGTAGCACACACCCAACGTCCAAAAATCGATATTTGATTAAATTGAATAGATTTATTAAATAGATTGAAAACAAAAAAGATTAAATTAAATAGATACATTGTAAATAAACAAGTGCTAAACGAAGTGCTTGTTATTTGCTGGTAATGTACTGCTGCTGGGAATTAATTAGTAGCTTTGTAACTCATGTAGGTATCTAAGTTTTCATAATCAATAGTTATAACAGATCATAATGATCTTATATTGAACAATGAAAGTAATGATGCTTATTATACCTAGGATTAAAATGAACACGAGATGATAATAAGCAATGCATTGTAATTACTTTAAATAAAGAACATTTCAACGTAAAAAAACAATCAATCAGGTATATTAAAACTTAGGGTACAGTGTTAGTTTCATCAAAATCGGTCAAGTGGTTTTTGAGATATAAGTTATGATAAGTCTATAACTAAAAATAATGACACAAAAAATCTTTGAAAATTAAACCAATTTAAAAAAATACACAAAAAAGCTTTAAATGACTCTTTTAATATAGCTTTAATAATAATGCTTAGAGTTACTCGTAGGGCAGTGAAAGCAGCGCTTTGGTAGTGATACCAAAGTTAAGCTACCTACGGCGCGGTCGTGTTTGGATGGGTGACCATTCCGACCATATAAGTGACGTATATCACGAGCGTCTCCGTGCTTCGGAAGGCTCGTTAAGCTGTTGGTTCCGGCTAATATCGGTTGATATTAGTCGTTAAGCCTAGTCAGTGGCCTTATAACATGGCTTGATAACATCTGACGGCAGCGTTATTCGCTTACCTTGCAATTACACCCCTCCACCAATCTGCACTGAGCCAGCGTGGTGGAGTATGGCTCAAACTACCTCATAGTTGAGGTAAGGCCTTGGCCCAGCAGTGGAACATTACAGGATAACTTAACTTTTGTAATAATGTCATAAGAGTAACAAATTCTTTTAGAGTCGGTACATGATTTCAAGCTTACGTACACCGATAGTCTACACAATAGAATAGACGACAAATGCGTTTTTTAAGCTTTTTGGACAGTTTATAATCCTGATGATGCGACCAACCCAGTTGCAGATTAATTTAAATTATTCGCGAATAAAAGTTAAACAAGACTGTTGCAAGCTACAAGGTTTTAGATTAGGACATTAAACGTGTCAAATGTAATGTTGAGGATTCATGTTTCACAAAGAAAATACTTTTAAATGATGTTGTCTGTTAGACGATACACAAACACATTCTGAATAGCTTTGAACATAAAAGTAAGGGTTCTTACACACTGAAGGCAGTTTGCTGAGGATATAATTATACTTATGTAAACCCGTATCAACTGCAGGCGATCAGTATTCTTTGTATGAAACTTCATACTTCAACGCACATTTATCAACTTCGTAACATCACCACCACGGATCGAGATCAACTTGAAACCCACTCTCGACCAGCGGTGCATGCGTTGTAACGCAAATTTCACAATTTTAGTTATGTAACCCAATAAACTTTACCGATATTTTACGTACAAAGTAATCGATTGTGTCTGAAGTTTTTTATTTATTTAATGTTTTATTAGAAACCATATTATTTTTCCTCTGACTGACTGATCTTTCCGTTGAAAACATTAAAAAAATCAGTTATAATAATATTATGAATTGCAAAAGTAAGGACACAAGAAACAATAACATTACAGAAAAATCATTAGTACAATATTAGCGGTCTTATCGCTGGGAGCGATCATTTCCAGACAACCATTGGGTAGTAATACAATAACTTTTACTGTGTTGTAGGGTTGACAGAAAGGGGTAGCTTGGTCTAACTAATGGTGTGACGACAAAATCCCGCCCGGCTGCGGGAGACAGGGTGAGGTGTGGCAATTGTGTGATCGATTGTAAATGTCATTACCAGCGCTGCAGAGGTTGAATATATAACGATTGCAAATATATGTGTGTTATGAACAATTAATACCCGAACGAAATGTCAGCATGGTTGTTTTAGGTGTTCTTTCTACAAAACACACACTATTAAAAAAAACAACCGCTGCATAATCATGCAACCGGGCCTAAGGCTTGTGAATTTCAGTCAAAAGTTATTCACGTTACTGCATTTAAATCTTTGACATAATACTTAAAGGACATTTCGTGGACAACAGTATTTGTTTTTTAATTTCCCATACAAAATAATGAGTTAGTGCTATCCTACGGAAGATTTTTTAAGTATTTCGGGTAGCAAAAATTGCTTCGACCTCTAGTATTACTGTGCCAAACTGGACCTCGGCGGTTGCGCACAGCCCCCACTATATTAATATCTTGACTTTTTGTATCCGATATTCTTACTTAATCCGAATCCGTCGAATGACTTCCACTAAATCAAAACTTCAATCAGACAATCATTTTTATTTATTATTTATTTCAAGACTATATTGCACAAATTTAGTGTACAAAGGTGGACTTAATGCTAAAAGCATTCTCTTTCAGTCAAACCTTTATCCGAGCATTATCAGGCTATAGAGGTATATCAGGTAGATGTTTTATTATAAACAGTTTAAAATCTGCTATAAATACTGCCTTTATAAAAAATATCAAATATTAGATACACTTATTTACTCTGTCATCACTCTTTGTGAATGTAGCCTTCGAAAACGTTTTGGGGTCCCGAGTAAATAAACTTTTACCAGATTGCGATAAAGCGAACAAGAAAAAACTAGCAAACATCAAATAATAAAGTCAGAAACATACCTTAATAAATAGCCAGTATAAACATTATTAATGTTGAACGCGACTTGGAAATATGTTGAACAAAATTAATCTTGTAAGTCAAATAGGACCTTGCTTTGATACGGAACTTAAATCACTTTACATAGAATATTCAGATAATATAAACGGTATATCCTAGAGATTTTTAGCAAAAGGACTAAAATAAACCTATCATACAAGGTTCTTCACTGGTTGCTGGGTAGAAACTCTTAATTTTTCACAGGTAGGAAGCTCTTAATATACAAATGCGTATGAAAACCTATATGGACCTACAGAATCAAATTTTGGGGAGCCACACGCGTGCACTGAAAATATAAGCAAGATCCAAAGAACCCAAAACTACATCTTGAAACAAATGTGCAACGCACCCTGGTTCTTAAAAAACTTGGAGTTTTACCACCTAAATATGCCAACTGTCAAGGAGGAAATAAATGCGCTATGAGATAGATACAAACTCAGACTGGAGAAACCTCCGGATCAGCTCGCTGCCTAGCTAACGCTGCCCGGCTGCATAAAGCGACTAAACAGACGTAGAACCCTGGATCTTGGCAACACAAATAGCTAATATTGTCCTTGTGTAAGGTTTTTCAGATAGGAAACACCTCTACCAGATTAGATTCCCTCACTAAATCTGCTGAATGTCAGAAAGTCCGATCGCTTTTGTTAATAACAAATTATATATCAACGCATATTGTGAAAACAAATTGGAGGTACTAATTGCACTAAAACAGAGGGTCCAACGAAGTTGTCATTAGCATTCGTAACTTAATCGACCACGATTTCTCAAAGTCTTGGGCTCAACAAAGCTTATATATGTTCCATTGTGTGGTTCATACTCGCATTACTGTAAGTAATCCTAAGGTCTAGACAATGGCGGCATTCTATTGCGTTCCATTTACACTATAAATTGTCATACCGTTCGTATTCAAGGACATATATGTGATTTATCGATGCCTCACACTACGACTTTGCCAGCGATGCATTCACTATGCAACATCGATGCAGTCGCAAATTGTCAACCTTTACACTACTGCGCTAATTTTAGCAGCGATGCAGTCGCGATCCTGTCGTGTATTTGTATCGATGCAATCGCGATGTAGAAGCTGGCCATTAAACTGTAGCGATGCAGCATCGCGACTGTATCGATGCTGCAGACCCACTAACTTTTCTGAAGAAGGACAGCAAGGCGTTATGATCGAAAAGTGTTGCCGCTTTTTGCAAAAATAAACACTTCTGGCTTTTTCAATACTTCATTCGCCGTTACTTCATGATGAAAAATATGGTATTTATTAACTTTATGCTCAACCAATGGTGGAATAAACGATTAATGGCATTCTCTACCACTTATACCTTAGAGCTAAAGATAATTTAAAGTGGAGCATTTTATTATTATCCTTGTTCGCATTCACCGAAAATATAATTACAAAAAAATTGACTGCCTGAGTAAGTATACTGTATCATGTTGATTTGCTTTGATAATAATATTTAACATATAAAAGGTGAAAGAAATGGTTTCGTTTTTGAATAGGTATTTTGAATCTTATTTTCAGGGTTCCGTAGCCGAATGGCAAAATACGGAACCCTTATAGTATCGTCAAGTCTGTCTGTCTGTCTGTACGTCCGTATGTCACAGCCCTATATTATACTGAAACTATGAGTATTAGACAGTTGAAACTTGGTAGGTAGATGTATCCTGTTAACCACTTTACGATTCTCACACAAAAAATATTGATATTTAAGCGTGGGCACCCACATATAAAACTAAACCCTAAACATATGCATGTAGCGTGTCTATGAAAATGACATCGAGGTTCCAAAAACCATTTTCTCTAAAGTTGGTTTAAACGAGATTGAACTAGTAGTTCCGAGATAGATACATTTTCAATAACCACAAACATAACTTTGTTATTCATACAAACGCTATGAAAAATAAAGTTATATTTTGCTGTCAACCAAATATTGTGGTAGTTTGGACAGATGGAAGTAAGTGGATCTTTAATTCAGTTAAAGTTGGCACGGAACCCTTAGTGTGCATGTCCGACTCGCACTTGGCCGGTTTTCATGTTGCACGTTTAAGTTTATTTTTTTACAAATGAGATAAATAAAAAAACGTAAGCAATTTTAAATAGATGTATTCTCAACGCCCGTTGCTTGGTATACGCCTAATTCAAATTGCTTATGATTTTTGAATAACAATAATGGTAGACTCCAAATTCAGTTGAAGGTTGGCGCGGAACCCTCAGTACGCGGGTCCGACTCGCATTGGCCAGTTTTTACCGACTTCCAATAAAGAGGTAATCAATTCGACCTATGTGTATGCGATATCGTGCATAATGTCGTAAGAGTTTGTATATTTGTATGTTTGCCTCAAGATTTCTCAAAAACGAAAAGTCATAGCGAGCTAGTGTAAAAATTTCATCAAAATCAGTCCAGTAATTTTTAAGGTATAAGTAATAAGCAAAAATCATGAAATAAAAAAAAAATACCCCCTTCAATAAACGGACTAAAAAACTTAAAATAACGCGTTCATATTTTATTTAGTCTCTTCTAAATTTTCTTTCTATCACAGTCTAGATTTTTTTCTTTATTTAGAAAAGTATTAGATATATTAATTTAGATACTATTAAGAAATATGAATGCTTTATTTTTAGCTTTTTAGTCAGTTTTTTAAAGGCGGTAAATTTCAAATTATGCTACCTACCCATCCAAAAAGTAATGGAGTATAGAAATGAAATAAAAACGAATGCACCTTACCTTACTTATTACACCTTATTACATTTTACACATGCCATTTTTCATCACAAAGAACTGAGCTTTTTATGTATAGAGCTAGTGAGCTGAGTCTGTTTGCATTTGAAGTTAAAAAGGATCGTCGCATGAAATACCATTTTACGCATGAGTTCAATCTTTCGGTATGCGATGTGCCGGCACGTGCGCGATTTCGACACGCGGCAAGATTCACACGTTATAGGGGTCAAGTGGAGGAAAGGGCAGTAGAATTTTCAGAAAAATTAAACCACCTTCAAAAACTGAATATAAAGCTCGAGATTTCAAGCTTACGTTCATTGAAATTCTACGCACATCATGCACTGACATCAAATGAATTCGTTACTCCTAAAAACAGTGGGCAAATGTGTTATTTTGAGCTATATAGTCAGTTATCTAGTTCAGTCAGCTAAATAGTTAGTTAATATTTTTAAATACACTTCTGGACACATCTATTGGCCCACCTTGTAATTTCAGTTTCGTTTGGTCCAAACTAAAATTTTATATTAGGTCAAGCAAAAAGTTTTTATGCAGTTTTGAACCTGGCACATTTACAATTTCATTCAACAGTGTTTTTTTGAATTTCGAACACAGAATTTAAAGAAACAAAAGACAATTTGGAGCCTGTGAAACAATCGAATACTAAGAAAACTTGGTTTTATTGGTTTAAGTGGATTTAATTCTTGAAAAAGTGATTGATATCTTTGGTTTTGCAACAAACAAAGAAAATATGCCGATGCGTCCTGTAGTTTCATACATCGGCGCACCGGCATATAAATAAGCTAAACAACAAAATACAATATTAAGGGAGAAATCGTCATTCAAACCAAAATATTCTTTAATAAATAGCTTAGATTTAATTAAGAAAATACAATCTGTCCCTCTCCCTCGGAATGCAAAGTTGATATCATTAGACGTAGAAAGTTTATTTACCAACGTACCTTATCAAGAATGCCTTAATATTTTAAAGAATCATTTAAAAAAACAGCGATTGCATCCGGGGGAGATAGAAGATCTCATATCATTAACATTATTATGCATGAAACAAAATTATTTCCGGTTTAACAATCTATATTACAGACAAAAGGAGGGCTTAGCAATGGGTTCTCCTTTAAGTCCATTAATGGCAGATATTTTTATGGATTATTTTGAAAATAAATACTTAATTCAAGAAAGAAAAATATTTTATTATTATAGATACGTTGACGTTTTTTTAATTTGTTGGACCGTAACTAATAGACAGTTAGATATTTTTCTTTCTAAAATTAACAACATCCATCCTAAAATTAAATTTAAATTAGAAATAGAACAAAACGATAGTATTAACTTTTTAGATTTAACTATAACAAAGGTGCAGGGTAAACATGAATTTCAAATATATCGAAAACCAACACATACTGACACTGTAATTCATGCATCATCTTGTCATCCGTGGCAACATAAGATGGCCGCGTTCAATTCATATATCATCGTCTCTTCACTGTACCACTTAGTAAAGACAATTACCATAAAGAACTTAATATTTTGTATCATATCGCCATATCAAACGGATACAAGAGATGCATTATTGACAACTTAATAAAAAACAAGACTAACAAAATCATAACTAGTTTATTATACTCTGTTCCTGAAGAAAGGGTAGACAGGTATAATTCTAGTTTGATTTACTTAGGAGAGGTGTCGGAGCGTATTTCTAAAACAAAAAAAAGGTCAAAATATCCGCGTAGTTTTTAAAACTAATAATTCTTTAAGATTAGTTTGTAACGGAAAAGATAAGCTTGATAAACACCATAAAGCCCGTACACATTTTTTTTGGGCGATAAGTACCCTTTTTATATTGGTGCTATTACCCCAAAGCAGAAGCCCGTAGTTTATGTTTAAAAGGCGACGTAGCCATAACAAGCCGACAGGGTAACATGTGAGGACGTTATATTTGCTAAACGCCTTAATACGAAGACACACCTATTTAATTCTTTAATTTTTTGGCACACTTTATCAATATGACTTGAAAATTTAGATTCTCGTCAAGCATTATACCTAAGAATGTAACACTGTTAGCCCTTTGAATAGTAATTGTATTATAGAAGACGTTTAAGTTACTTCACAGCTTACTAGGTACAGCGTAGTATTTCGTAGATACGCGCGAGGGTGTGAGTTTTATTATTAATTTTATCTTTTATTAGAAAGCTGTTAAGATGATTTCTTTTATTAAACTTGCGTATAATTTAAAGGATAAAAGTTCTTAGAAAATCAAAAACTGATTACATTAGCCAGTTATTAGTTTTATTATATCTTTTCAAAATATTGTCCATTGACGTCAATACACCGCTGCATGCGATGGAACCACTGGGAAAAGCACTTTGCCCACTCGTCCTTATGGGTCACTTCAATGGCATCGCGATACGCAGCCACCGCTTCTTCAGCATTCATAAACCGCTTTTCTTTAAGTTTTTCTTTAATTTTTGGAAATAAATAAAAATCACAAGGCGCGAGGTCGGGGCTATACGGCGGGTGACCCAGTAATTCAACGTTTGATGTCGCCAAATAGTCGATCGTTCGCTTGGCGGTGTGCGACGAGGCGTTGTCGTGGTGAAGGAGGATCCTACTGCGAGGTCGTTTCTCTCGAACTTTTTCCAAGACAAGTGGCAAACAATTGGTAGTGTACCATTCTGCAGAAACTGTTTTTGATCCTCTAACACAATTGTTGCGAAATGACCTATCCTTCCAAAGAACGAGGCCACCATTTTTTTTCCCGCACTTCGATCTCTCTTCACTTTAGTTGGCAACTCCTCGAAAGGAAACACCCACTGAGCAGATTGTCTTTTGGTTTCAGGATCATAACAGTAAATCCAGCTTTCGTCACCTGTTAGTATGTCGAACACAGCATTTGAGTCACCTCCGTTAAATCTTTCAATCATTTTACGGCACCAATCCACACGATGGAGTTTTTGAGCCTTAGTCAAATTATGAGGTATCCACCGGGCGCAAAGCTTCCTGACCGCTAAATGTTCGTGGAGGATTTTGTGCACTTGACTCATACCGATGCCTAAGCTTGTCCGAATCTGCTGATAGGTCACTCTTTTGTCAGTCTCTATCATACGCCGCACAACACAGATGTTATTTTCAGTCGTCGCCGTAGAAGGCCGTCCCTCACGTACATCATCAGTGAGATTAGTGCGACCACGTTTAAACTCATTAAACCAGTTGTAAACAGTCGCACGAGATGGGGCTTCATCGTGAAAGGCCAATCGTAGTCTATCATAACTTTCTTGTTGACTTAAATGACATCGAAAGTCATAAAAAATCATTGCACGAAAATTTTCTCGTGTTAAATTCATGTTGACGTGACACAGACAATTTTCAATTTGCCGCCAAATCGTAAAACAAATGACAAATGAATGAAATATATACTCAGTAATATTGGCAAAGAGTTCTATTTTCAAATTTTAGAATATTTTTTTTATTATATTGTTTATAAGTGGCCAGTTCTAAGAACTTTCAGTTTGACCCTCGTATTCTTAATGAATGAGTATGACTCATATTATCCATCCCTGAGTTGGATTTCACGGACCAAAACACCCCCTGTATATTAACCCTCATCATGTATAAAGCTGATTTACGTCAGTCCCTACAACTTGGAGTATGTTTTCATACACTTTTTCCCCGCTTAGTACGATTCGTCTCCCGGCTAAGTATCAGTTTGGATGAAACTTGTCATGGTTGATATAAAAAAATAACTAAATAACTATCTGATGATCGAAATGAGGTGCAAATTAGGATTCTAATCTCTATTTTTTCACCCGTTGCGTCTATATTTCTACTGATATTGTGTACTTTTGTTGATTTTTGTACCTCTTACTACTTTTATTCGGATAAGTTGATAAAGTTAAGTTTTTTTTTCCATTTTTACGCATTTTTCCACTTTGGAATAAAATAAAAAATAAATATATACTAAATGATGTGGACCTGTATAAATATTGTAAAGATTCCAATTGAGTGTGAAAACTTAGATCAAATTAAAACATTACAAGTAAAAACTAGAAGCACCGGATTGCGTAACTTATTATATCTACCCAGATATATAATACCTTCATGCAACAATGTTCACGGTAAAAGAATGGGGAGTATTTCCTGCCATCTACTTTAAATGAGTATCCTAGCAATATTATTGAACAAAAAAGTAATTTAGAAAATAGCGCTAAATTTAAAAAAATACTTAAAATATTGTCTTAAAATTGTAACGAGCAGTGTAGTGACTCTCATTAACACATATAAATCTAAATAGGTTTTTGTTGGTATTGAAATATGTTTTTTAATGTAATTTTTTAACATAAATAAAGAAATTTTAAAAAAAAACATCAATCGTTATACTTTAAAAAAAATGGTTTTAGGAATCTCTGTCATTTATTTTAAAAAAAGCCTATCCATAGACACAAACATAAGCATAAGTTTGATCAAAAAAAAAATACATTTCTTATAACAACGATAAGAGAACCAATTATTACGTTATTTTTCTTATAAAATTAGTTTGGAATAAATACGTTTGTTAAGTACCTCTAGGAGAAGCAGGTCTAATAATAGTAAAAGTAAGTCAAATCTAGCATGAGTAGTCAGTTATTCATAAGAATATGAGATGTGATAGTTTGAGATCAATGCGAATTAGCCTTAGAGGCCGACCCATCTATAAATAGTTCGGGTGTAAATCGGTAGGTAGTTAACTACTTCAAGCCCCCTATAAGTACACAATATTAACAAAAGATCTATTTGATTATCCAGAACCTTCATTAAACAGCCATTTATGAAGACGTTGTCTTTGTAAAAAGTAAAATAAGTTTAGTTATTTTTGTAAATATCCTATATGCTGGGCAAATGCCTAACAAATAGAAATTCAAATTAAAATGTAAAACAGTTAAAACAAACCAAAACATATAAAACAATTTCGACATAATGATGAAACCCAAAGACTCAGTGATTTCATCTCGATCTATACTAATATTATGAAGCTGAAGAGTTTGTTTGTTTGAACGCGCTAATCTCAGGAACTACTAAACCGATTAAAAAAAATGTGTTGTATAGCTTATTTATAGATGAAGGCTTTAGGATAAAAAACATCACGCTGCGACGGGAGGGAAGGGAGCAAACCTTAAACACGCGGACAAAGTCGCGGGGGACCGCTATCCAAAAATAAATTATTTCAGAAAAATAGGTATTCCTCAAAGTTTGAACGTTGAAATATCTCACCCAAAAGTACAGGCTACAGAATATTTTGTTTGAACGACTATTCATCCGAATAATATCGCACAAGCCTAAGCATTGTATCCTAAACCAATGTTTACATAACGTTTGGTTTTCAAACAAAAATGTCTACCCTGAAACTTTCAGATCTAAGTTATAATGAAGCGTTCAGTGGAATTGAATTTAAACGAATCAGACGAGTTTTTATCTCGTTGGTAACGTGTTAAGACGGTCACTATTAATACTTGTTAACACGAAAACTTCGAACAACTTTATTTGTGAAACAATGTTACAGTTGTGTGAAGTTACGAGTAAGTCAATACCTTTGGAAAAATCTTCAAAAACAAATATATTGTGAAAGAAAGCAAATTTATTCGTTTGTTATTTGTTTTAACAACCATACAATATCTTAGGACCGTGCTAAAATTAGGGGTTATTTTAGGGTATTAATATCATTTAATTAAGTTAAAATGTCTACCAAAGCTGCTTCATGATGACTCAGTGTTGGTTGCGTCAGGTAACTCTATCATGGGAATTTCCCCATGGGGACTCAAGTCAGACTCATTAATCAACCAAATCAATTAATTTGGATTTTATTCAGTATATTTGGGTCGATCGGTAATGCCTAACGTATTGAACCTTGGTTAGGCATTGCATGTTAGTATTCACTTCGACGATTTGACATAGTAACTATAGCTAGTAGTACTAGAATTGCAGTTGTGTGACTGCGTAGGAGGTATTTCTCAAACAACAAACCCATTTGGAAAATCTTTGGAGGACATTTCAAAGGCACGCCTCTCACTTGCGGGTATTGAGTTTGATCGATTAACTTGAGTTAGCTTCTCGACCTTTTTTTCAAATTATTTAGGGGCAATTAGCCAGCTATAGCCAGCTAGCATAATTGGTGGCAGTCACTGGTCGTTATTCCTTCAACGATTTGAAAACAAAACTCTACGCGTCTCCGAGACAGTCTATCGATTCCCTGACGGTGGTGAATTCGTTAACGATAAAGTGTTTCCTAGTATTGTGACCTTCTTTTTAAACATCAGTATCACAGTAAAATGTATTTATTTATTTGCTTAAAATTTCATGCAAAAACAAACAGTACATATGACAGATTTAAAAACAAAAGTATTATCTACCAGTCAACCTTAAAAAATACACGCGGCACGAAGGAAGTTCTAAAGTTGCGTTTATGAATCACGCTGCAGACCACATATTTTCAGACTTTCGAGTTTTTTTTGTATATAAATTTTATATAGCAGAAGAGTTTGTTTTTTTTGAACTTGGTAATCTCAGAAACTACTTTGTCAGATAGCTTATTTATCTTGAGAGCTTTTAGACTATAAAAATTCACGCTGCGACGGGAGGGGAGGGAGCACGAGAGACCACTCATACGAGTATATCATATAGCTAAGTAAATTCAGTTTATAATAAAATGTTAGTACTCACGCTTCAGATATGAGAGCCCGCAGCTTACAGAACACGATCCCAAGGCTGTAGGGATACTGGTGCCAGTACACCGACAAATCGTTTGGCAGGCCTGAGAACAAACAAAAAATTCAATAATACTAGGTAAAGATTAAATAATACGAGCATAAATTATGAAAATAAGACGGTTTTGGTTTTGATAAAAATGAAATCACGATTTGAATTTCGTAAGATAAAAAATATCGTAAATTTTCTGGAGCTCTATGTTTGTATTACGGGTGAATTTAAAAAAAGTAAAAACCAAGTTCAAAACCGAAATGCACTAAGTCTTTAAAAACTCTTCATTCTTTAAAGGAAATGACTCCATTCTTTTTGGAGTCAGTGCCCTGATAGATTATGCTTAAAATGATCAAAGCGATGGCAATTGAGGTGTGGGGTGACTGCCATTCTTAGTTTTATTTTTCTTTCTTAGTCGCAAGTTTGTAAAGTTAGATTCTTTAAAAATAAGGCATCTATCCCACTTTTACTATTCGCCATTTTAAAGATATTGATAAGAAAATATCGGCTTAGTTAATGACAGGCCCTTCCACGTAAAAAGCAAACTTACACAAGCTTATAAAAATATATTTATAATTTAAATGTATTTTAGTCAATTATTATTTTTATTTTTATAGTGTTTTGTCACCATACAAACTTAATAATATAATTAGCAAATTGCACTTGTAAAAAGCAACTTTGGCTGTTGTGATATTGTAAGAGCAATCTCGCAACATTGATGACGCCACGCAGCCTACGCGTTAAAGAAAGCGCTTGCAAAATTCAACAGGCTTGCTAATGTGATGGTGGCCGAGTGGTATAGGCATACGCCCGGATTGCGTAAGACACGGGGTTCGATTCCTCGTCTGTCACACAGCCAAAGTTGCTTTTTACAAGTGCAATTTGCAATTTATATTATTAAGTTTGTATAGTGACAAAACACTATAAAAACAAAAAAATATATTATAAATTGGCTTCGTTCATCTTAACCGATTGTTAAATATTTGTAAAAATAAATCCTTCGGATATTGTGAGAGCAATCTCGCAACATGGATGACGTCACGCAGCCTACGCGTTAAAGAAAGCGCTTGCAACATTCGACAGGCTTGCTAATGTGACGGTGGCCGAGTGTTATAGGCATACGCCCGGATTGCGTAAGACATGGGGTTCGATTCCTCGTCTGTCACAACAGCCAAAGTTGCTTTTTACAAGTGCAATTTGCTATTTATATTATTAAGTTTGTATAGTGACAAAACACTATAAAAACAAAAATAATAATTATAAATTGGCTTTGTTCATCTTAACCGATTGTTAAATATTTGTAAAAATATTTCCTTCGGATATTGTGAGAGCAATCTCGCAACATTGATGATGCCACGCAGCCTACGCGTTAAAGAAAGCGCTTGCAAAATTCAACAGGCTTGCTAATGTGACGGTGGCCGAGTGTTATAGGCATACGCCCGGATTGCGTAAGACACGGGGTTCGATTCCTCGTCTGTCACAACAGCCAAAGTTGCTTTTTACAAGTGCAATTTGCATTTATATTATTAAGTTTGTATAGTGACAAAACACTATAAAAACAAAAATAATAATTATAAATTGACTTTGTTCATCTTAACCGATTGTTAAATATTTGTAAAAATATTCCCTTCGGATATTGTGAGAGCAATCTCGCAACATTGATGACGCCACGCAGCCTACGCGTTAAAGAAAGCGCTTGCAAAATTCAACAGGCTTGCTAATGTGACGGTGGCCGATTGGTATAGGCATACGCCCGGATTGCGTAAGACATGGGGTTCGATTCCTCGTCTGTCACAACAGCCAAAGTTGCTTTTTACAAGTGCAATTTGCTATTTATATTTTAGTCAACTTCCACAAAATCTCAAAACTGTGAGTACGAGTATGAGTTTAAGGAAACTTGTGTTTATGTTTCTCTTCAAAACAAGCACGGAATTGCTAATTAAAATTGTTCGTCGCGAATTAAATTGGATACTTGTCGACAGCGTGAAATTGCATCTTTCCTAACTAACATTTTGTGCAAATTAATTTCGTGCTTTTCCTCTACCTACGCAATATCTTTACGGCGAGAAGTTTTACATGACTGGAACGCGAGATTCGAGTCGAGAGTACAATAGTCTGAAAACTTTTTTATATCTTTCCCGAGCATAATTTACCATATTTAAAAAATATGAAGCAAACCCTGTTGAGAACTTGAATCTATAGATATGTGTTCTAGCTGAAATAATACCTGAAGTAATTCCAATGGTATTCTAATCATATGTGAATACATATTTTCATATATGATTAGAATACTATAGAATATAAACATTCGTAGTATATTTAAGAACATTGATGGTTTTAATATTTTTTTGCACCGACTTAACTTTGACTGTGATATCATGGTCCTAACGGAATGTAGGTTACCTAACAGAACTAACATCATTCCAGGAATTGCAGGGTTTAAAATGTACCATACTTCAATTCACCACCATCAAAATGACGGCGTGGTAGTCTTTGTAAAGGACACTGTAAGCGCTACAGTAGAAGAGCCAAATTTAGAGGACTGTAATAGTCTAATTATTAAAATTGGCACAAACACGGCCATTATAGCCATTTATAGATCTCCCTCCACTAAAAACTGTGACCAATTTTATGAGTCATTAAATTATACCCTAAAATCATTAAGTTCTTTTAAAAACATAATTTTAACAGGGGATATCAACATCGATATAAGGCCCGAAGGGCAGCATTATGATAGTGAAGGAATTCAAGACTACCTAAGCCTATGCTCATCCCACGGACTCCACCCAGGGCATACATTGACGACGTTTCAAACTGGGTCATGCCTCGATCATATGATAGTTAAATCTAGGCTTCCGTATTTAACACTTGTGACTAACTCAACAATAACTGACCACCACGCTGTCCTACTAACCCTAGATTTAACGCTGCATAAGCAAAAACGCATCGTGAATAAATCCAAACTAAACATGCACAAACTCGAACGTGATTTATGCAACATTGACTTTAACCCAGTTTACAAAACTGCTGACGCAAATCAGTCACTAACGTATGTCATTACAAAAGTGCAAGAAGCAATCTTACGTAATACAACAGAAGTAACTCTTAATAATAAAAATCATAATATACGACCCTGGATTACACCTGGCCTTATCCGTTGTATACGACACAGGGATAAACTTCACCTGAAAGTCAGAAAATATCCAGATAATATTAATCTTCAAACCACTTATAAGCGATACAGAAACTTTTGTAACGGATTGTTAAAGAAATTGAAATCCACTTACGAAAAAAATGAACTAAATAAAGTTCGTAACAACAGCAAACTACTTTGGAAACACATCAAAACTGTAACTCTAATGACAAAACAGCGTGAATCAAGTTCGAATTTGTTACTTACGCACTCTTCTCCGCAAGTATCAGCCGATAATGTAAATAGCTTTTTTGCTAACGTAGGTAAGACCCTTGCTGAACGAATTCATAAGCAAACTCCCCAACAATCAATATCCCTCTCTAACTACCCACACAGTTTTGTCCTATTAGATACAGACGAAGAGGAAGTATGCCAAACTATTTCGAAATTAAGAGATGATTGTGCCGCTGGGTGGGATAACATTAGCAATAAGATACTCAAACGATTTAATCAAATCTTAGTTCCACCTTTAACACGTATTTTCAGTATCTGCCTCTCTAAAGGAGTGTTTCCTAAATGTCTTAAGAAAGCGGTGGTCATACCAATTCATAAAAACGGAAGAAAAGACTTAGTCACCAACTACAGGCCAATATCTTTGCTTTCCTCAATATCCAAAATCTTGGAAAAAATCATAAATAATAGACTAATAAACTATATTGAAAAACATAAGCTTTTCTCTACAGCGCAATTCGGTTTCAGACAAAAACTGTCGACGGCGGACGCAGTACACAGCCTAACGGAATACACCACAAAAGAACTCGGTAGAGGAAACAAAACCATGGGAATATTTGTTGATTTAGCAAAGGCTTTCGATACAATATCCATTCCAATACTTTTAAAAAAACTTGAAGCACTGGGTGTAAGAGGAACTCAGTTAAATCTTTTCTCTGACTACCTAAGCGACCGATCGCAATGTGTTAGAATAGATAAAATAGTTAGTGAGGAGCATAGAAGTTCTGGCTTCGGTGTTCCTCAAGGAAGCATCCTGGGCCCTACTCTGTTTCTCGTGTATATAAATGACCTGTGTAAATTAAATCTAGATCATGGGAAAATAATATCTTACGCTGACGATACTGCACTCATTTTCACGGGGAAAACTGATAAAGATCTGTATGATAATGCACAAAAAGGATTTGATATTGTTAATAACTGGCTTCGCTGTAACTTACTAACATTGAACGTCGACAAGACCAAATACATTCGCTTTAGCATGCGCCGAACACACAACAAAGACGCACACACGTTGCATGCACACCAATGTCATGACCCTAAAGTCGACACTATATGTTGTTGTCCCTCTATTGTTAGCACTTGCACCGTAAAATATTTAGGAGTAACCCTGGATGAAACCCTTTCATTTAGACCGCACATACATAATTTAGCTCTTAGGGTCCGTAAATTAATATATATTTTTAAAAAATTACGATCTATCGCTGATATAAAACTTATTACTCAAGTATACCAAGCCTTAGGTCAATCTATAATACAGTACTGTATCACATCCTGGGGTGGAGCTCCCAAAACTGTTTTGATGCCTCTGGAGCGTGCCCAAAGAGCTATTTTAAAAGTCGCCAACTCCTTACCTTTTTTATATCGAACAGATTTGCTTTACAATTTCTGCAAAGTGCTTACTGTGCGCCAGCTTTTCATCCAGCACACCATATTAAAACAACACGCACTACTCCCTTACAATGCCGAAGTAACTAACAAAAGAAGGATGGATAAAGTCTGCAATCCACAATGGACTTCGAAATTTACTTTTACTAATAGGTTCTTTAGTTTTATTGCACCATTATTGTATAATAGATTAAACGGTTTACTAAACTTATACAAACTTAATTACCATAAATGTAAGTTAAAATTAGATCTGTATCTTAAGAAACTGTCATATGATGAGACTGAAGACCTGTTTGTCATCATCCAGTAGGTAGGAGGGTATATTTATAATTAATTAATAGGTTTATTTGTGTCATCTTAGTAAGTTTATTGTAATTAGTTTACTAACATAGTTCTTTTTTATAGTCTGAAACACAGGTCCAACCTAGTTCAGACAAATACTATAATAAGACTCTAAGCTTAAGTCCTTTTTTTTTTTTTTTTGTAACCATAAATACCTTTTGTTTATTAATAAATAATTTATTTATTATTTATTTATTTATATATACTCTTTTTATTTTCAGATTTCTCATATATTTTGTACAGGGGTTTTTGGAACTTAGTCATAAGGGAAAAATAGTAAAAAAAAAAGATGATTGCATTGGTCCCTCAATATCCCTAAAACCTGCCCTGAGTGTTTTCCTTACCGATATTTTGCAACTCTGTCTGCACTGCTGAGGAGATTGAGACCGCCGTTATCTTTAAATCCAATTAAATAGCATCACTGATGAGATCTTTATCTAAATCTATTTGCAAAACTTCCTAAATTAAAAAAAACATGTACTGGTCACTTTTTTTCAAAGAGCAAGCTGACCCATACGATCGTGCTTTCCGAATTCAGGGCATAGAAGTACTATGCCCTAGATAATCATGTTATGATTTCTGAGGACTGGGCGCGTATTGCAATGCAGTTTTGGTAGGTAACCGGCTTAGCTTTACCGTCAAATTTGCAATTCGTATGATATTTATTATATTATTATAATAAAACAACATAAATATTAATATTCGTTCGTACCAATATAACAATACTACAAGTATTATTATATTGATAATATTCGTTTACTCTGAGTCAGAATTGCTCTGTCTAGAAATTGAATGGCTAAAGTTGGATCGCAATACGCCCCCTGGTGCACAAGTAGTATTTTTTTTAGAAAAAAATAAAATGTTATCTGCAAATTGTGATAGTCAATAACATCGTTAAAAAACGATGTTATCGACTAAAAAACAAACAAAAAACTATCGATTAAGTTATTCATAAAAATGGCCACCACCCGCCTGCGCCCCGAAGAAAACTTGTGTACCTGCAATATAATTTTTAATAGAAAGCACCATCGATCAAGCGTTTTTTCGCGGCAAAACTAAATATCATAGTCCCCAGAATTTTACAAAGTGTTCAACTGTGCATATCCGCGCACTAACGTACACCTAATTTTGGGCTAGGCAAAACAACCACCGTTTATATAAATATCAACGAAATTCTCATTTTATAGGTATAAGGACCCCGAATAATTATGTCGAGTGGACTCTTTACAGTAACAGAACTCTCCTGAAAGCCCGTATTGAATTAAATTTGTTTATTTCCCACTCGGCTTCCTTATAACTGTCACTGACAGATGAACAAGGAAATTAATATTTCTTTTAATACCACGTTATCTTTTGTTTTCCCTGGCGATTGGACAAAGGACACAAATATACTGTCGACCTAAATGGTTGGTTTGCTCTTTGAGAGAGAATTGAAACATTCGTTTCACAATAGCTTTATTTGATGTCGACAAACAGAGCTATTAGGGATTTCAAAACATGGGTTCTGAACTCCACTTTTATGTTTTGCACATGATTTTAAATGACGGGTGGCAGATAGAAAGAAAGAAAGAAAAGCTTTTATTGATCAGGGACATCACAAACACATACACACACAAACACAAACAAACGCTCGCACAACTTTAAAAAAAAAACAGGTATAAATTTAGAAATATGTTAACAAGGAAAAAAGAACAATAAAAATACACTTATACAAAAACAACAGACAGATATGTTGATACTAGCGGTCCACCGCAACTTTGACTGCACGTTTTGAGTTTTCTCCCTCCTCTCCCGTCGCAGCGTGATGTTTTATAACCTTTTAAGCTTTCCTCGAAAATATGCTTGCCAACATAATAGTACATTATGATACAAGTGTTGACCATTATATATAAGGCGATATTGTGTGCGCACGAGCGTAAGCGAGTGCGCCATAAGAAAGCCGCGTATTTTATGGTCACAGGCACACGTGTTTCACACGATGTTTTTCAACACACTTGCCACATTAATCCAAACTTCGTCACACCACAGCCGCCAACGAATTTACGAAAAATGGCGCGTTGTTTTTTTTTCTTTCCGCGATACCGATGCGCGCGCAAGGTTAAGGCGCGAACTAGATCGGCCAACAGCCAAAATGAAAAATGTAATATTTCGTTATTTAAAACAAAAAATACAGAAAATTTTAAATTAATTTGAGTTATTTTTTATTTTATTTTTTTACCATTTGTTAACGCCAAAATTAAAATCAATAAATTTACGCGCAAACGCAACCAAAATGTTCATAGACGATGAATGAACGCATCCCTTTCCTGCCACCTTCCCCCCACCTACCTCACCCCGCGGCGCACCCGATCGCAAGCGCACGAAACAGCTCGCGACTCAAAAAATCAAGAAAACAATAAATTAAGTGCCTGTGACGCAAAATCCAGCATCAGCGAGCCCTGAGTCCTCCTCCCCAAGTTTCCAAGTAAGTAATCCTTCTTCTATAAAACATTTTGGTCCTTGTTCGAACCGCATCTCTTTTTGACCCACGCGGCCTTCCGCCATCTTACTTTGCATTTGGGGATTTAAACTATTTTACGCATTTTTACTAACAATGGCGAAGAAAAATGCTAGTAACGCTTTGCACATGATTAAGTTTGAACTTCTTTTCGATAAAATAGCTAGCTTGCATCTCGCTGCTTCATCTGCAGTGGACATTTCAAATAGGGAACGTTTTTTAGTTCGGTGCCACGACATCGATTCGGTACAAAAAGAATTCGAAAACACTTATATCAACGTTTTAGCCAGCTTTAAAGAGGACTCGGAGGTTATAGATTCCATTAAAAGCAAGTACAAATTGTTTGAAGACTACTACACTGAAATTAAGTTAACATTACGTAACTTTGGGTCACACGAAACAGGACATGAGCACAACGAAAATTCTAGTAATCATCATAATAACTGTGACAATATTAGGCTTCCAAAGATTGATTTAACCACATTTTCAGGTGATTATTGTGAGTTTCCAAATTTTATTAACATGTTTGACAACATACATGTGCACCAAAACGCATCACTGAGTCCGGTCCAGAAAAACATTATTTATTGAGTTGTTTAAAGGGCGAACCATTAAACCTTGTAAAACACTTAGCTAATATTCCTGAGAACTATGAAGTAGCTCGGAAACTGATTTGTGATCGTTACAACAACAAACGGATAATCGCCGACACGCATATCAATGCCATGTTATCATTACCTAAGGTCTCCACTAAAAATGTAACTCACTTACGCTCATTTGTCAATGTTTTACAAGAAAACTCTCGAGGTTTGTCTAGTTTGCACTTTCCAGTAGATCAGTGGTCGTTTTTATTGCTACACATATTCACAAGAAAACTTGATGATGATTTACGTACAAAGTTTGAATTATCGCATCAAAACAACATTCCAGAGTTCAATGACCTTGTAACGTTCCTTGATAACTTATGTAAAACTATCGAAACGTGTGTACCTCAACAAAGCTTACAAATTAAACAACATTCTCACAGTAAAAGTAATAAAGTTTCATTTGCATCCAGTGTTAGCTCGTCAAACAATGAAAATGTTAATAATAATAACAACAGTAACCCAACATGTACTTTGTGTGCAGGTTCGCACTTGCTGTTTAAATGTGTTAAGTTCTTATCAATGAATATTCAGTCGCGTAACGATTTTATCAAATCAAAAAGCTTGTGCTTCAATTGTTTACGACCGCATCGGGTATATGATTGTATATCTAGGTCGAGGTGTCAAATATGTAGACGCAAACACCATAGTTTGCTTCACGTTAATGAGGAATCGCGCGTTAACAACAATTACCCTCAACAAAACTCGCAAACAGTTTCTAATAATGCTGTGTTTTGCTCGGAATCGGATTCGAACCCGAGTACTGTAGGACACTCTGAGGACACCTCATCGCAGCCCGAACTTACCACCGCGCATTGCGCGCGAGCGGACTTAGCCGCCGCGCCTCCTTCATCTCTCTCGCACTCGCGCGAGCGCACGACCGTTGACAGGGACGGAACGTCACGCCTCACATTACTCGCTACTGCGCTCATTGAAGTTAACGGCCGAGTCGGCGATAGGTATCAAAGGGTTCGCGCGTTATTAGATCCTGGCAGTATGTCTAACTTTATAACTACTTCATGCGTGCAGCGTTTAGGATTGCGTTATACCAAATCAGATGTTATAATTACTGGAATTGGCGGGAACGATAAAATAACTCCTAAAGGACAACTTAATTTGAATTTGCGACCGTGTGCGGTCAACGACCCTCCGTTACGCGTCGAATTGTGTGTTTTGCCAAAAATTACGTCGCAAATTCCTGTGACTAATATTGATAGTTCGGTAATGCAACATTTTAAAAACATTAAACTCGCCGATCCACTGTGTTATAAACGCGGTACTATTGATATCTTGTTAGGTTCTGGTGCATGCGCAAAAATATTTCAGGGTAAAAAAATAACGGTCGGTGACAACTTGCCTTCTGCATTCGAGACTATGTTTGGGTGGGTTTTAATGGGCGATTTTGATAACAATGCCCTATCTAAAACTGAGTTGCAGGCGTTTACGTGCGTAACCTCAATTAATGAAACTTTGCAACGCTTTTGGGACTTAGAGGAAATTCCTGAAACTAAACCGATGAACCCCGACGATGAGAAGTGTGAGAACCATTTTAAGCAGACGCATTCGCGTACTCAAGAGGGGCGGTTCGTCGTACGTCTTCCTTTTAAGGAACCTCAAGTAGATATTGGAGAAACCAGGGATTTAGCATTGCGCAGATTACACTCTCTCGAGCGTAGATTGAAACGTGACAATATTTTAGACTTAAAATATCGTGGCTTTATGAACGACTATCTTAACTTGGGCCACATGCAGCCAATTGAACCATCAATTGCACAGCATTTCCCTAAATATTACATACCTCACCACGGGGTATTTAAGAAGGATTCGGACAAGCTTCGTTGTGTGTTTGACGCCTCAATGAAGAGTACATCAGGGAAATCATTAAATGACGTGTTATTTGTCGGTCCCAAACTACAACAAGATATAGTTAATATCATTTTGCATTTTCGTCTTCACAAAATTATTTTCACGGCGGACATACGTCAAATGTACCGTCAAATTTTGTTACACACTGACGATCGTCCTTATCAACTAATACTGTGGCATAATGAAAATGGTGACCTTCAAGAGTTCCAATTGAATACAGTGACTTACGGCGTCACTTCAGCCCCATTTCTTGCAATGAGATGTCTTCATCAGCTGGCGTTACAGGGTCAACATACTCACCCTCGTGCGTCACAAATTTTGTTAGAGGACATTTTTGTTGATGATATCTGCTCAGGTGCTGATTCTTTGGAGTCTGCTCGCGAAGTAAAAAACGAAGTAATTAATTTACTGTCGCATGGTTGTTTTGAGTTGCGAAAGTGGACAAGCAACTGTCCTGAATTACTGACGGACATTCCTGAAGAACATTGTGAAATAAACTTCACTGAAGATTCACACGCTTCTATAAAGATTTTAGGATTTCAATATCACGCGAAAACAGACTCCTTTAAATTTACAGTGTCTTTAGAAAGTGACTCTTGTACGAAGCGTATAATTTTGTCGAGAATCAGTTCCATTTACGATCCCAATGGGTGGCTAGCACCATGCGTAATTTTCGTGAAAATTCTCATGCAACGATTATGGAAGCTCGGGCTTGAATGGGATGACGTGCCACTTGAGATCTTAAGTGATTGGAAGGACTTTTGTGATAATTTACATCACTTGCGTTCCGTGTCAATCAGTAGGCAGATATTGTCTAAGTCAGTACTTTTTTCGATTTGTACGGCTTTAGCGATGCATCCGAAGCTGCTTATGCGGCCGTAATATACATGCGATGTGTTCATGACGATGGTAGGGTGACCATACATCTACTCATGGCTAAGACTAGGGTAGCCCCTAATAAACAAAAGCTTACTATTCCAAAGCTAGAACTTTGCGCTTCCCACTTGCTTGCACGTCTTCTGACTCGTGTCACCGCTGTCTTGAAAAATAGAACTAACCTGCACCGAACAACTTATGCATGGAGTGATTCATCAATTGTGCTGTGTTGGCTTCGCACTGATCCACATTTGCTGAGCGTCTTTGAGTCAAACCGGGTCAGTCAAATACAGAACTCGCTATTAGTGGAGTGTTGGCGATATGTACCAACTGGCATGAACCCTGCAGATGCTGCATCGAGAGGAATTTCGCCCTTAGAACTTGCGCGACATAACCTGTGGTGGGGACCTGCATGGCTCTCCTTCAAAGAAGAAACTTGGCCAGCTCCCTGTGCACAGATAGATCACGACAAGCTACCTGGATTGAAGAGGAAAAAGGTCGTTGCTGTGCCAGCCAACACACAGCCTATAGTGTCAAGCTACGATGAAGATGTCATCAAGAGCTATAGCTCGTTGACAAAACTTACACGAGTTATGGCTTGGTGCCGTCGGTTCATGCATAATTGCCTTAGTAAGAAAAATGACTTAAAACCAAAACTCACTGGACCATTACAAAGTAAAGAGATACAAGGGAGTCTTTTGTGTTTAATTAAAATCGTACAGCATTATTCATTTTCAGATGACATTCAAAATTTAAAAAATAACAAACTGTGTAGCACCGGTCTTAGACGCTTGAAACCATTCTTTGATGACGATGAACTATTGAGAGTAGGTGGAAGATTAACTCACTCTGCTTTGGATTATGCATCCAAACATCCATTAGTTTTGCCGTCTTCTCATCATCTCACTACGCTGATCGTTGATCATTACCACATCAAATATTTACATGTTGGACCTAATACATTGATGTCTCTTTTACGAGAAAATTACTGGATTTTATCGGCTAGACGCATTATTAGGAGTCGAGTCTTTAAATGCTTGCGCTGTTTTCGCCTCAAATGTCAGCCAGCACAAACGATCATGGGTGATTTACCCTCAAGTCGTGTTAACAAATCTTATCGGCCATTCGTTTCTGTGGGAGTGGATTTCACTGGTCATTTTTTTGACTTCGCGCTCGGCCGTGCTACGGTGCAGACGTGTGTCGGAGGTGCTCTCGCGCGCTATTAAATCCTTAGTGTTTTAATTAGTGTGTCTAGTGCATTGCTAAACTTTGTGCCACCTATATATTTTTATTAATATATATCGCGGTGGAAGATTTACTTGATTATAAATAAAAAGTGTCGTGATCTCTGTGAATCGTGCGCTGGAAATTGTAAGGAAAGAAAAGCCGTCTACGCTGGTTTTCCCGGCCTAGGAGGGCTATAAGGACAGGTGGTTTTCACTGCCTGGCAAGTGAGTGGTTTTTTTGTTGCCTAATTTCGCGAGTTACGTGGTTTTTATCCGTAAATAAGCCGTGAAACGAGACCGCGTGCTAAAAGTGAGGTTAGGACCGCGTGCTCGCGAGGTTAGGCGACCGCGTGGTCTGCGTTTGACAGCTCGCGCCATCTTGACGTACGTCACTGTCACTGTCAGTCACCGGCAACGTTTCTGACAGGTGTCCGAGTTGCGTTCCGTTGCGCGCCGCGTGCGTTGTACTTAATCGGTAGCGGTAACGTTATCGGTTATTTTATATCGTTGCGCGTTGCTCACGGAGCGATCGCAGCGCCGCCATGGCGGCTAGCGGTGGGGACGACCCCACAGATATGGAGCGCTCCTTCATTAGCGAGGAGTTGGCCCGCCGGGAGGAGGAACTGGCCGCTTTACAGGAGATAGCGGCCGAAAGTGGTTTTGTGCCGAGAAAGTCGCTGGCGCGCACCCGCCCAGCGGCTTCAACACGCCGCCGCAGCCGCGGCAGCCGCAGCCGCAGCAGTCCGCAGCCTCCGGCCCGAAGCGGCCCCTGGGCTCTCCTGAGGAGGTCCAGGAAGCCGTTCGGCGCCGGGTAACGGAACGAAAGAAGCCGGTTCCTCCTGTCGGTGGGATCCTGACGTCGCAGCCCCGAGAGAGTTCCCCATCGCAGCCGTCTACCGCTCGCCCATCTTCAGCAGCCACGACACAGCAGGCTCCTGCCGCAGGTACGCTGGCCGGCATGACCAAGCTCGAGCTTCTTGACGCTGTACATAGGGCCGTACGAGGTATCGCTCAGGTGACGAACGCCAGCAACAAGCTGAACATGGGCGATAAGACTGCGGTCGCCTCGCACAGTCAGGAGATCCTGGCTGTCGTGGCGGCCCTCGAGTTACGCCAAGCCGAGTTGGAGCACCAGCTCGCGGCCTGCAAACTCCAGGTGGCAAACGCCGAACTAGAGTTCTCAAAGCGTGCCTTGGCCATGTCGGCCCCTGGTCAGCAGCCACCAGCCCCCGGAGCGCCCACCGTCCCATCCTTCGCCAACATTTTAAGGTTGCCGAAAGGTAAGGCCCCTATTGAGATTCCGCAGGAGGGCCCAGCCGTTATTTTCTACCCAGCTGATGCCGCTATCAAAAGCTCAGAGGAAACCAAAAAGACTCTGGAGAACGCGGTGAAGCCGACAACTGAGGGCATTCGCATCCGTAGTGTTAGGATGGTGGGCAACTCCGGGATCGTCGTGCGGACCGCCAACAAAGAGGCTGCCCAGAAGCTGAAGGCAGTGGCTCCACCGAACCTCAAAGTGTCGGAGCCCAAGGCCAGACAGCCCAGGGTAGCCTTACGCTATCTACGCCATAACATGGAGGACGCCGAGATCATCGAGGGACTCCACCAGGGTAATCTAGCGGACGACCCCAGTTGGTCCCTGGAGAAATTCAGGTCTAGCTGTAAGGTCGCCCTGAAGAAAGCCGTTGGTCCCAAGTGGCTCGTGCTCCTCGAGTGCTCGATGGCCTGCAGAGACAAGTTGGTGGCTCTAGGCCAGGTGTACCTGGGATGGAGCGAATTAGAGGTTAGTGACCACGTGAGAGCCACTTGCTGCAACAAGTGTCAGCAGTATGGTCACCCGGAAAAGTACTGCTGGTCCAAGGAAACCGTTTGCGGTAAGTGTGGCGAGACCGGGCACAAATCTGCCGAGTGCCAATCCACGACGCAGTGCTGTGCCACCTGCAAGCGCTTTAAGCGCAAAGACGCACACACCCACGCTACCGCAGCGGCGACCTGTCCAGCCCGGCTATACTCTGAGCAACAAACGGTGAGCATGCTGCAGTACCTAAGCTGGCTCTCACGAGACTAAGGGTAGGGCAGCTCAATCTTAACGGTTCCGAGTCCGCTACCTCAGAGCTACCGGTGGTGGCACGCTCGCTCAGACTGGATCTAGTTTTGATCCAGGAGCAGTATCGTCGTCACCCTGGGCTTCTGCAGTGTGGTGAGAACCCTATGGCTGGCGTTCTCGTATTGAACAGGGATGTAGCGGTCACTGTGCTGCATCACCTGAGCAACGACTACTGTCTGGTCGCTCACATTGTGTACCGAGACTCGAGCGTCTACATTGTTTCAGCATACTTTCAGTACAGCCACGACATCAGCCGTCACATACAACATCTGGACACGGTTATGAACCAACTTGCTGGCAAACCAATTATTTTTGGTCTTGACAGCAATGCTCATTCACCGATGTGATTTTGTGAAGAAAGGCAATACTTAGGCCGAGGGAGGGACACCGAGTACAGGAGGAATCACATGGAGGGCTTTATCCTCGGACGAAACCTCCTGATACACAATGTTCCCGACCAACCACCTACCTTCAGCGGACCGAATGGTATGTCCAATGTAGACCTTACGCTTTCTTCGAGAGGAGTCAATGTGGGCAACTGGATGGTTCACGAGGGCGCCAGCCTGAGCGACCATCAGTTGATCACTTTTGAAATCATGAATGATAATGCACGCCCGACTTCGGCAGTGCAAGGAGACGGCGACCAGTTGCCGGCACCGTTCCGCACGAAAGGTGTGGATTGGACCAGGTTTTGCGCGGTGCTGCATGCTCGTCTGGGCAATGTGGCAACACACCTCCCCGCTGCACAGTATTGCGAGAGGTACACCGGAGTTCTTCTGCGCACTGCTCGAGAGATCCTCGGTCAATGCGCACGTAAGAACGACGGAAGATACGAGTGGTGGTCGCCAGAGCTAGATCAGTTGCGCCGCGGAGTTAGTCGAGCACGTCGTGACTGGCAGCGATCGCGCCGAGTGGGAGGAGACCAGGAGGAGCAACTTCATTGCGAACTCAGAGCTTTGCGCATAGCATACAAGCAGGCAATGAAGAAGGCTGAGCTGGACTTCTTTCGCTCAATCGCTGACTCAGGTAACGATGACCCCTGGGGTAGAGCTTATCGTGAGGCGAGTGGGCGCTTGCGCCCCCCGCCGAACGTCATTAACGGTATGAAACTCGTCGAGGGCTTTACTGAGTCTACTGGCGACACCATGGCGTCTCTACTCTCCTCGCTGTACCCAGACGATAGACCCGATGATGATACCGCATATCACCGTACCGTACGTATTGCTGCCGCTTTCGCTCCCAGCGGAAGCGACTCACCCGAACCGAACAAGCATACGCTTGACTCGATCATTCGCGCTCTTCCCAATACGGCCGCCGGATCGGATGGTATCACGGCCAGAATCGTCAAGTGGGCGTGGAGGGCTGCCTCGGACGAGATGTGGCACATGTATCGTCTATGCATAGCTCAAGGTATCTTTCCAGACATTTGGAAGGTCGGAAGACTTCTCGTTCTGCCGAAGGGTAACGGTAAACCTCTTTCGGACCCGAAGGCATACAGGCCTATCACCTTACTACCTATTTTAGGTAAGATCTTGGAGCGCGTGGTGATATCCTGCACTCCCTGTCTGCACGGACACATCTCAGAGGCGCAGCACGGTTTCACCCGTGGCCGTTCTACGGTCACGGCGCTCAACGCTATTAACTCTATTACAGAGAACAGTGCCGCGCCCTACGTGCAGCTGATCTTTTTGGACATCTCTGGTGCTTTCGACAACGCGTGGTGGCCAATGATTTTGTTGAAGGCCAAGCAGGCGGGCATACCGCCCAACATTTACAGAATCTTGGTCAGTTACTTCACGAACAGGCGTGTGGGACTCTATGTGGGGAACCAAACGACCTGGAAACGCAGCACTATGGGATGTCCACAGGGATCGGTGCTCGGCCCGACACTTTGGAATCTCCTTCTCAACGACCTCCTACTGCTGCCGCGACCCGACGGAGTCCACCTTACTGCATACGCCGACGATGTTACGATATCGATAGAAGCACAGTCGCGGGCTGATATCGAACGCAAAGCCGCTACGATGTTGGGGAACATATCCGGTTGGGGAGCACGAAATAGACTCGGTTTCTCCCCTGGGAAGTCCCTCACCATGACGCACAAAGGTAAATTCCAGCGGGCTCCGATTATCAAACTGGACGGTGCTTAGATCGTAAGCGTTTCCCAGGCGAAGGTGTTGGGTGTTACCCTAGACGGTGCTAGGTCCTACATGCCGCATGCGAGATTGATTGGCGAGAATGCCGCCCGCTGTTTTGCGAAGGTGTCTCGGGTGTCGGCGTCCTCCTGGGGCGTCCGATACCGCGCCCTTAAGGTCCTGTACTCAGGGACCTATGTGGCGTGTTTGACATACGCTGCGGCTGTATGGTGCCGACGCTCGTCGAATTTTGTTATCCGCAGAGCGCTGATTAGCACTCAGAGGCCGGCGCTAATATTACTCACGAAGGCCTACAGGACGTGCAGTTCCGCGGCACTACCGGTGCTCGCGGGAGTTCTCCCTGCCGACTTGGAAGTTTTTCGTGCGGGACGAAGTGAGCAGGAGAAATACCAACTGGCCCCCAGGGAGCGCAGGGAATTAAAACGTCGCATCAGAGAGGAGACTGTTGCCACTTGGCAAGAGCGGTGGTCTTCGAGCGAGGACGGACGCGAGTTGTTCAGCTTCTTTCCCGACGTAGTCGTGAGGTTATCTTTCGACTGGGTCGAACCGGACTATGTTGTTTCGCAGATTCTCACAGGACACGGTTGCTTCAGACGGCGCCTACATAAGCTTGCGCTGTGCGAGTCGGCACTGTGCCCCTGTGGTGAGGAGGTTGAAGAGAGCCGCGATCACGCACTTTGGGAATGTGAGCTATACGCGAAAGCCAGACATAAGATGCTAGACGCTATACGAACGGCTCAACCTGGTCCGATCTATCACCAGGACCTCGTGAGTAGCCGTAACAACTGGGAGGCATTGCGCGAATTCGCGCACTCTTGGCACATGCTTAGGCGTAATTTTGAAGTGTGATTGGTTTCAGATTTGACAAGTAGAGCAGCCCGACGCGAAGTCACGTTTTTGTGGTGTTCACGCCCCAGAAGGGGGAGAGGTGAAATTCAGAGGGGACAGGAAACAGAAACTTGTAGGGAGCCTGAAGCAAGCGCCGATCGGTGAAGCAGCCTAATTAGCAGGCACGGAGGAGAAAGACCGGTCGGCGTCTCCCACGATTCGGGTCGTATGCCAAGACGGCAGGAAGACTCATGGGCGGAGGTGGGATTGGTCATTTTTTTATGAAGAGTAGTAAGCTGCGCAATGCTAAAATTCTGAAGGTCTATCTGTGCGTATTCGTCTGCTTTACAACTAAAGCCGTCCATCTTGAGGTTGTAAGTGACCTTACAATTGAGGCCTTTTTGGCAGCTCTCAAACGATTTGTAGCACGGCGCGGACTACCCAAGGAAATTTGGTCTGATTCAGGTACCAACTTTAAAGGTGCTCATAATTTGTTATTGGTGTTTAAAGGAATACTAACAAGTTGTCCAATTTTAAGTAGTTATTTGTCTGATAATTTCATAACATGGCAGTATTCGCCACCATTGAGTCCACACTTCAACGGCTTAGCCGAATCAGCTGTAAAATCAAGTAAATCTCATTTGAAACGTGTCATCGGTGACCGTCATTTAACCTTTGAAGAGTATGTAACTATATTTACCCAAATAGAATCAATTCTAAATTCCAGGCCTATATGCCCTTTATCTGAAGATCCAAATGAGCTCACCGCCTTGACCCCCGGTCACTTCATAATAGGTACTCCTTTGGTATCAATACCAGAACCTCCAATTGAAGAAAAAATGACACTTAAGTCTCGTTGGAATTTAACTCAATTTATAGTAAATAACATATGGAAACGTTGGAGCCATGAGTATCTTCATACCTTACAACAGCGGGGTAAATGGCAGTTTTCAAAGGATAATATATCTGTAGGAGATTTAGTTATATTAAAGGAAGATAACTTGCCCCCTTTACAATGGTGCTTAGGCCGTGTAACTAAAGTATTTCCTGGACAAGACTCAGTGGTGCGTGTAGTAGAAGTAAAAACTAAATCTGGAATTTATAAGCGGTCTACGGCTAAACTTTGTGCGTTACCTATTGATTAATATTAGTATAAGCTTAAACTTTAACTAACTATTTGTAGATACTTCAAAATACTTAAATTAAACATCACCTTTTATAACTGTTTATCGGTTACCATGTATATTTCTTATTCTTAACTTAGAATCATAACTGATTTCCTATTAAGAGGTTAGGAAGTATTTAGAGGTTTATAACTGTAATATTATAAATAAATATTTATGTAACAAAAATAAATAAATACAGTCCATTTGCAAGTTTGTATCAGTGTGATGCAGCTATATTTAACCTACACTGTCTTCACCTCTTTAACAGACAAGTTACTACTATAATTTCAGTGTGCAAGGCTTGCTTATTGAAAAAAGGCGTCTTCAACCCTTTTTTGGGGGGGTGTATGTTAACGCCAAAATTAAAATCAATAAATTTACGCGCGAACGCAACCAAAATGTTCATAGACGATGGATGAACGCATCCCTTTCCTGCCACCTTCCCCCCACCTACCTCACCCCGCGGCGCACCCGATCGCAAGCGCACGAAACAGCTCGCGACTCAAAAAATCAAGAAAACAATGAATTAAGTGCCTGTGACGCAAAATCCAGCATCAGCGAGCCCTGAGTCCTCCTCCCCAAGTTTCCAAGTAAGTAATCCTTCTTCTATAAAACACCATTTATTAAAATAAATATGTACATACTGTTATTTTTCGCATAAATACTGTTTGTTGTGTAAGTTATAACCCGACTAAATTATATCGCTTCATCTTCTTACTTACTACTTGGTACTAGGGTACAAATGTGAATTGGTCGGGTTAATAAACAAAAGGCACTAGTGCAATAATAAACTGAAAAAGCACGCGTGTTTAATATCTATGATTATGTGCCAAAAATCGGTGGAATAAAAACGTCATTTTGAGCAAGTGTGTTGAAATAGTACATTATGATACAAGTGTGCTAAGTTGACCATTATATACAAGGCGATATTGTGTGCGCACGAGCGAAAGCGAGTGCGCCATAAGAAAGCCGCGTATATAATAATGTTCACAGGCACACGCGTATCTTACGACGTTTTTCAACACACTTGCGAGGAATAAACAATACTCTTCATCAAGTAAGTTTTAATAATTAAAACAGTAAAGATACATTTCACTTTGATGGCAAAAGACTATCGCACGCGTTATTCGCCTCGATACGTATGTCCGGCGGAGTTAATAATAGGTTTTCTTCATTTTCTTCACTTGAAGAAGACATTTTCTTTAATATTAAACTTCACAATTAATCCAAACTTCGTCACAGCCGACAATTACCTATTTACGAAAAATAGCGCATTGTTTTTTTTTCTTGCCGCGATACCGATGCGCGCTCAAGGCTAAGGGCGAACTAGATCTGCCAACAGCCAAGATTAAAAAACTAATAATTCGTGTTAAAAACACAAATTACAGAAAAAATCAAATGAAAAATCTGGATTTGCCATTTATTGAAGTAAATACCTATGTAGAATACTGTTATTTTTCGCATAAATAATGTTTTTTGCTAAAATAAAAGTTATAACCCGACTAAATTACATCGCTTCTTCTTCTTATTTACGACTTGGAACTAGGGTACAAACCTAAATTGGTCGGGTTAATAAACTAAAGACACTAGTGCAATAATATACCGAAAAAGCACGCGTGTTTCATATCTAGGATTATGTGCCAAAAATCGGTGGAATAAAAACGTCGTTTTGAGCAAGTGTGTTGAAAAAGTAATTTTCAAATCGTAGCGTCAATCGTAGTTCGTAAGATTAGTGCGTCAAACAAACGAATAAACTCTTCAGCTTTAAAATATTATTATAGACCATAAAGTACAGTTTGCGCAACGTTCATCCCGTTTAAAAAATGTTACCATGCTAGCGACCGTGAACTTGTAACGAATTGTAAAATGGACGTTAACATTTTTGGGATGCAAAATAATCGAATTGAATCTCGGTATCCAATGCGGGTAAAAGCTTAAAAAGTAAAGTTAAATAATCATTTTTCCATTTTGAAGCCGAATATTCAAAGTCCCGCATATTTTCAGCATTTTGGTTGGAGTTACTGGTAATATACGAGACGCGGGATCAAGTGCATTAACGTGTTCCCGATACATACAGATCGTGCATGTAGCGTTCATAAAATTTTCCTGCAATGTCGTAACTATGAATTTAATACTACATAAGTACAGTCGACTGGTGTTTATCAGAACGATAACGGTACTTCGTCCGCGCGTTTAGAGTTTGCTTTCTCCCCTTCCGTTGCAGCGTGATGTTTCATAGCCTAAAACTTTCCGTAATAAATAAATTATCCAACACAAAATTACGTTTTCAAATCAATCCAGTAGTTCCTGAGATTAGTGCGTTCAAACAAACAAACTCTTCAGCTTTATAATATTTGTATAAATTTGAGTTCGAGTAGACTTTCGGCAAGCAGTTTTCATTCATAAATACTATATTGGTTACACAAAATTAGTAGAACAATTAGTTTATTACCTACCTAGCCTCAAAGTACGAGAAACTAAATACCTACCAATTAGGCATGTATCTTGAAAATAATTGTCTTTTCTAATTAATAGACAGTGAACTATACAAGATACTAATTAATAACTTACGTTCTAAAATTTCAGTACTGAAATTGGGGATTTTAAAATCATTTCACAGAGTAACCACAAAATAAGAACTTCTAATTTCGTTGACACACGCTAACACACAGCACTCAAGGTACACGTACAAACATATCTATACTAATATTTTAAAGCTGAGAGTTTTTTGTTTAAACGCATTAATCTCAGGAACTACTAAACAGATTTGAAAAAGGATTTTTTGTGTTGGATAGATAATTCATTAAAGAAATTGGATGGGAGCAAACTCAAATCGCGCGGACGCAATCTCGGGGTACCGCTAGTTTATTATATGAGTGGCTTGTCCACAGTTATAAATGATTGAAAAATTTTACGATTTTGTGCTAACTATACGGTTAATTATTATTTGGTATACGGTTATTAATGCTAATACACTGCTTGTCAAAAAACGAACACCGAACGAAATTTCACGTTTATTTAATTATTTAAACATTATTGTAGGTACTATACTTTTTACAATTGGCGAATTTAATGCCTTATGGAAATCTCTACCAGTCAACCGCTTGGGGAATGCAGAGAGTTTAATCAGCGTAATTTTAGTTATCTAAAGTTGGATTTTTTATCGTTCATATCCCTTGAACTTTTGATCTTGTTATTTAAGAGCTAGGCTCTTGTCAGAGGAGGTTGTTCGGATCTTTACGCTCTTCCGCCATTATCTTGACCTCTTGATAACAACAACGATCATGGGACTGATATGCATGTCATCATTTTCAACAAATTGTTCCTTAAAGTGAAGGTTTATTTTTATAATCAGTCAAAACTATAACAGACACCTGAAACCAGCCTGAAATCGTGCAATTTCATTGGGTGCCCTTTTTTTAAAGGAGTATATAATTATAAGCCCCAATAATTATGATTGTACTTAAAGTTGAAACAAGTTATTTATTTTCCCGAAATTTCTAAGTCTTATTATAATCCTATTCATCAATACAGTTCAAAGACTATGACGGGCGGAAAAGTTTCCTCCTCTAATATTATAAACGCGAAACTTTGTGAGAATGGATGTATGTTTGTAACTCTTTCACGCAAAAACTACGCAATGGATTTTGATAAAACTTCATAATAATATAACTTACGCTTTAAGATAAGGGAAGCTGTTAGTGGCGGAAAGGAAGATTCTTTGAAAGATTCTGGGGGCGAAAAAACTGGGAGATGGGAGGTTGAGAGTCAGGAAGAACACGGAGATTGAAGACCTAGTGACCGAACCTAACATAATTAGAGAAACCAAAGCAGCTAGACTTCGATGGCTTGAACACTTAGAGAGAATCGAAGATGATCGTGCCGTAAAGAGAGCGTACCTGAGACAACTAAATGGGAGACGCATGGTTGGACGTCCTAGGTACCGCCGGAAATACGTTGTAGCTGAAGACCTGCTCAACCTCAGCCGTAGGGACTGGCATCAATTATCGCAAGACCGAGATACAAGGCGTGATCTGGTGACGGAGGCCAAGACTTACTTTGGGTCGTTCAGTCACCCTAATAAGTAAGCAGGTATATAAGGTCACCTCGTTTTAAATGATAATATTTAAAGGGCCAATTCACTACTTTAGATGAATCATTGTTTGTAAACAACACTTTATGTTTAAAGACAATTAGAGACTAAGGTAATTATTTTTTGCACATATTGATTTTTCAATAATTAAGGTTAAGATTAGAGAAAAAGAGGAAATGGGCATTGAAATGTGAGAGGTTATGCCGATTTCGTAGATAATATTTAAAGTTGACAGGATGTTGTTTTAAAAAATGATATTTTCTTTGTTAGAGAAAATAAAATAAAAAAAATCTCGATTTTCCAAAAAACACTTAAAGTGCACTGTTTCTATGACGCATACGAAGACACAGTTAAAATATTAGCACTTAAAAATATTTGATCCTTATATCCTAGACAAAAAAAAACGGCCACTTGGTTATTTCTATATCTGAACTGAATTAATGATTTTGAAGCGATCATAAGTGGCAAACTTTTTTGTAGTGAGTTCTCTTGCTTCTTTACGAGCAATTGGTCACTGTACCACTTGCATAAAATTGAAAGTGGGTAGCATTTTCATTGTGTTTTTTAACCACTTAAATTTACCCCACTTTATGACGAATGTTTGACACATTTAAACTGTGTATTGCTTTGTGAACAGTTAAAGCTTTGCTGGGTTATATTCAATTCAATTCAAGTTATTTATTTCAGATTAAAATCCATATAGTGTTAGTAAAATATTGGTCTTATTCTATTGTTAGTAATTGTGTTTTTTTTTAACATATTACGAAAATTATAATATTTAAATGGCTTTTGGTTTGGTTTGGTTTGGTTATAGTGTAGGTAAACGTTTAAAAAGAGCAATACCTAGGATTCGAAGACATATGGACCTCCAAACCGCAACTAGAGCCATGACATTTATACAGGAAGGCCATCCGCAGCGTTCTGTAGCTTTGCAGCTGGGTTTTTCACGACGAGCAATCCAAGATGCTTGAAATCGCTTTCAAGACACTGAGAGGGTAACCAGAAGAGCAGGATCAGGCAACGTTCGAGCAACTACGTCACAGGAAGATCGCTACACACGACTGCACACTGAGAGCGATTTGTTACCGCCCGCTCTTTACAAAACCGCTTGCGCCAAGCGATCGGTACCCGTGTTAGTGACCAAACGATTAGAAATCGGTTGCATGAAGACCAGCAATTCTCCAGAAGACGTGTAGTGCGAATTCCATTGACAGGAACGCATCGTGCGAACCGATTAACATTTGCAAGGGAGCACCAGGATTGGGACATGAGTGATTGGAGCACAGTATTGTTCACAGATGAAAGCAAAGTGATTTTTTTAGTGACGATCGTCGCATAAGGGTTTGGAGACGAGAAGGTGAGCGATTTTCGGATGCTTGTATCCATGAAAGTAATAGATTCGGGGGTCCCAATGTTATGGTGTGGGGAGGAATCTCTCTATCGGGCCGAACTGAGCTCGTAATCATAAATGAAGGCACGGTAACGGCTCAACGATATATTGAGCAGGTGATCAGACCCCATGTGGTGCCATTTGCACAAAGATTTGGGACAGGATTCAAATTGATACTCGACAACGCCCGCGCCCATACAGCTCGAACCACCAGAGACGCTCTGGAAGAAGCCGGGATACATGTCTTGTTGTGGCCCACGAACAGTCCAGACCTAAATCTCATTGAGCATATGTGGGATTTGTTAAAAATAAGTGTCCGAGACAGAAATCAACCCGTGCGTAATGAGAGACAGCTAATCAACGTGCTCAAAACAAGCTGGGAACAAATTTCACAAGAGACTGTGCGACATCTGGTAGAAAGTATGCCTTCCAGGATTCGAGAATGTGTTCAGAAAAGGGGAGGATACACGCGATACTAAAAAAAGTCCATAATCATTTAAAAAAATACGATTATTTTTTCTTTTAAATTAAAAAAAAAATTGCATCCTTAGGTAAAATTGCATATTTTCGAAAACATATTGAATATTCATAATTTTTCAATTCTTAGTTATTGTTTTATGATTTAAACATTAAAAAGTTATCAATCAATTTAATTTAATCACTTCATTACCCCAGAACCCAAAATCCTGTTTAGACTAGTATATATTACAATACGATATCAACGCGAAGGAAGCTGCGGGAAACTGCTAGTATTCAATAAAAAGTCTTGAATTATAACTTTACTGTATCGAATTTTCAAGTAAGGACGTCTATCTAATGAAGTTTGTAAAGCAGGAAATATCTCGTCTGGTGACATCAGGATGTCAAATACCCGCGATAGGTTTTTAAAACGGAACTTTCAACAAGCAATATACGTAATAATTCCGGTTCCGTCAAAATCTACCCGAAATGTATTTCTGAGTTTGTAATAGTTTTAAAACTCGTTTAAGTATGTATATTACATAAGTGACGGTTTCAAAATAAACTTATACGTAACGTTATATGACTTTGTTGAGATCTCACGAAGTTCTGGGACTTGTAGGAATCGAAAGTCACTCATTCTCTTTTGTAAGAAACATTAATTATAATATGAGTAACTAGCGGTCCCCCGCGACTGCGACCATGCGTTTTGAGTTTGCTTCCTCTCTTCCAGCAGCGCGATAAGGCCATCCTCAATAAATTTATCTACCCAACACAAAAATATATTTTTAAATCTGTCTATTTGTTTGAACAAACAAAGAAACTGTTCAGCTTAATTAATTCTGTTGTGGATACGGGGTGTAAACAATAAAAGCTATTCGTTGCATGAAGTGCCCTTCAAGATAAGTGAAAAGGCGTTCACTGAGTAAACTCACTTCATAATAACTCTTGGTTAACATTGTTTCAAGTTATGGTACCTACCTAAGCTTAACAGTAAAATGTCAAGTGTTTCACAGCTAATGCATTAACCTCATTTGTTAATATTAAATTTAATGAAGAAGATTTCACCAGCATAACTAATTGTATAATAATATGCAGGGAGTAAACACAATTATAATAATTGCTAACATTAAGTACTTAAGTGCAAACCTGTGTTAAACATAAATAATCCAAGTAACTAGTACCTCAATGACGCGTTTTAATTACAATGCATTTTTAACCCTGAACTGGAGTGCAAATATTTATATTTGTGTAAGAAGGTTGCAAAATTTGCGTTCTTTACTCGGGTAAATTTGTTTTATTTTTAATATTATGCTCTCGCATCACGATACGGTTCCATTACCTTTACGGCCGTTCTGACATTGAAGGATTGGTGGTAAGAACAAAGGTCTAGACATATACAGAACGTACCTAAGTGTAGGGTTCAAGTCTTTAATCAACAAATGGACACATTATTGCATGAAGTTGATGGATATGCCATACCACAAAAAATACTCAAAGTCACCGCTGTTACATTTTTAGGTTCCGTGGCCGAATGGCAAAACACAGAACCCTAATAGTTTCGTTAAGTCTTTCTGTCCGTCCGTATGTCACAGCTACTTTATTCTGAAACTGTTAGCACTGGTGAAACTTGGTAGGGAGAGATGTATCCCGTTAAATGCTTTACAATTACCATACAAAAAATAACGACATTCGAGGAGTGCTCCCATACATGGAACTAAAACCCTAATATACATAGTTTAAGTTGGCATAGAACCCTCAGTGCGAGAGTCCGACTCGCACTTGACTGGTTTTTCTTATTATTTGAAAGATAAGTAGTGTGATATGTAAATTTTTAACTACCTACTGTCTACGTTGCGCAATCGAACCCCTCATTCTTCGTTACCGGGCAAATGTCTCACTTCTCGACCACTCGATGTTGAAACGATTTTATAAGTGCTATCTTGACGCGTAACCTTTTAATTCATTACCAAGTTCTGGGCCAAAATTTGTACCGAAGAGGTCCTCTTGTGATGGAAAATGGCCAAGTGGTAGACCCCGAAGACGATGGCGTGACGAGCTAACCGTAAAAGTTAAATACTGAGAAATAAATGCCCATGATCGTGAAGATTAGAGAAAGGGTAGGGAGGCCTTTGCCCTGCAGTGGAATCCATTGACTCATAATAAAAATAGTAAGTCATCTGCAGTGATTATCGAGATGAAGCATTTGATGTGGCAGGCATCTTGTTGTCTCATCAATAACCCAGTAACCAGTCCAGCAATTCCCTCACCATAGTCCCGGCATAGTCTTCTTCTTATCTGCAATAGTCCTTGCACATAGAGTGCTTGCTTTGGCTGTATTTCCTCCATAGTGCAGGCAGAGATAGTGCCCTAGGTGTACCTATCCCAACACATTTAAGTATCTCAAAGGGGCCTCTTCCTGTGGGATCCTTATCCCCAGGTGAGAAGAATTTGTTTAAAAGAACCGGCTTCGTCAGTGAGAGATACAATAATAATAACTGTTACAAGTTGTTATTTATCGCTCGGAGGTCCCAGGTTTGATTCCCAGTCGGATCAATGTAGAAATATAAAAAAAAAACTTTATTGTGTCGGGTCTGGGTGTTGCGGTACCACCGTTGTTTCATTCCTGTAAAAAAGTGCATTTAGCTATTTACATTGAAGTCAGAGAAATGTGATGATTGGAGTCAAATATTTATTACCGACTCCAAAAAGAGGTAATTAATTCAACATAACTTTATGAATGTGATATCGTCAGAATTGGAAAAAAATAGGTTGATCTATTAAGGTTGTATCTTTGTATGTTTATCTCTAGATTCGTCGAAAACGAAAAGTCATAGCGAGATGATTCTTTTAAAGTTTAATCAGGTATAATTTAACTAAGGCTACAAAGTAGTTAAGTAATGTTATAAGTTGTAAGTTTCATCAAAATCGGTCCAGTAGTTTTTGAGCTATTAGTAATAACTAAAAAAATGACAAAAAAATACAATTAAATGAACCTCCTTCAAAAACTGACTAATAAGCTTTAAATGACGCATTGGTCTTCCTATTTAGGAGATATATATTCTTATGGAATTGGTGCATCGGTGAAGCATAGTCTTTACCCATAGTCTACATATTCATGCATCGTCGTCAAAAGAATTTGATTATCTTAAATAGAAGACGAATACGTAAAATTTGGAGCTTTTTAATTAGTTTTTTGGGGGCGGATAATATATTTATTTTATTGGTTGGCTTTTACTCTACTACATTTAATCGTGTATGGCATGTAATTCTAAGATGGCTGATTGAAAGTTAAAGTTTATTGCGGCAATAATGCCCCGCTGTCAATCAAGTGGCTCGTAAATACATCGCTCACATATTGATTCTTCAATTTAAAACAATGTGTCATAATCTTAATATCCCTGCGGACTTTTCATCCACGGCTTTATTAACTTGTTGAGCACATTACAAGTATAATTCAATGGTTTACAATGTTTTTAACACTCACAGTGTCATATTTTATGTTAATAAAGATGAAATAAGCAACCAAAAATTGGCGCACGGGCGGGACTTGAACCAGCACTTTCTGGCTTACCGGGTCAACTGCTCTACCAATTGAGCTACCGTGCTGTTTGTCGGACCCTGCGAAATTTGTGGACTCTTACGGATACGTCATTATGCGTGACGTTTAGCGCCATCTACCCGTCTATTTATGCGACAGTGGGCCAAGTAGTTATTCTTTACAGAATAAATTTAACTTGGAAATTGATGACGCTTTGCTATCTAAAGGTTTAGAATGTTTTTAGCACTCACAGTGTCATATTTTATGTTCAGAAAGATGAAATAAGAAACCAAAAATTTGCGCACGGGCGGAGTATCTGTAAAAAAATCACAAATTACGCAGGGTCCGACAGACAGCGCTGTTTTCAAAGCGCAATGGAGGAGCTTTTACAGAAGTGAAGCTTTTTAGGGTTCTGTCTGTTTATCCGCCCGTATGTCAAAGCCGCTTTATTCTGTCACTATAAGCATCACACTGTTGAAATTTGGTAGATAGATAGATGCTTCCAAAGCGTCATTAAAGAAACCCTAATGACGAAAGGGTAATATAAAGTAGTTGAATATTTAAAAGATAATAATGTATGGACTTGCATGAATACTAAAAAACATTGTAATCCTTTTGAAAAGAGGCATTGACAATAGTGACTGAGTTTGTGGCGCAGCTTCTTCTCAGCACTAGCCCAAAATTGACCCGAAGCTGTGGTAGGGTTTATATTGGGACGTGTAAAAGTGTCCACAATGGGTCTATTTGCATAAATTAATGACTTTTATGTTAAAATTATATTTATAAAATAAATAAAAAAAGGCTGTTAAAACAGCTCCGACACACTTAAACAATCAGATTTGAGGAATTAATTACAGTGATATCCTGTTATGATACTGTATACAGTTTCAGATCATATCGTTTATCGATTCACTGTTACGAAAAAAACATTCAATTCCTGACAAATTTCTGATAATTCAGATATCGATATCTAGTTTTGATTCGATATCGTTAAACTCAGATATTACACACGCCTACATACCAGCGACTGGTAGGTAAGGTACTGGGGGCGTATTGCGATACAACTTGAGCCGTTTTATTCCAAGGCAGCTCAATTCCGACTCAGTGTAAACGGATATTATCAATATAATAATGTTACAATAATACTACAATGCAACGAATAATAATAAATTTATGTTGTTGATAAGTGTGCCTTCACCTTAAACGTGTTATTTATTTGCGTCATTTGGACAAGTTAAGGCACCTAATTACTCCACAAGACACATGACACAAAAATGGGCGTCCACCGCAAACAAAAGACAACTAAATCGAGGTGCAATCGATTTTGGACCTTAAAGTGGTTAGGCGGCGGTTATCTTTATAATACATAACTATGTAATGATAGCTATCACGTAAACCCAGAATATTATTCAGTGTTAATAGGATTGAAATCAAATCAAACGTATACTTACTCAAAGCTTTACTAGGTTTGTCTATACTAATTGAAGCTGAAGAGTCTGTTCGTGTGACCGCGTTTTACTTACTAACCTAACTAACCGATTAAAAAACAACTCAGCTTGTTTTAAATCGGTAAGTAATTATATTATATTTATACATATATCATATATATCCAGGACGGCTTAGGCTGTAAAAAATCACGCTGCAACGGGAGGGGATGGAGAAAACTCAAAACGCGGAAACGGAGTCGCGGGGGACCGCTATCTATATAAAGTAGTAGCAATGATATAAAATGGTACTAAACGTAGCAGTACTTCGAACTTTGTTTACTCAAGAATACCAATTGATTTAAATTTAAGTATCTTGTTTTGAATATTTTAGTAACTGCTTATTACTGAGTCGTGGTTATGACTTTGCTTTTCAGTGCGATACTATGTTGCTGTTTCTTGTCTATCCAATCAAAACAAGGGTACTTGTACAACTTCTGAGGCCCTATCTTTGAATCACTCGCTTTGAGATGGTGTATAAAATTAATTGACTAAAGTCAAATTTTGGAATGAAAGTCAGTTGACATCCACACAGAAGGGATTTGACATAAGTTAGCTTAATTTTGTGAGTACTCACGTCTATATTTCGCGTTATTTTCGTTGATTTTTTATAAGTTTTCGTACGAACTTTCGTTATGCACATAATATTCAAACTAGTGATTCAAAAATAGGACCCCAGGTAAATTACCTTAAATGTTCGGTTGTAATATTCAATTATTTATTTAGCTATAAAGCTGTGGTTTGTTGTCTCGAAAACTTGTCCGAGTTTGCTAGACTGGCTCATTCTTGTCAGTTTCATAAAGTTATAAATTCTTACTCCATGATAACCGACATGAAAGATAACTTCTCACAAAGTTTTCAACTATTTTAAACTAAATTGAATTTTTAATTAAAATCCTGAATTTGTACCAAAACAAAATTACCTTTTTATTTTATAAGAGGTAGGTTATTATTAAATTTAAAAACATTTTTCTTTGGGAACGATCGTTTGGGATGAAATTACCTAGGATGCGATCTTGTGTTTTGGTCTAAAATTGATGGGAAACATTATATCTCGATTAAATCTCAAAAACCCATATGTTGAGGTACCGACTAAACCAAGTTACTCAATAATTCCAGTCCCAATAATACTAATAGTCCCGTTGGCCAATATCGACTACGGTGGCCAGTCACAACGACTAACCACTATGCACCACGTGTGCACTATATTATGTCCTGCGCAAACACAGGTGCACTCTCTATTCCTTTTACTCTCATAGCCCGATGGGACAGCAATCTGACTCGACCGGAGAGAGATCAGGAGCAGGACCAACGGCTTTACGTGCTTTTCCGAGGCATGGAGGTGAAACATCGCCAACTTCCAAACTCCACGCTACCCTAAGAATTTCTGAACAGAAAAACCCTAGGATATATTTTTGGCCCGACTCGGGGATCGAACCCGGAACCTCTGGCGCAGGCGTCTCTTTAATTGCGACCCTCTTACCGCTGCGCCACCGAGGCAGTTACCAAGTACCAATATTGATATTAGAATTGGAGAAATCTAGCAGAGAAACGATTTATAATTGACCGGAACACTCGCGGTCGCTGTTCCTGCAAGCTAGATTTCGCACCGAACATTTTGTCGAAACGAAACAGACTGCAAATTGCTTTTCTTTTAATTTCCGTTTTTTGATTTCACTGCAGCAAATCTTTGGTGGACGGTAAATTATTTTTTCAACTACAAGAACATCTTATCAAATTAAGTAAATACAATATGTTCCATCACAGGGGACCACACACGCCAGACGTAGGCTAGCGGACCACTATATTCTTGACATTCCACCTGCTCGCACCAAGCGATTTGCTGACACTTTTTTAAAGCGTGCAGACAGGGAATGGAACTCGCTGCATACTGAAGTTTTACCCTTAGGAATATGACCTAAACCTCTTTAAGTCAAGAGTGAATTCTAGAGAGAGGATTCTACTAAGCAGATCACCCTCTGCAGCGATGCATACAGCAATAAAGAATTTAAATGTTTCACAAGTAGTTAAGTAATTTATTCTAATGTGAACTTTACCTCAACAATGTTATTTTTACAAGTTTATGTTGCGATATTTTTTATCGTGTTATGCAATCCGTAATAGCCCTCATTTGCTTTTGTAATTTGGTTTACCTTGATGAAACACATTACATGTGCATAAACACTAACGGCTCATTTCAGCTACGAAATTAGTCTTTAATAACAATTTATTGTTATGTTAAAGGGCTAAGTATTCCAGACATAATACCATTATTCTTTTGATATAAGATCTAAGAGTATTTGTTTATGCTCAAACGATATGATAAACTGGTCCCACCATCTCTCAATGCTGTAGTATGTTTACACACCACCCACACACTTACATAGTTTTAGCCATTATATAAGAATATCTCTGGACATTTGATACATTCAATTACACGCATCGCAAGGTACATCAAACCATCTTTTATTTCGCAGCGCAAAGGTGAACATTACAATGCTCACCTTTTGTTGTGAAATAAATAAAGGAATCTTTTATTTGTAACTCATACTCGCAACTGTGTTTATTCAAAACGGATATCAGTGGCATAGATAATATAATACACAAACTAGAGTTCGTTCCGTTTCAAGGATGAATATTATTATCATTACCGAACTAAGAAATACAGCGGTTCTCAATTCGACTATATGTTTACGCGATGCTTTTGTTAATTTTATTTACAGATATAAATTAAATGGTTGTAGTTAAAGTACTTAAACCCAAGCTAATCTTTTATTCTAAAGTAACAGCCAATAACGGTATTTACTTTATATAAAAAAATCATATAAATAGATCAAGTAAAATCAAAGTTGTCACGGGTTGACATAAATTACAATATTATCCTTCAATAGAATTTTAATAAATATAAAACTAATAATTTATTAATACGACTTTATCCAAAGGGCAAAAATTACTCTTTATCAAAAGGTAATAAAGCACATCTAGCCAGCCGTAACGGTACGTTGCTCATACCTAAATGTGATTTGTACATGCGTGTGGATCGTACCCAGTCAGCCCTAATAAGACAGGCTGTCTCGGGCTACCCGTTCATATGTAGATTTCCCCGGAGTAAACCTATTTTGTGTACTATCGGAATATGCTACCATATGTTACTATGTAGGTACTGGTATTTACAAATATTTGGCAGACAGAGCTAGGGTGTGTTGTGCTCTTAAGCCACGCCACCATTTATTTTTTTAATTTGATATAACCCATTTTTATGTACGTTTAACGGTCATGTCGTACATGTATTGTTTGTGAATGTACGACTTTTAATTTGAAAGAAAAAAGTAAATTAGTGTGGCGTTGCTGCAGAATATTCTCTGTAGCCACGCCACCTGTAATCAATATTTGTAGATACAATTTCAGATATTTTTCTGAAGTTATATAATGTACGAATGCTCCGAATTATGTACAAATGATAAGAATCAAAAAATGTGTTAAGTTTAAGGTTTAATTCGAAACTCACAAATTGTCCCTTATATTATTTTTAGCGACAGGAAAATTAAAACAACACAAATTTCATGAATAGAAGTTATTTATTATAAACCCGTATAATAAAGGGTTACAAATATTGTACCTTTATAGTAATAAAGGTAAAAATTAAACAGAATGTTTCTCTCAAGAAAAATCAGTAAAAATGTATGTCTATATTATTAACATATTATATTATTGTAATTTCAAAAAAAGTTCAGAATTAAATAAACTTATGGAAATATATATACAAATGGGAATTAATGTTTGTATTTTTTTTTAACGCGAATCACTTTACTAATCATGTCGTCATAACACTCCCATTCTGAATTACGACGGTAACAATATTTTTCATAATGACCCAATCCAAAATATTTGACGTGCACCCTAGCACCACTTTAGTAAAAAAATCATAACTCGTTAAATAAAAGACCAATCAAAAACCACTATTGTAGTACAGGTTCTATAGTTTATTTCTTACGTTTAAATGTTTCTAAAGTAGTTTACTGTAGTAAGTTAGAAAAACTGCTAAATATGGCCACTTTTGGCAATTTTTCTAACTGTAACTGCAGATAACTCTGTATTATTGAACTTAAACATTGTATCTAAACCACATAACCAAAGCTACAATCAAATTTTCGATTGATCTTTTATTTAACGAGTTATGATGTTTCTACTAAAGTGGCGCCAGTGTGCGCGTTAAAAATCCAAAATGAATGTGATGTCTGATATTTATATATCCATTTACAATTTTTTGACGACCCGTCTGGTTTAGTAGTTGAGAAATCGCCTACTACGCAGCGGGTGGCGGGTTTGATCCCCGCACAATACAAACATTTGTGTACATGTCTGTTTGTATTGGTCTGGGTGTTTTCTATGTAAATCATGTATGTATTTACAAACAAAAAATATTTAAGTATTATATCCGTTGTCTGGCACCCATAACACAAGCATTGAGTAGCTTACTTTGGGACTAAATGGCGATGTGTGGGAATGTCCAAGGGATATTTCAATATAATTAAAGTTTTTTTTCATTCGTACATACTGCATAGCATTCCGCTATAATCAGATTTTTTATAAATAATTTCTATTTATGAAATTTATTTTATTTTAATTTTCCTGTCGATAAAAATAATATAAAGGACAGTTTGTGACTTTAGAATTAAACCTTAAAATTAACACATTTTTTGATTCTTCTCATTTGTACATAATTCGGAGCGTTCGTACATTATATAACTTCAGAGAAATAGCTGAAATTGTATCTACAAATATTGATTACAGGTGGCGTGGCTACAGAGAATATTCTGCAGCAACGCCACACTAATTTACTTTTTTCTTTCAAATTAAAAGTCGTACATTCACAAACAATACATGTACGACATGACCGTTAAATGTACATAAAAATGGGTTATATCAAATTAAAAAAATAAATGGTGGCGTGGCTAAAGAGCACAACACAGCTAGGGTTCAATTATGTCATGTCCAGCAGTCAACAAGCTGTGTAAAGATGTTCAAAATCGAATTATGTAACTGTTTCGAAGTTAAAACATTTTGCCTCTTTTTAGGGTTACGTAGCTAAATGGAAAAACAGTAGTACACAGTTGAAACTTAGTAGGTGGATGTATCCTGTTAACCGCTTTCGCCGTCAACCGTTTTTCTCTAAAAGTCTAGCGTTTGAGAGATAGACGCTTCTAAAGTGGTAAAATGAACGTCCACCCTAACTTTTAAACTAAACGAGTGAACATTTAAAAAAAATGAATGTTTTCATAACTATACATTTTCAATAACCGCAGACATAACTTTGTTATTCATACAAATACTATGAAAAACAAAGTAATATTTGCTGTCAACAAAATATTGGGGTATTTTGGCTAAGTGGAAGTAAGTGGATCTCTTATTCAGTTAAAGTTGGCACGGAACCCTTAGTGTGCGAGTCCAAGTTGGCTGGTTTTGATCATTGACATCTAGCCTACTGCTTTCAAAGGCTTGAATTTAATCGGCACAAAATTGACACTTTCTAGCAACCTTGATCACCGCCAATTATACTCTGATTTTTAAATGGATAGACCAAAATGACATTTGGTGCATGGCTGCCTTTTAGGGTTCCGTAGCCGAATGGCAAAAAACGGGACCCTTATAGTTTCGTCAAGTCTGTCTGTCTGTCTGTCCGTCCGTATGTCACAGCCATTTAATTCTGTAATTATAAGCACTACACAATTGAAATTTGGTAGGAAGATGTATCTTGTTAGCCGCTTACCGATTCTAATACAAAAAATAAAAAATAATGACAGTTAAGGGGGGGCTCCCATACATGAAACTAAAACCAAAAATATGTTTTTTAGTCAAACCTATGCGTGTGAGGTGTCTATGGATAGGTCTTTTTCTATTTTTGTAAACAAACCGCAAACATAACTTTGTACTTCATACAAACACTATGGAAAAAAAAGTTGAATTTGCAGTTAACAAAATATTGTAATATTTTACTAAGTAGAAGTAAGTGGATTCCCTAATTTAGTTAAAATTGGCACGGAACCCTCAGTGCGCGAGTCCGACTCTCACTTGGCCGGCTTTTTTTCCTGATTAAAAATTGTATTGTTCCTAAATTGGAGAGTATAAGCCGATATTACGTGTGTTTAAAATTTAACATTATTTTGTGAGGTGAGATATTCAACCATATACACTGCTACTGAAACCTGGTATCCCTTCTGAAATGCTGCACTCTCCATCGCACGTTGTGTGATTTTGAGCTTCCTTATGTGACTCATAATAAGAGACCATGTTTCGGATCCGTATATCATCACTGTGGTATCACAATTACCATCATTGGCCTTTTCTCAAAGTTGGACCAACCTTATTGGATCACATGTCCGAGGTAGACATACTCTTCGAGAATGTTACACGACGATTCCCGATCCTAGTCTGACCCACATATTTACTTTGTTCTGTAATAGTAGACTTATGCACTAAACCATATACTCACTGTGTGTGACTTATGTAACCCCACTGTATTCACTAAATTACACATTCTCTTCCTCATATTATGTTCAATACATCATAATTTATACACCTATCTAGGTGTCAAACCTATTTAACATTTGTTATGGAAATGCCGGAAGTGTCCACCATGTTGAATGTAACTTGGCTATGATATAAGAATATTTTGTATTAATCTTTAGATTATCTTATTATTGTAATAATATTTTATTAATTGTAAATTAATTATTTAAAGATTATTGGGACACTTATTAATTTTTTATGTTTGCCGTATAACAAATGTTCATTTTGCCGCCAAAAGGAAGTTGACTCTGATTGGTTGGTAGAGGTTAGATTTATTTTAAGTATTGTAACTATTAAAATAATGATCTAAGAGGCTTACTAAATTCATTACGATGAATAACTAAATAATTAATGAATTTATAAATTTAATTAGCAGATTGTTTATCCCTACAAATAAATATTATAGTAAATTCAAAAAAAAACAAAAATTCAAAATTACTTTATTTTGTACATAGGCTATTACTAGCACTTATACACGTCCCAACATTGGCCCTACCACAGCTTCGGGACAATTGTGGGCTAGTGCTGAGAAGAAGCTGCGCAACAAACTCAGTCACTATTGTCAATGCCTCTTTTAAAAATATTACAATTAAATATTCTTACAAGCTAGACCATACATTGTTATCGTTCATATAATCATTTATTCTATAATATCCTTTAGTCATTAAACATTGTTTAACAATAGATTTGAATTTATGTAAAGGTAATTCAATTATATTTTGAGGCAATTTATTAAAGAAAGTAATACATCTTCCAATTAACGAGTGATTAACCTTCTGAAGTCTGAAGTTTGGAACGGCAAGTTTATTCTTGTTTCTAGTATTGAAATCATGTAAATCACTTTTTTTAGGAAATAAGTGCAATTTTTTACGAACATAAATCAAATTTTCATAAATAAACTGTGAATATACTGTAAGTATCTTGACTTCTTTAAACAAATCCCAATAAAATGTTCATATATGGAAACGGATGTTGTCCCCACTGTTTTCCTACCGTTGTTCAGGGTTTTGATTTGTATAAAAGCGAGCTGTATGCCAGAATATAGCCTCTGTTTGTACTTACTTTCACTTTGTGTCCTATCTTTGTGATATTTTGTTGGAATAAAACTATTGGAGAAGTCCCTAGAGATTTATACTACGTGTTTATTATTCAAGCACCCCACACGCGGTCACAAGAATTAAGTTTCCTGCAGCTGGATGTCCTATTATCATACGAGTTTACTTCGCACACAGCGAAATTTAATTTTTGAAGCAATATCAACCAGTCAAATCATTTTAAACATAAGGTTTCCATCTCATTCCTTCGTGTAGGTATTACGCACGCAAAGGACTATAAATAAGCCCTAAACTTGGATCATGTCTTAACAAATTAGGTTAACGCCAGGGGCATTATTATTCAGTACTTTAAAATATAGGTAACTGGTATTCAGTGAACATTATCAACTATGGCAACAATGTTTTCATACTGCTAGGACGCTTGTATTTATCGACATAATTTCTCTTACATATGCGTCATAAGTTTCCTATAGATCTTGTAAAAATATCGTTCATTAATTATTTCTGAAGCAACAACGTGTTTCAAAACAACACGTAAAGATGAAGGGAGCTACTCAGAGTTAGTAACTTAACAGCTTTCTCCTAAAACATGGGTCGAAATATGCCAAAAAAATCGATCTTTAAAGTATTTTTTTTCCTCTAGTTATTCGACTTGTTTTTAGGGGAAATGTTTTTATGAGTCAGGTTTGTTGAAGATAGCAAATAAACCTATCCTAAATGTGAGTTTACCAATTCTGCGTTAATGTATTAGTAATAGGAACATGGGTAAAGCTAAGATCTAAATGCCTATGCCGGTTACAAGAACTATTGTACAACTGAACGAAACAATTTGTAATTCACAGGCTCTTTCACAGTGAAACTTTTAAATGGAATTCCAGGGTTGACTGAGGAATTTTCCTAACTAAAAACAGTCAACATATAACTTTTTTTTTAACGTTTGTAAGTTTCAACAATTTCATTTCTTTTCTGGAGTTTAGTTTGCATATTTCGTATGCCAAAAAATCGATCTTCAAAGATTTTTTTCCTCTCGTTATTCGACTTGTTTTTAGGGGAAAGTTAAAAAGTTACTGATTCTGAGTAGCTTTGAATGACCTTATATTTTACTTATTTCAGAAACGACTTCAATGAATAAAATAAACTCTGAAGGCCGATTCACTGTCTTTATTTTTCCGTGATATTCACCACGAAGAGCCGGGAAAGAATGCCCTGCGCCATCACTCTCATACCTTGTAATCGGAGTTTTTCTAGAGGGCGCCACTACTTTCCGGGAGTTCTTTCCCGCCTTTTGGTGTTTAAGCTCAATTAACATTACAGTAATATTAAAGTTAATGCTAAATTCACAGTAACACTTAATTTAATTAATTCTGAATACACACTTATTATTTGTTGCATCAATCTACCAACTTTAATATTAAAATAAATTAAATTTACGTTTATAGTACTTCCGCTGACAACAGCAAAGATAAAACCTTTGTTCAGAAAAGCCTGTTGTATAAATAACTGTATTTTCAATAAAAAATATTATAAATTTCCAATAGTTTGTTTTAAGAATCATGACACTTAATAATTTGTTTTGCTATTAATTTTTTTGTTTATTTAAAGACTCTATTGCACAAATCATAGTGTACAAAAGTGGACTTAATGCTAAAATCATTCTCTGCCAGTCAAACCTTTAGGTCATGCAGAGAGATGGCAATGGGTGCAGCGAAATGAAATTTTAAGAAAAACAACACACTAATAACAATTGACTTATATTTATGGTAACAAATAAACGTACTTTAATTACTGTAAATTATTTTACGTTCAATAAATATACTTAAACTTACACAAAATAAATACAATATATGAAAAATATACATAAATAATACACATAATTAATAAATATTATTTTGCAATTATCTATTCTGTAAGAAATTGTCGGACTTTCCTCTTGAATGATACCTTCGACTCGGCCCTCCTGACATCCAAAGAAAGAGAGTTCCACGGTCGTGTTGCCATCACTGAAAATGACTTGGAGACGTACGTGGAGCGGTGTGCCAGCTTTCCTAGCCGGAGAATGTCGGAGGAACGGAGTGCAATTTGCTATTTATATTATTAAGTTTGTATAGTGACAAAACACTATAAAAACAAAATAATAATTATAAATTGGCTTCGTTCATCTTAACCGATTGTTAAATATTTGTAAAAATATTTCCTTCGGATATTGTGAGAGTAATCTCGCAACATTGATGACGCCACGCAGCCTACGCGTTAAAGAAAGCGCTTGCAAAATTCAACAGGCTTGCTAATGTGACGGTGGCCGAGTGGTATAGGCATACGCCCGGATTGCGTAAGACACAGGGTTCGATTCTTCGTCTGTCACAACAGCCAAAGTTGCTTTTTACAAGTGCAATTTGCTATTCATATTTTTTAAATCATTTAGCACAGCTCAACCAATGATGTAGATATGCCTTGCAACCGTTTTACATCAATTTATATGTTTCTCGTTGTTGTCAGCTTGAGCAGACTTGTAAAATCACCGGACGCCCTGAAATACTTTTTGTGAGTCTAAGAACAAGTTTAAGAACTGCTGCCATACTTGTTATATTAAAAGCTGGTAATGTAATTCAGGCTGTTATGAGTCGGACCCTGAAACTTAGGTAGATTGTAACAGAACAAAAGTTCAAACTGAATGTACAAAGTACAAATTAGTACAAGATACCCATTACGACCCCTGGGTACCAGGTTCAAAGAAATTTAATTGCTAATAGTTGTAATGAAAAACTTGCGAATCCTTTGCGGGAATTCATATATTATTGTCCGGAAAATAATTATTATGTATTGTTGTTCATTATGAGTACTTTCTGAAAAAGCAGTAATTTCAGCTTAATTTTATACTTTATTAAGGTACAAAACAGTAAAAAAAAGGTATTTAGTAAAATGGATGATCAAAATTTTTTATGAGTCAGGTTTTTGACGTGAGGCTAATAACCTAAATGTGAGTTCTCAAAACTTGCGTTAACGTATTAGTAATATGGACCTAGGTAAAGCTAAAATATAAATGCCTATGACAGTGAAAACTAGGCGTACAACTGAACGACACAATTTGTAATTCTCAGGCTCTTTCACAGTGAAACTCTTAAATGGAATCCCAGGGTTGACTGAGGAATTTTCCTTACTAAAAACATTCAACATTGTACATCATTTTTTTTAACGTTTGTAAGTTTCGATAATTTTATTCGTTTTCTGGTGTTTAGTTTAACAGGAGGTATGTTATACGTTCTGTATGTAGCAGGGATCTTTTGAATCAACCAGTTTATTGAATGCAATTAATTTGCAATTAATCAATCGTTGGCATCCAATTACAGTATTGAATTTAGCCTTTTGGAGATGACTGACCATGTGCAGCTCAATTTTTTGCCACTTCAGCGACACGAAACAAAATGGCGTCAATGCCGAAAATTATAAAGGATGCACCTTTTTTTCCGTTGTTGTTTGTAATTTTCAGTGAAATTAAGCTATCACAAATTATTATCGATATTCGATATGATTCGAATTCGAATCAGTGCTTTTTTAGGGTTCCGTACCTCAAAAGGAAAAAACGGAACCCTTATAGGATCACTTTGTTGTCCGTCTGTCCGTCCGTCTGTCAAGACCCTTTTTCTCAGGAACGCGTGGAGGTATGAAGCTGAAATTTATATCAATATATAAATTTCAGCTTCATACCTCCAATATACTCAGGTCTACTGTCCCTTGAAGCTGTGAAAAAATCAAACTTCTAAGCCAACGCAATCAAAAGATACAGCCGTTTATGTCGAAATTTTCGACACTTGCAAGGGAATCAAAACCTACAGGGTGCTTCCCGTGAACTCAGAATCTTGAAATTTGGTACGAAGCAACGACTTATAGCATAGATAAAGGAAAAATTACGAAAACCATAAATTTTTAGTTATATCACATAATATATATTTTTTTAATAATTTTAAACTTACTACCCATTTCCTCATAAACGCGTAGAGGTATTCAATTGAAATTCATACCAAATACTCAGGTCTATAATAACTTTAAGCTGTAACAAAATCAAACTTCTATGTCAACGCAATCAAAAGAAACAGCAATTTAAGCTGCATATTTTGAAACTCGCAAGTACTCGCAAGGGAATCAAAACCTAAAGGGTACTTCCAGTCGACCTAGAATCTTAAAATTTGGCATGAAGCAACGTTTTATAGCACACATAAAGGAAAAATTCCGAAAACCTTAAATTTTTAGTTACATTACAAAATATATATTTTTTTAATAAATATAAACTTATTACTTTTTTCCTCATGAACGCGTAGAGCTATCAAGTTGAAATTCATATCAAATACTTAGATCTAATTGCCTTTAACCCGTGAAAAAAAAAATCTAAGTCAACGCAAAAACGCAAAACGCAAAAGTACAACCATTGATACCGATTGTCGTAATGAACGAACTTTGTAAACCTTGCAGGTTTGTACGGAACACTCGGTGCGCGAGTCCGACTCGCACTTGGCCGGTTTTTTTGTCATTGACTTGGCTAGTTGAGATTCAGCCATTTAATTGAATTTCGGCGTTTAATTAACTGCCTGGTGACTAACTGATGATGACATATAGCTGCGACATGTACATTAATTATTTCATAACATATAAAGTATATAAAAACTTTAAATACCGTATTAAAATTGGTACGAACTATAGGTAAATGTCTTAAAAAATTTAACTAGTAGGTATTTAGATAAGATGTCATTTTATGCCACGCAAGCGTGAGTCGTCTCTCCATAGCTATAAATCACTCAAAAAGCTATGAAAACAGTCATGGAATGTAACCTTTTTAACCGACTTCAAAAAAGGAGGAGGTTATCAATTCGACTAAATGTTTTTTTTTATATATTTTTTTTTGTATGTATGTTACCTCATATCTCAGTCGTTTGTCGACCGAATCGAAAAATTTTTTCGCCTACTTAGTGGGTGTACTTTTTAGTTGGTCCCATTTTTTCCATTTTGGGATCTGATGATGAGATCTTGGTGTAATCGAAGCAAACCCTCAAATTTTAAAGGCACGTATAGTGTTTCTTTACTAGAATCTTAATGTTGACGTGTTGTTACGTCTGATAGTCAAAATCTTGTGGGGCTGAGCTGATGGTGGAACTCCTTAACGCTCAGGAGTTCAGTAATTATAATGACGGAACTTATGATAGGTAATTTGTAGCTTCTTAAAAAATAGAATCATAAGGTGCAACTCCCCCCCCCCCCCCTCTTATGTAATCACTAAAAATGAAGAAATATAATAAACTTTAAAAAAAAGTAAAAACCGACTTCAAAACCAATATGCACTAAAAAGTCTTAAATAATAAAGAAAAGGAATCCGTTTTAGGCAAACAATTTCTTTTTGGAGTCGGTGCCATCACTTTGACCATCAAGCATCAACTATCACAGCACCGACTCCAAAAACAAATTGTTTGCCTTAAACAGATTCCTTTCCTCTCAATGGTGAAGAGTTTATTTAAGACTTTTTAGTGCATTTTGGTTTTGAAGACGGTTTTAACTTTTTTTTAAAGTTTATGTTCGAATCACTTTTGGAACCAATAACCAGTTAATAAATATTTGTCCTTTGTACCTGTAACCTCAATTCTACCAACATAATGTCAATTGAAATAAAGCTAATCGCGCTAATATTTAATACCCTATTTTATCCTTCTGCCAAAGGGCTGTCCGTTGGTAACCTTAAAATGACGGTAGTAAAAATAGTGTTAGGTAAGACAAGTTATCTTTAAAATCTGTAGATAGATCATTATAATGTTTATATGAAAATTCAAAAAATCGTAGAAAAACACAGCTGTGACAGTGGCGGGCCCGGAGACCGTTCGCGCTGTAAGTCATTATTTAAGTAAATGCTTTCGTTTTCGGATTGTGTTAATTATGTCATAGAGTGTCAGCTTAGAATCTCGCAGTATGATATTATAGCAAGAATATTACACCGGTCATGTTAAAAAACATGTCATGTAAAAAAGGGTTAACCTATTTCCTGTCGTTCGTACGCTTCGTACGCAGAAAAACTTCGTACGCAGTTACTTAAAAGGTCAGCACTCAATAGCATTCTCATTAGCAATATCAATAATCTTGCAAAGTCAATTTAATATCACAAGACTGCACGCAGCTATGTTGTCATAAAAAAGTAATATCACTTGGACATGCTATTATTAGTAATCGAAGGACGAACGTCTAAAGAATATAATTCTGCGACCGTGAGTATGTCCGAAGAAACTTATGGCTGGCTTATGGTTTGAAGTGATTGTCAACCCTGCAGTCTTCGACGATCACCAGATGATATACCTATATAAATAAATAAATATTGGACACCAATCTCATAAATTACTCTTATCCCAAAGTAAGTAGCGAATGCACATGTGTTATGGACATAAACATATTTTTGCTATGAGTTTCTTTGATGTTGACTAAGAAAGACTTACGCGTTGATTAGCCTCAAGTTAGTAGGCTAATCATGGATTCTTGTAGGCAGGCATAAATAATTAATGTTGGCACGTTAGTTCTGAGGGTCATAACAAGGATTTTCCTGTCACCTTTCTCATTTCAAGAATGGAAATTCAATATATTACCCTAGACTTATATTTGATGCCACCAAAAAGGTAAACAAATGTCATAACATTCCGTTTTTTTTTAAATAATTGAACCGCCTTAAATAACAAACACTAAAAAAAATAACGTTCATAGGAGGAACAAACTCATTTGAAGTCGGCGCATGATGTGCGTAGACTGCTGCTGCTGTCCTTTAAGGTTGACATCATGCACCGACTTCAAATGAGTTCGTTACTCCTATTAGCGTTATTTTAGTGCTTTTCGTTTTTGTTCTCGAAGGCGGTACAATTAAAAAAAAAAACTCGTCGTATTTAGTTATTCTTTAAGTTACAATGTACTTGATTGAAGTAAAATAGTTACTAAAATAAAATGTTATAGTGTAGTTCTATAAGTTTCATTTTCATGTTTTGTTAGTCACCAGCTGTAACCTGTGTGTGTACTAAACAATAAATAAAAAACTTGATCGCAATGTAAAAAATACTTTGGTGAAAACCGCATCAAGTTTACTACTGAAACCCTAACCCTAACACCAGTTAAAAATAAAAAGTCTCAGCCCACAAATCTCTCGGAAAATGATACGGAATATGTTCCACAAAGAAGAATTAACATAGTAAGCACAAACACAAGAAACAAATTGTTAAAATTGGCTACAAATAAGTTTCAGTACGGATATCAGCTGTGCCACTACAAACTACCACATAGAGGTATTCTGAATATGTTGGAGTCTATTGAAGAAAAGCTAGCTTCTTTTACAAAAGATGACTTCTGTGTGTTTTTGATAGGAGAAAACGATTTTGAGACATCGCAAAACTACACTGAACTTGTGAAGAAGATCCGAAATAAGCTCATATCACTAAATCATACCAACATCATCATATGTTTACCAACATTCAACTGCGGAAGGTTAGCGCAACTTTTTAACCGCAGAATAGAAATATTTAACAAAATACTTTACCATGATGTACAAAGACACAAATACGCTTACCTACTTGACTCAAACCAGCATCTAACGTACGACTACTTTATGTTTAATATGAGACATGGTGCAATAAACAATAAAGGAATGGATAATGTCCTTAGTAATTTGAAATATTTAGTAGAAAAAATACAGGTGTTTACCTCTAAGACTGACTATTACGGTTCGTGTGACAAAACTCACGGTTCAGAAACATTTTTTCGTGACTAAAGTCTACAGTCAAACTATTACTATTATGCATCAGAACATAGCCGGTGTTCTATCAAAGACGGACATGTTGGAAATAACATTAGTTGATTTAAGCAAAACTAGTATTCCTGATATTATTTGTCTTAGCGAAACATTTTTGAAATCTGGCCACGAAACGAACTTTAAACTTTCTAACTACGAGATGGTGTCATTTTTTAGTAGAACAAAGAAGAGAGGAGGCGTCTGTATACTTGTAAGAAAGGGACTACAGTACAAAAATAAAACAAACCTACTTAAACAGGCGACTGTGTCAGTATTTGAATGTTGTGCTGTTGAGATTCCAAATAATAATATCGTAATTATCTGCCTATATAGGACCCCATCATCTGACGTTAAAGATTTTTTACATAAACTCGACGTTCTGCTTCATGAACTTACTAAGAACAAAAAAAAGAGAACTGTCATACTCGGCGACATAAACATCGACACTCTTAAAAAAGGAAGTAAAGTAAGTAACTATTTGCAGGACATATGTAAAAGGTACAACATGACAATACACATAAATGAACCAACGCGAGGGTCATCTTGCCTAGACCATATATTAAGTAATATTGACAACGCTTCAGCATCGGTTTTGAAATTGGGACTTTCGGATCATGAGACAGCCCAATTTATTACCTTCCCAATAGATACTAAAAAAGAAATACCTAAATTGACGTATAGATACAAAAGAGATTATAGTGTAGAAAATATAATAAAATTCAAAAGTTGCTTATATAAATTATCGTTCTATGAAGTATTTATGAAAAATAGAGTAAATGAAGCTTTCGATTTATTTCATAGCACATTATTGCTTTTCTATAATTTATGTTTTCCCAAAATAAAAGTAAAAACACAGAATTTTCAGAATAAGAAGAATTGGGTAACAACAGGACTAAAAAAAAGCTGTTTAAACAAACGTAAGCTTAGAATTAGATACTATAAAACTAAAAGTAGTAAACACAAATATAAATATCTACAGTATTCAAAAGTACTTAAAAAATGTATATATCAATCACAAAAAAACACCAACAACAAGTTTATTAACAACAGCAAAAACAAATCTAAAGCTGCTTGGCAAATAATAAAAGGCATAGATAAAAGTTCTGTAGACGATATTGACCATATAGAATATAATAACACAAAAATTTATGACCCTGTGCGTATAGCTGAAACATTTAATAATTTCTTCACAGAATTATCACAAAATACTGATGCAAATAATAAATCTAATAAAAGTACAAAAACCTTAGGACATTCGATGTTTCTTCTTCCTATGACTGAAAATGAGGTTAGAACACAGGTGCTCTCCTTAAATAACACAAATTCAGCGGGAAATGATGAAATATGTACTAACATTCTTAAACAATGTATCGATGAAATAACTTCTGTCTTAACTTATTTAATAAATTTATCCTTTGAGAAAGGTACATTTCCTCAGAGACTAAAGGTGTCTATTGTAAGACCAATCCACAAAAAAGGTTGCAAATACAACATCTGTAACTACAGGCCAATTACTCTTATTCCAATAATATCAAAGATTTTCGAGAAATGTATGTTAACTAGATTATTACAATACTGTACAAAGTATCATATAATCAATCCGGATCAATATGGCTTCCAAAAGAAAAAATCAACCACCCTTGCAATGTTTGCCTTGATAAAGGAAGTTTTGACAAACGTAGATATAAAAAAGTTGACTACTGTTTTGTTTCTAGATATGTCAAAGGCATTTGATATGGTTGACCATGACATTTTGCTTCGCAAGTTGGAAGGAATAGGAATTCGTGGAAATCCTCTCCAATGGATTGAGTCTTATATTCGGGATAGGCACCAAGCTGTTGTTATATCGAAAACAATGAAAGAAAATCATTACACTAGACAGGAATATCAGTCTCGGTATATTCATAATAGCTTTGGAGTTCCACAGGGAAGTGTGCTCGGGCCTTTCTTGTTTATTATTTATATTAATGACATAATCAATTTAACCAGACATAAAACTATATTATTTGCTGATGACATATCTGTTGTTGTGACTAGTACATTAAGAGAAGGCTTGACAAAGCATGAGACTGAAATAAATAATACACTGTTTGACATTATTAAATGGCTAGAAATTAATAATTTAAAAATTAATTTAGGTAAGACATATTTTGTACAATTTAATAATTTAATAAAATATAATTTTAATATAACATATGATGGTGTAGACATTAAACAAACTGACATTGTAAAATTTTTGGGTATATATATTGACGAAGACATTAGTTGGAAATCACAAATTGAAAAAGTATGTGACCGAATTAATCGTTTTGCATATGTACTGCAAAGGCTTCGCAACGCCACAGATCGCAAAACGATTCTTGCAGCCTATCATGCCTATGTAGCCTCTGTATTGCGGTATGGGCTGATTCTCTGGGGTAATGGTGTTAATATAAATAAAGTGTTTGTAACCCAAAAGAAATGTATACGAGCAATATGTGGTGTACCGCCTTACCAAACTTGTAAACCACTATTCAAGGAACTTGATATATTAACCGTTCCCAACCTTTACATCTTTGAAGTGTGTAAATTTGTTAAATATAACCTTGGTCTCTTTCATAAAGCGGTTGATATATATTATCGTAACACTAGAAATCCCGAAAGACTTGTTTTAAATTTTGCACCCAGAACAGCACTATATAAAAAAAACTGTCTAAATATGTGTATTAAAATATATAATAGAATACCTAAACACATAAAAATATTAAGACCTCGCCCATTCCTGAATAAATTGTACGATTGGTTAATTGATAAGAATTATTATAGTATTAAGGAATTTTTAGGGTAAATAATTGTAATATTGTGACATTTTATTTGACATTTGTAAAATTGACATTTATTAATATTCACTACATTTTCACATGCTATATTTATGGCGAAATATGCTGGAATTCAATTTTATTGTAATTGTGACCTTATTGTACCATATTTCAATGTGAATAAATGAATCTTGAATCTTGAATCTTGAATCTTGAATCAAAATCGGTTAAGCCGAACGCGAAATATTCGCGCACAAACATACAGATATACATAAAGGTTGAACTGAGAACCTATTTTTTTAAAGTCAGTTAAAAATGCACAAATAGTGGATATTACGTAGTAACGGATATCGAGTTGAATGTTATTTCACTACTGAGATTATGTAACACGTAAGCTGCATTAGCATCTTGGATGAATTAACCACTGGATATGAAACGCAAGAGCGAATGTATGAAAACATCATTAGCCAATTTCTGCGGGGCGGGGGGAGATTGTCGTGTCAATTTTTGACATTTGGTGCATGAAAGTGTCGATGTTTTTTTATCGATGTGTGTGGAACGAATGAATGAACGAATCTTTTGTTAAAAGACATATATTTTTTATCACCAAAACAATAAATTGCATTATGGACATGTTTAATGCACAAACCATCGAATGAACAACTGAAACATAGAGCGTTTATATGAACGATCTGGCAAGTAACCCTAACTAGAACTTCCTAAGACATTGTGAAACCGCCCATAAGTACATACAGCCCAGCACCATTTAAATCATCCAATGGGATAATGAAGCAGATTTTTGCGTTGACATTTAATCACACTGGTGTTAAATGGATACCACATATTCGGTGATGTTTTGTGGGGATCCATTTTGTCTCCCTTTGATACACTTTATATTCCGTAATGGATCCACAGGAAATCTGAAATTAAATTTTAAGGATGTATTGTCATAAAATATAAAGTTTAAAATTTTAAAGTAAACTGTTGTATTTGTAAGATTATCTTAATCTACTCTCGAGTGAAACATTTTAAAGATTTATCATTTAATTTTGAAAGTATTCATATTAATAATATAATAATAGTATGTTTATCGATATAATTTATCGACAATTGTCAAGCACAGTTAAAACTAAACTGACAACGCATTGTTATGAATGATGCTGAGCGGGGACCTTTTTGACACATAGGTACCTATTATTTTAACTGTTGTCGATATCTTATAATAATATATAAACTTTTTAATTTATTTACTATTCTATTCTATTCTTTCCCTCACTTGCCCTGGTATTCTTAGTCAATTTTAGGGTTCCGTAGCCGAATGGCAAAAAACGGCACCCTTGTAGTTTCGTCAAGTCTGTCTGTCTGTCTGTCCGTCCGTAAGTCACAGCCACTTTATTCTGTAACTATAAGCATCACACTGTTGAAATTTGGTAGGAAGATGTATCCTATTAACCGCTTTACGATTCTTATACAAACACTATGAAAACCAAAGTTATATTTGCTGTCAACAAAATATTGTGGTATTTTACTAGGTGGAGGTAAGTGGATTTCCTAATTCAGTTAAGGTTGTCACGGAACCCTCAGTGCGCGAGTCCGACTCGCACTTGGCCGGTTTTTTAAACTAGGGCGAGCGCAAGTAGCGGAAGAACAATAATGATCAACCATTATGAAGCAAAAGCATAGCATATTGTGGTAACGCAAAAAAAAATGCTAACTTTTTCTTCTAATATAAGTTATTATATTACATAAAAAAAGGAAACGCGCAAATTCAAGCTCATAAGATAACTCTGGGGCAAAACCACAGGGATTTGAAACGCGAGCGTAGTGGACCCAAAAGTATCTTTGCTTATCTATGCATTACGCCAAATTACAGCAAAACTATAAGATGTAAGCGAACGTAGCGTATGCAAAAAACCTCGAAAGCCCATTTCACCAGCAGAGATCGGCAAAATAATAGGGCAAATAATGATTTCAGAGGAGCGCTATAGGTTGCGTTTGCAGTGCTATCTCAAGCATGAAAGACGCGGAATACCATATCGCTTCGTTTTCTGTGTAGTCCACGCATAAGATTGGATGGAATATACCTATGGTAGAAAGGAGGATATTGCGACACGTGCTTTTGTGTGGAATATTAGGCGTATATTAAATGTGAGATGAATGAACAGCTGAGCTGAGATCTAACGACGTCACGGGCGTCAATTTTAATATTTCGTACAAGGAAAATATACCATTTTTTAATAAAAGGCTTGAACAAAGGGCGGGACGTACTTGGGCGAATTTTCAACGTAACTATTATTCTAATTTGGACTGTAACTCAGGTAAACCTGTACTCATAATATTACGAAAATCATTAGCTACGGTCAAATTTAACTAATACTTTTTGCTTGAAAGTGCTGAATGTGGCAAACATAACGATTTTTTTTCCTTAATTAAATAAAACTGAAAAAAGTATAAAACTAGGGCTTATGGTACACTTATATCACGCGCAAGGAAATAACTAGCCAGAGGACGGCAATAGGTCATGTGAGAGGTAGCGTATGACAGACCATCAAGTATGCACTGAAACTTTCGCAATTTCCAAGTTGAATTTACTCTGTAATGAATAACTACTTGGCCTACTGTTGCATAAAGAGACGGGCAAATAACGCGGACGTCACGCGTAATCACGTATTCATAAGAGACCAGAAATTTCACACGCTCAGACCGACAGCACGGTAGGTCAATTGGAAGAGCGTTTGGCCCGGTTAGCTGAAGTTGCAGGTCTGAGTCTCGCCTGTGCGCAATTTTTGTTTCATTTTTCTCTATAAGAATATAAAACATGACAATGAGTGTTTTTTTAGTGCTTAAAACATTCTAAACTTTCGCAAGTTGAAGAAAACTGATTTTAGCAGGACAACGCCTCATGTTGTTAATGTGAAAATAGGTAAGGCTCTTGAGTCTCGTTTATCTGAGGCTGGCTTTTAGCTTTTTTATGTTTACAAGCCTGTGAGAACTTTAATCCTTCTAAGTTAAGCTTAATTATTTAGTGTTAGTTTCCTAAAGTCCAAAGAAACATTTTCACCTTTTTGTCACTGTCATTTTCACGTGTAAGTCTCGATTTATATTTAACTATTAATCGAAATGTTGTATTTTAAAGAGATTATCTTTATTACGTTTTATGTTGCCACATATATAAGGTTTAGTTTTGCAATTTAATAGTTTTTTTTTTAATTTTACTACTAAAACAGAATCTGCTGTTACTGGCCAAATTGTCTTGTAAACTTGCCGTCATAGCAAGTTGCTGTAACTATTTGCTGAACCTAAGCCTATGCCTATATAATGTGTAATGTTAAATACGCAAAAGCCCTAGACTCCAAATGATTATTAATTCAATTGATTTGATACTGAAATAAAAATTTAATTTAGTCGTCGGATGTCTTACGCGCGCGGTTTCGGTCAAAGGATCTCCAATCTAAAACATTTTTGCCACAACGGCTATCAGTTATACGCGCTATGTGCCCTGCCCATCGCCACTTGAGCTTATCGATTCTCACACAGAGGTAATTAAGAAAGTCAATTTCCTCAGTGTCTGAAGACGAATCCTCTGTTTGCCACAGTCTATTATTATTTATCTTAGCTAATGTCTAATTCAAAGAAGAGATGTCTTTTCTACTCACCGAAGAGAAGCAGGAGCAGGTCACTCAGCGCCAGACTGAACAGATAGTAGTTGGTGGCGGTGTGCATGGCGGGGTGGCGCACGATGACGGCGCAGACGGCGGCGTTCCCCGCCACGCCCGTCAGGAAGATCACCAGCAGCACGCCCGTCAGCGGCACGATCTCGCCCAGCGGCAGCCGCGGCGGGCCCATCACGACCCTCAGCATCTCTGCCTCGGTGCAGTCGAAGTAGGTCAGGTTGGTGCAGCGCTGGTAGAACTGCTCCTGCGTCTCGTTTGGACGGAGGTAATATTCTTCCACTTCCATCTTCGTGTGTTAACTTTCAACGAGTGCTGAAAGGCTTTAGCGTACTTGCATAGTTTTGGAGAATACCCGAAAGCGCGTGTTTGATATGTATTATACGCTTAGCAAGTCCTCGGAGTAATCATCATCACCTTATCAAATTACTGTTTTGTTTAATTTATGAAATCGTTTGTAGATCACTGTGTAGTTAATTAATTTAACAAATGTTTGGTTTGTATTCACATAATCCGATTAAAAAAGTGTAGACACAAGATTAGGTAGATTTTAAATCGCACTTTAATAATGTAGCCTAATTCTATTACGAGTTACTCTAATTCTTCTTTTAAAATATTATTAATATACAAATTAAAAGAAAGTGTTTTGAGCTAATACAGCTTAGAAGTATTTTAAAATTCACTTTTAAAGTTTAACTTTTCGCTTAAGAACCACTCTTCAACTTCAGTCATAATCATACACAGATTTGCATATATTTTTCTTAAACACATTAAAGTTTAGTTAAGTTTTTCAATATAATAACTAACTTAGTACATTAAACACATACTTACACACAATTCATTAACTTTACAAGATAAAAAAAGAGCTACTATGAATTATTATTTCTGTACTACGACTACGTCGTAGCATCGAAATAAGTTCGTAGACGACTACGGCGTAGCGCTACGAGCGACGCGCTCCGTAGCTTCGATAGCACTGACGGACTACTCAGTTCGAAGGCTCGAGCAGTGAAGGCATATACGGACAACAACACCTCAACGTAAACACTGCGGTATCTTATTCAATTGTAATAAGGGCTAGTTTGCAACTTATAGGTAGCCTTATATTCTGGCCACTGTGCGTATTCTTATGTTGCGTGAGGGGGAGGTTCGTGAAACGAGCATGACAGCCTACAAATTAAAAACTGCCGTTTCATCTTTTAAGTCTCATCATTTAAAATTTTAAAATATTTGCATTTACAAAATTGTGTCTCAATATTTTGAGAGTTAGAATAAAAATAGAATACCTCTAAGACCCAGTTTTCTTATCGATCATAATAGTAAGATGTCATTACCAGCGGTTAAATATAAATGATTGTGTGTGTTTTGGAGTTAACAAAATGTCAGATTGTAAACACACACAATCGTAAATATTTAACCGCTGGTAACGTTATTTAACCATTACTAACATTATTTTGAAAGTAATAAAAATACTATTTCAATATTCGACTGGCAAAGAAAAATGAACTTTATTTGGCTTTTAACTTAGTATCAAAACTTTAAAAAAAATACATACGCCGTATGTGGCCTGTAGTAGGAGCATTATTGTATTCAAGATTCTACAGAGTATACGTTATTATCTTGACCAGGTCACAGTGATCTAAAATGCTTTGATTCAGAGATAAAGTAATCCAAAGCTATAATTCCTTATTAATTTATATCAAAATCGCTGAAGTCCGTTTTTCTTTGCTAGTCGAATAATATTTAACAATATTTTCATAACTTATAAAATAATATGAGTGAATAAAATTAATAATCTATTTGATTTAAAAATGTTTAACTAAGACATTGGAATGGCCTCCCAAAGACAGTACAAGCATCCACCTCCAAATTCTCTTTCAAGATGGCCCTCCGAGCACATTACAAGGAAGAGATATCGAACTTGTCTCACTGACATCTTCTTTTTTTCTCGCATGTGTTCCATTTGTATTAATATTATGTGTATGTTTATTATTCCATTATTGTGTATTAATGTATACGGTATTTATGTAATAAATAGTATGTACCTTTATTTTTTGTATAAATCTCTCACTTTTGCCATTCTATCACTTCCTTCGCGCCGCCAATTTCTCTGTATAGACCTATGGTTGACTGGTAGAGAATGCTTTTAGCATTGAGTCCGCCATAATATGTACCTTTTGTTTGTGCATGAAGTGATTTAAAAAAAAAGTTTTTACGATATACTATATATACAGGTTGTAATTTTTGTGTATATCTTATTTTAAAATGAATAATTTCGTTAAAAAAGAATGTCAAGATTGTTTACAGTATTCAACAAGCTAAAAAGAACATACTTAAGTTAATGACAATATCAAGTTCTACGAATGGACACATTTGTTTGCAATTCATTACTGGTTCGTTTTTTTTACAACTTTTTTTTTTCATTAAAATCATTGAGATTTAATTACTGGTTACTTAAAGGACCTGTGCAATTAAAAGCAACAGTTGGTGTTTATAAATAAGTAGTTATAATGCGTAGATATTTAATAACATTAATTGCACTTGTTAAAGGCAAGTTAGTTAGTTAGTGTTAGACAAAGAATCGCCCCCTGTGTCTTGTATACGCTATCCGAGCGCATGGCAATTTTACAAGTTTAATTTATGTTATGAGTATTTTGTATAGTGACAAAACACTATAAAAACAAAAAATAACATTGCGTAGATATTTGCTATTTGACGCTGACAGTACCAATTTATTCACAGAAAATTAAGCCATTACTTATAATAATACGTTTGGCTTGTCAAATAAGGGACCCTTCTGAATTTTAGGGTTGAAATTAAAAACGTTGAAGGGCGCTCCGAAAGCTTATTTATGATTCAAATAGCATCATCAGGACTTCAAGTAGAATTTTAAAATTGCTGACGTGTTATTTTTACATGTAATTTTATGTAGATAATGTGTACACAATCCTCTTTTCTTATCTCTCTTTAAACAAATATGTCCACTTTCTCTTTTGTTTAAAATATTTCATCGCCATGCTACTTCGCTCATTCTGTATGCTTTGCCTCACCTGAAGGTTGTCTGGAAGAAATTGCTTCAAGCAATAAGACCGCCTGAATTGTACTTGTTATACTTAAGATGTTTCTGTAATTATTTGTTGATAATGATGTGCAATAAAGAATTTATCATTATTATAATTATAATGGCACTATGTTTGAAGACCTTGACCGAGTATCCCAACAAGTGGGTCTTAAAATGAACATAGAAAAGACGAAAATTATGTCGAACTCCCTTGTCGTACCCACTCCAGTATCCGTTGGGAACTCAACTCTCGAAGTTGTCGACGAGTACGTCTACCTGGGACAAGTGATCCAATTGGGTAGGTCCAACTTCGAGAAAGAGGTCAATCGACGAATCCAACTCGGCTGGGCAGCGTTCGGGAAATTGCGCAAGAGTGTCTTCTCATCTCATCTACCTCAGTGTCTGAAGACGAAAGTCTTCAACCAGTGTGTGTTACCAGTGATGACATACGGATCCGAAACATGGTCTCTTACTATGGGCCTTATAATGAAGCTCAAAATCACACAACGAGCGATGGAAAGGGCTATGCTGGGTGTGTCTCTACGGGATCGAATCAGAAATGAGGAGATACGTAGAAGAACTAAAGTAACGGACATAGCCTTGAGAATCAGTAAGCTCAAGTGGCAATGGGCAGGGCACGTGGCGCGAAGAACTGATGGCCGTTGGGGCAGGAAAGTTCTAGATTGGAGACCATTCGACCAGAGACGCAGCGTGGGACGTCCACCAACAAGATGGACAGACGACCTTATAAAGATCGCAGGATCAAACTGGATGCAGACCGCTAGTGATCGGTCGCTGTGGAAAGCCGTGGGGGAGGCCTATGTTCAGCAGTGGACGTTTCCTTTGACTGATAATGATGATGATGATGATGATAATTATAATATTTTCCACATAAATGAACAAAGTATAAAGTGTTAAAACTATTTGATACTTATGAATATTTAATAAGTTACTTTTCGATCAAATTCGGGGTGTTTGTTTAATGGGAAAAAAATATGCTATACATTCAATTAAGCTTACACCTACACATTTAACTAATGAGTTTAATACGACACTATGATAAGTTAAATTAAAACTTTAAGAAACTAGCGTAAAATTATTTCAGAAAATCAGCAGTTCTATTTTTAAATCAGTTACATGAACATTAGAAGTGATTTACATTCGAGAATTAAATATCCATTCATCGATCCTTCTTATAAGAAAGGTTTATATAGGCAAAGGAAGGGGTATATTGTTTCTGTTAGTTGCATTTTGTGTTTTATTTTTACAACGATTCTTCAATATGGTGATTTCATATTTTTTATTGTTTACCAGGTATCAAAACGTTAAGTGTTATTTTATATGCCAGTTATCTAAAAAAATCAGAGTTTAACAAATGAAATATTTAATAAAGATATTTTAAGTAACTCAATATATGACTTTAATATATATATATATATATATATATATACATATATACATATATATATATATATATATATATATATATATATATATATATATATATATATATATATATATATATATATATATATATATATATATATATATGTATATATATATTAAAGTCGTTTAATATATATATATATATATATATATATATATATATTAAACGACTTTAATATATATATATACATATATATATTAAAGTCATGTTAGTTACACTATTTATAGGTATAACTCAAGAACGGCTAAACCAATTTGGCAAAAAATTAGTGGGGAAGCAGTTTAGAACCAGGAGTAGGACAAAGGATACTTTTTAGGGTTCCGTAGCCGAATGGCAAAAAACGGAACCCTTATAGTTTCGTCAAGTCTGTCGGTCTGTCTGTCTGTCTGTCTGTCCGTCCGTATGGCACAGCCATTTTATTCTGTAACTATTAGCATTACACTGTTGCAATTTGGTAGGTAGATGTATCCTGTTAACCGCTTACCGATTCTCATACAAAAATTAAAAAATAATGATATTTAAGGGGGGGCTCCCATACATGAAACTAAAACCAAAAAAAAATTTTTAGTCAAACCTAAACGTGTGGGTGTAGCAAAGGCTTTCAACGAAATTTGGTTCGGACGGGATCGCACTACTAGTTTTTTAGATATAGCACATTTTCAACAACCGCAAACATAACTTTGTACTTCATACAAACACTATGAAAAACAAATTTATATTTGCAGTCAACAAAATATTGTGGTATGATATTAAGTAGAAGTAAGTGCATTCCCTAATTCAGTTAATGTTGGCACGGAACCCTCAGTGCGCGAGTCCGACTCGCACTTGGCCGGTTTTTTACTTTTCCCGTTAGACGTGGCCGGGGCTTGGGTGGGACGGGAAAATAAAACGTTCAAATAACAAAGTAAGTAAAAAGCTGTTATCGCGGCATTTGTATTCGTTTCTACGCATGAATGTAATGTTATTTGTTTCTGTAGATCGTATCCTTTTTTCGCAATCGTATAACAAAAGCGGAAATCCGTCCATTTGCATTGTTAAGCTAAACGATATCAAACGACGACACATCCGTAATATAAATTAAACATTTGAGATAAAACTCAAAAAGTAAATCGAAATTCTAGCGAGGTTCCGTGAAAACTTCAGCTATTGGCGGAATTTTCACTTTTAACAAGTTTTTCCGAGACATCCGAACGCCAATCATTGTACGAATGATTGACACTTTTATAGGTTGGATTGGTTGGTAACATTGAACCAGTCACAGGGATTCGTTTGATATTTGATCAGGATTATGCAATTAACATACGAAAAATTAGAATAAAATATTTCATTCTCTACTTGAATGATAAAGCGACTGGAAAACAGTCAGTCAGACTGAATAGTTCTGAGAGAGTCCAGAAACCAAAAAATCCACAAATTCAAGAAGACTTAATAATAGAGAAACATTTGAATTTTTATGACAACCAAGCTACTTTTAAGGAAAGACACAGCCTCCCAATTCTGTAAATCATAAAAGTCCCCCTGGCCGATTTCTACTACGGTGACCAGTCAGAACGACTGTGCGGGCGGGATATACCTATATTATAGCGCACAAGTGTGTGCGCAAACATAGGTGCACTCTCTATTCCTCTTACTCTCATAGCCCGATGCATTGCCTCGGTAACGCAGCGGTTAGAGGGTTGTACTCTAAAGCGACGGCTGCGCAGTCCCGGGTTCGATCCCCGGGTAAAAAATATGTGCATGGATTCATATTTTCAGAAATTCACAGGGTAGTCCGGAGTTGATAGTTGGCGGTATTTCACCTCCGTGCCTCGGAAAGTACGTAAAGCAGTTGATTCTGCGTCTGATTTCTCTCCGGTCGCGTCAGATTGCCAAGTCTATTAAGGAACCCTAAACAGTTTGAGCGTATCCTAACACAAAACACGCTACTCGATTTGATCTGAGGTCCTACACTGTAAAACAATGTCCAGATTATTATAAACAATCATATCTCTTAGTAATGCAAGCTAAGCATAACATTATTTTTGCGTTCTTGTGCTTGAGCCATTGCCATCTTTCTGTATGGCATAAAGTTTTGAATGGCAGATAATGCTTTTAGCAATAGGTCCACCTCTGTCAACTAAATTTCGACAATAAAATCTTTGAATAATTAATAAATGAGTTTTATTCGTATCACGTTAGAATCTATACTCTATACTTTTACTTTTATAATATTATAAAGCTGAAGAGTTTGTTTGTTTGTTTGAACGCGCTTATCTAAACTACTGGCTCGTTTTGAAAAAATATTTTTACGTTGGAGAGTCTATTTATCGAAGAAGGCTTTAAAACATCACGCTGCGACGGGAGGGGAGGGAGCAAACTCAAAACGCGCGGACGAAGTCGCGGGGGACCGCTAGTATAAGATAAGTTTTGTGCATGGAATGCGAGGGAGCGTATTTTAATAGATCAAATTATTATTAATTACTATGTAACTGAGACTGGATGGCAGATGTAGTAATAAATAATATATGTTTCTTGGTCTGCTGATAATATGTAAAGAAATCTAACAGAATTTAAAAAAAAGTTCCATGAAGTGTATTTTAAGGTTTCCGTAGCCGAGTGGCTACGGATACATATAGTTTTCTCAAGTCTCTCTGTCTGTATGTCTAACGTTTGAGTAATAGACGCTTCCAAAGTGGTAAAATGGAGGTCCCCCTCCACCCTCTAACTATTAAACTTAGTAAGTGAGCATTTTGATTTAGAAGATCTTTAAAAAAACAATGACACAGTTACACTCTTTCCCAAACACGTAAAGCGGTGCAGTGTGTTACTTCTAAAGCAAGATAAATAGAAAAGAGTTGATGAAATACATAAATTAAGTACTCTAAACGTAAACAAAATCATTTTTGTGTTTAATCTTACGTTTCTTTGCAAAATGACATACCATTCAAAATGTCTTCTTTGCAAAATATCATTTGTTTTTAAATGTAAATTAAACATCATATTCAATTTATGTATACATTTTCTGCTAATCAACTAATCTAATCTGATAATTCGTTAAGCTCAATAACAACGCACACCGAATGATCAAGGTTTTTTTATTAGATATATTTCCTGCAAAATATGTGAACGAGATGAAGGGTTTTCAGCTGAAATATAAACAGTATTTTACATGCTTGATACTCATAGCTCCAGTTGGAAGATATTTTTAGTATTTCAGTCTTTTGAAGTGTTAAATCTGATACCACCGTTGTGTCTGTTTTCTATAACACAAGTGCATTGGCTACTTACTTTGCGATCAGGACAATGTATGTGATTGGTGTCCAATATTTATTATTATTATTATTAAAATTACCTTAAAAACTCGCCAAAAAAAGAAATGATCGATTAAATACTCTGTCAAAAGAGGAATCCTCCTAGACGAAGATTGATGTACTTAGTTCTTGTATCTTAAAACATGCTTTGACTATTATTTCATTGATTTTACATGAATGCCCAAAAATATAAGTATTATCTAATGTTTCTATGTCACTGGAGTACCTACCTACTCAATATTGAAAGACATGCGTTTTTTTTTGGATTGTACGATTTTTGGAAATAAAGATCTCTCCAAAAAAGAAACTCAATATAAATGAGGCTAATTTTACATTATACATATTCATTCTGCAATCGGAGGCGTATCAGCTGGCCTGGCTGACATTTATTCGGAGTCGAAACATTCAATACATTTTGGAACCTCTCTCAAAATAAGCTCTCCTACCGAATTACTATATTTCGTACTACGTGACAAGAATACTGAGCTAATTTTTCCTGTTTCTGTCAAAATATAAAACAGGCTGTATCTTTATTGATTTACTTGGATACACTACCCGTTTAAGTTATAATGTAGACCTTAAAAAAACCGACCAAGTGCGAGTCGGACTCGCGCACTGTTTTTATATAAAGTATAAGTATGAAGGATAAAGTTATATTTACGGTTGTTGAAAATGTCTCAAAAACTACTAGGTTAATTTCGTTCAAACCAATTTTTCGTTGAAAATTTGTAAAGCACTACAGTGTGTATTTTTTTCGAAAATGATACTTGTTTCGTCTCGATTACCATGACGTGGCCTTTTGGGGGCTTTAGCGAATGCAAAAGGAATATTGGGAGACGATTGCTTCGCTTAAAAGACTACGTCAAGAGGGGCATGGCTGTGTTTAACTCGTTACATGCGGCAAGACTAGTATATGACCATCCTTGACTTTACCAGCGTGCGGCGCAGAAAGATGAGATTCTCGCCTCAGTACGGGGGGGTATTTTATGTGTTACTCCATTAGCATGAAAGAAACAAATAGATATTTCTGAATGTTTTTTTATATGTTCTAAATTCATTGAAAAGAGACATGTCAAAATATGTCGTGAGCATCACGACGCACAGAGTTTTCTACTTTTGTGTTGTGTGCAGCATGTCCAATATGGTCACGTACCCGCACCGAATGCTGGCGCGCCATTCTCGCCAATCGCTTATAGTGATGTACAACATTCGAACGCGTCTTGTTTAAAATGTGGTCGGCACTTTATTTTTTTTTATCTTATATCAATAAAAAATGTTTAATAAATTGCCAGATGTGTGTAAATAAGACATGCGCATAAGGAGTTTTTAATGTTATTTGAATAAATAACTAAGTGAAAAATGTTTCTTAAGTGTGACTCTGTGAGATACCAAAAACTATTTTTTCTTCGACAAAGAAAATTCGATCGGCGAACTTTTTTGTAAACAAATTGCACGAGAATTGGCCCCCTGGTCCGTGACGTACACACATCAAAAAAGTTACGGTAAACGATATCATTACTTGTTACTGTTGAAAATATAGAGCACTGCACCCGCGTAGCCAAACTTAACCCAAATAATCCTCGTCCTAGATCTGTTGTAGTGCAATTCAATAGCATCAAGATTAGAGACCGGTTCATGGGGGCTGCGATTAACTTCAACAAAAACAAAAAGGTACAGGATAAATTAAATAGTAGCCACCTAGGTTTCCAGGGAGCAAAAACGCCCATCTACATAACTGACCATCTGTCACCTTCCAACCGAGCTTTACATGCGGCCGCCAGAGCTGCAGCCAAGGATAAAGGTTACAAACATGTATGGGTACGTGGCGGAAGAATTTTTATGCGCAAACAGGACGACTCCGATTTTATAATAGTGAGAAATATGGAATCTCTGGATAATCTTAAGTAGTAGTTTGTATTAATTTTAACTGCATGTTACTCTTTTTATCTTATTATAAAATTCATTTCACTAAACATATATTATCAAAATACATGTGGTCTGCGAACCAAAACATATAACTTTTATTGTAACCTAGCGAATTCGAACTATGATATAATAATCTTAACCGAAACTTGGCTGAATGATAATATACTTAGTTCAGAATTGTTCGACGGTAGGTATGTAATTCATAGACGCGATAGAGGCATCACTAGCTTAAACATGAAAACTGATGGCGGTGGCGTATTAATAGCGGTTTCTAAAAATATTTTATCTTCTAGAATGTTCAACTTGGAGAGTGAATGCGAAGATCTTTGGGTAGAAGTATTGTTACCTAATACAAAGCCCTCGATATCACTAACGTTGTGCGTTGCGTACCTGCCGTCGCCTGTTAAGAAAGTTACGGTCGAGAGGTTCATGGATAACTGCAAACGAGTTTTTGAGCAGAACAACTTGAATAATTTATGTATAGTAGGTAATTTTAATCTATGGGACATAAACTGGAATCCAAATGATAACGGGCGATTATCTTCATTAAACCAAAGTTTTATGGATTTCATAGCCGTGAATGGCTTAACCCAGCTCAATTATGAGAGGAACTCTATGAATAGGCTTCTCGATCTTGTTTTAACTGATCTGTCCTCTTGCACTGTGTCGAGAGCAACCGATATATTGAGTAAAGTAGACCCACTGCACCCACCTCTTGTCATCGATCTGACTTTGGGCAATGGAGGCACTCTTCTGCCAAATAGTGACTCAGTTAAACGAAATTTTCACAAGGCAAACTACTCTGAAATTAACAATTTCTTGACACAAGTTGACTGGGATCAGGTGTTTGTAAATGAATCAGAAGTGAACGAAATGTCAGACGCTTTCTACAAAGTTATTGAGAACACACTAACGAGATTCGTACCGATACATAAACCCCTTAGTGCTCGTTTTCCAATTTGGTTTAGCCGCAATTTAATCAACCGCTTGCATGAAAAAGAAAAGTACCGAAAGAGATATAAAAAGTACAAGAACCCGCTTGACAAAATTACGTACAGATTATTGTCTGATCGATGTAGTTGGCTTACTAGGGCTTGCTACAAATCCTATATGCATAAAGTAGAGCAGAGTATTAAAAACGACCCTAAATATTTCTGGTCCTATATAAAAAATAAAAGAGGTGGGACTGGATCATATCCGTCGTCAGTAACTGATGGCAACACGTCCTCTTCGAATGGCTCTACTATATGTAATATTTTTGCCTCGCACTTTGCCTCCATTTATGATAGCTCCCAGCCTGCTACATTTATTGATAGTGCATCTTCTACCACTAGCTCACAGTCCGATAGCTTTAGTTTTGCACCTATAAGAATCGACAAGCCTACTATACTCAAGAAACTTCAATCTCTGGACATAAGTAAAGGTGCAGGGTCCGATGGCTTACCGCCGATATTTCTTAGAAATTGCGCCACTAATTTGGCGGAGCCTTTGGGTAGGATCTACAATAAATCGCTAGAAACAGGCGTTTTTCCTAATACATGGAAAATTGCTAAAATTGTCCCAGTTTTCAAGTCTGGCGACCCCCAGCACGTTAAGAATTATAGGCCAATAGCTATTCTTCCCATTCTGGCCAAGACCTTGGAAAGTCTGGTGTGTCCCTACATTCAGAGCTATTTTGCACTATTTGTTTCTAATTATCAGCATGGGTTTCTGAAAGGTAGATCAACATGTACAAACTTGGTGACATTTACTGAAGGTATCGTTGAATCTATTGATGCAAATAGGCAAATTGACGTGGTCTACACAGACTTTAGTAAGGCCTTTGATAGAGTTCCCCACAGGTTGCTGATATCAAAGCTGGCTAAGTGTGGTTTCTTTGGGTCCATGTTACAGTGGCTGAACTCATATCTCATAGAGCGCTCTTTTTACGTTGTTGTGAACGGTTTTGCATCCGACACCCTCAAAATTACGTCAGGTGTTCCACAAGGTTCACATCTGGGTCCTGTCCTGTTCAATATTTTTGTGAATGATTTACCGTCCCGCTTTCGCTATTCTATACCTTACTTATTTGCGGATGACCTAAAACTATCAAGAGTTGTTGAATCAGCGGAGGATGCGCCACTGCTTCAAAGGGACATCGACTCGCTCGAAGAATGGTGTCATTGTAACGGAATGAGTCTCAATGTAGAAAAATGCTCTTTTATTACATTTGCTCGGAAGAAAAATATTGTACCTACTAAATACTACATCAACGGGGTTAGCCTGAGCAAAGTTCAAGTTATTAGAGATCTGGGAGTTCTGATGGACAGGGAGTTATCATTTGTACCGCATATTGATCATATTATTAAAAAGGCAGCTAAGTTACTGGGATTTGTGATACGTAATTCAAAAGGGTTTAAAAATGTTGAAACAAAAATAACACTATTTAATTGTCTCGTTAGATCAACCCTTGAGTACGCTAGCATTGTTTGGAGACCACATTTCGCTTGCCATTCCTTGCGAGTTGAACGAGTTCAACGAAAGTTCACCAGACACCTTGCTTACACTGTGGCTAGACCAGGACTCAGTTACGAGGACAGATTAGCTTTCTTTAAAATGACTAGCCTTCAAAAGCGCAGAGACCTTCTCGATATGGTCTTCCTCTACAAAGCCCTCAATAACCACACATGTTGTTCCGAATTGCTACTAAGACTGAAACTTAGAGTTCCTCTCCGACTACCCCGTCGTCCGCTGGGCCTTTTTAGTATTCCTTTTAGGAGAACAGTAATGGGCGCCCACTCACCTATCCCTAGATTGTGTAGGCTGTATAACCTAATGAGCCAAAGCTCCGATATTGACATATGTTCGATGTCTCTTTGTAAATTTCGCAAAAGATTATTTGAATTGTCTTAGTTTTAGATTTGTAGCACTTTCTTTTCTTAAACGACTTTTTCCTTTAATAATTGTATAAGTGACTTTTTCTTGTGCATGCTGTGTTTGCCTGTAAGAGACTGTACATTTAGCAAATTTTAATTACGTGAATTATATTATATTAAGAAACAATGTACTAGTTGTAGGTGAACCTATTAAATAAAATAAAAAAATAAAATAAAATGATATTATATTGGGCATAGAGGGCGCTGTATGATTTTTTTGTGTATTTAATTCACATTAATTATTATTGTTAAGTTTGCTTTACCCAATCACAAAGGAACTCATACATCTAAAGTCATTGATACTAATTTCAAATATTTCCTGGTACGCAGCCCTAACGAGAAGTAAGACCATAATAAAGTAATGAACAGTAGACTCTGATTAGAACGTATTACTTATGCCAGTAGGTACAAAAAAACTGAATAGGTATACTTCAATATGCAAATTAACGGATTGAGTAAGGCGTTTTATTAAATAGGATTAATTAGTAAGTCCCTTTTATACGTGTAGGTACCATGATCAACTCTTAAGAATCTATGAATAAAATTAATAATATTAATAAATATGAACATAAGTCATATTATAGGAATTTGATTTAAATACTAGTTTTTATTAAAGATCACTTTTATAGAAAGACATAAACATCTCAAAATAATCTATTAAAACTGAGACATCAGAAACATTGATTTGCCTAAACATGGTAATACCACAAAACATGGATACTTCCCAATATAAACCCTACCACATGACAGATTCGGTACAATTGTGGGCTAGTGCTGAGAAGAAGCTGCTCAACAAACTCAGTCACTATTGTCAATGCCTCTTTTTTAAAAGATTTGCATTGTTTGTAGTGATCATGCATTATTATGTTTAAACTAATCATCTACTTTACAGCGGCATTTGAAGACGCCTTCAAGCTCCTGGAATGGAAAGAATTGGGCATCTGCGTCAATGGCGAATAGCACAATAGCATATCAATGGCACACCTCCGGCTTGCCATTGATATAGTTGTTGTGTCAAAGAAGCTGGATGATCTTGGCACTATGCTCAAAGACCTCGAACGAGTTTCCCAACAAGTGGGACTTAAAATGAACATGGAAAATACGAAAATTATGTCAAGTTTCCATGTTTTACTTACTCCAGTATCTGTTGGGAATTCAACTCTCGAAGTTGTCGACGAGTACGTCTACCTTGGACAAGTGATCCAATAAGGTAGGTCCAACTATGAGGGAGAGGTCAATCAACGAATCCAACTCGTTTCGGACACTGTGCAAGAGCGTCTTCTCTTCTCAATTAGCTCAGTGTCTGAAGACGAAAGTCTTCAACCAGTGTGTGTTACAAGTGATGACATACGGATCCGAAACGTGGTCTCTAACTATGGGCCTCATAAACTCAAAATCACACAACGAGCGATGGAGAGGGCTATGCTCGGTGTTTCCCTACGATATCAAATCAGAAATGAGGAAGTAAGTAGAAGAACTACGGTAACGGACATATCCTTACGAATCAGAAAGCTCAAGTGGCAGTGGGCACAGAACATAGCACGAAGAACTGATGGCCGTTAGGGCAGAAAAGTTCTAGATTGGAGACGTCCTTTGGCTGATAATGATGATGAAACATCTACTTTCTAATACCCTTTCGTCATAAGGGTTTCTTTAATAACAGTTTTAAATTTATTAGCCGGTAAGTTCACAATTAATTCTGGTAGTTTATTGAAAAATTTTAAACACATCATAAAAAAAAACATGAAAAAATTACCAACCTTTTAAAGTCCAAATTGTGGAGTAGCAAGCTTATCCTGATTCCTCTTCAGGTTACACGAATAAACAATAAATCTTCACGCTTTGAACACAATTTGTTGAATAATATCATTCTATTTTATTTTTTGTATAAGAATAGTAAAGCGGCAAGATTTATCTTCGTACCAAATTTCAAAAGTGTGATGCTTATAGTTACAGAATAAAGTTGCTGTGACATACGGACGGACAGACAGATAGACAGACAGACTTGACGAAATAATAAGGCTTCCGTTTTTTGCCATTTGGCTACGGAACCCTAAAAATGAAACTCAAGCAAACATAACATCGTCACTATATTCCATAGAGCGAACAGCCATTGAAAGTACATACAGAGCGGAAACTGCCATAGACAAATAATACATTTTTATCCCAATAATTTATAGTATTATACTTTTGTTTACATTTTTTCCTGAATGAATATAAAGTCTATCGTACATATATTACACTTTTAAGTTTATGTCCAGTTTAAAAGGACACCAAACCAGACAGTCGTAGCCTGCCTCATATTCAAGCTTCTCACTCAGAGGGGTGAGGGATGCGACCCTCCTGTTCCTATTATGTTATCGATAAAATTTACTCTAGAATACGTGGGTGAAGTATTGGAGATCCGATCCTAAATACACTGTATATTTTCGAACATGATTAAAAAATATATAATTTTAATTCAGTTTTGTTCCGACTCAGAAAATGTTACTTTTGGGTCAAACAATATACGGGGACGCGACCATTTTCTTTGTTTCTGAAGTTTACGCGAATACTATGTATTTACAGATGAGTCTTGCTGATACCTCGGATGCAAAAAAGCATACGAAACGTCCGCATCAGTCGTATAGTTTTAAAGTAATGTGCGCTAAATAATATCATAAAGTTTTTTTAAAGTAGAAAAAGTAATATTAAGAAGTACTTTTTTGATCTATCACGAAAGAGCTTGGCATGAAAATTAAATATTATGAGTAACTCGACTTCCTGAAGCGTGATGTTTGACATGGAGCAATAAGGCTTCTGTTGTCATGGTAACGATGTCTTTTGTGGCTTCGATTGTCATTTTGCGTTCGTCTCCTATTTCTTTGCGAGAAATACGTCAGCGAAATGAGAAAAAACCGTACATCGGTTATTAAAACTTATAATAAAACTGTGTAAGAAATCACTTTCTTAGTAATACGAGTAACACGACATTCTAAGCTCTATCGTCAGTCGAAATAATAATTTGGTTATATATGTCAACGATACTTCTTGTGATTAAAAATCTTCCATTTATAACATTAATAGGCTTAATAGTTACCATCAAACGTTTAGTTGATATATTGAAATTTTGTGTACACAGATGAAGTTGATCTGCTCTCGCAAATTAATATTTATTTAATATTTAATATTATTAATATAATTAATATTTAATAATCCTTTTTCAAGATAAATTCATATTAGTATTTTGATAGGTTTTCCGAGTGTTACCAAAGATTATTACTAAAGCTATTGAAGTAACGGAACTTTCCTTTTGATTGAATTGTTAGCAGGTTATTCATAGTACAGTCTTTCTGTTAGCCATTTAGCTATAAGTTACCTTCGTAAAAGAATTGGCAGTTCAAAACATTTATTTAGAACAGTTAATTGGTTGCTAATGTTACCAGAAATTTGTAACTAATTAACTGTTTAAAGATCTACTTATTTTTTTTACAATTAAGTATGTATGTCCTTTCAACCTATAAAATAAACTTTACTAGTGTGGGATTACGTCCGATAAATTTTCAAAAGGCCACAGGACACTTTCCGACACGTCTCTAACCTTTTGGCCTTCGGCAAGGTAACCTATAAATTATATTATTTTTGACATCGAAGTGGCAAATTATCTTTGTCCTTTTAGCTTTATAAGCCTGCTAGCCATATAGCCATAACCTACGTTATCCTTCTCGAGTATATGATAGTGACTATATGAACCAAACCTCGTACTGAAAAGAGAGTGGAGACTAAAATTCCAAATATTTTGTATTAAGATAATTTAAAGTTGCTGTTTGAATTTGCTTACAGAATGTTATTTTTATAACTAAGGATTACTATGATCATTAACACATACACATACCATTAACAAAAGGCTAACTATTTACTGGACACCAATCACATACATTGCTCTGATTTACAATACCCAGACCCGACAAAATATAGAGAATAATGATTTCTACATTGACCCGACCGGAACTCGCACCCGGGACCTCGGAGCGGTGACTTTTACTTTTATGACTTTTATGACCGGACGTCGTCATATTTATAATCCCCCTAGCCGATTTCGACTACGGTGGTCAGTCACAACGACTAACCGACTGCGCGGGACATAAAATATTATAATGCAAAAGTGTGTAAGCAAACACAGGTGCACTCGCTATTCCTCTCACTCTCAAAGCCCGATGGGACAACCGGAGAGAGATCAGGTGCAGGCAACGGCTCTACATGCTTTCCGAGGCACGGGCACGGGGGTGAAACACCGCCAACTTCCAACCTCCGGGATGGCCCGACCCGGAGATTGAACCCGGGACCTCTGGCGCAGCCGTCGGTTTAAAGTGCACCCCTCTAACCGCTGCGACACCGAGGCAGCTAATCCCGTCATATTATGGTTCCTAAGAAAAAGTTGCAACAGTCAAGATCAAATTGTGCTTCTAAAATTCGGTGAAAATTTATAACAACACTCTGTATAGCTACAATTACGGTTGCCACCTTTATTTTTTTAAATTAAAGTACATCGGTTGTTAAAAGTATGAAAAACAAAGTACACAGTATGAAAACAGAGTACAATTTACTTTTCTGCAGTATTTATTCAGCATTAATTGATAAAATACTTACCACTAATCTGACAGAATGAAATTATGCGAAATAAAGTATTTTTAACCGAGTTCAAAAAAGGAGGAGGACATCAATTCGAATGTATGTTTTTTTTTGTATCTATGTTACCACATATGTCGATCGATTCGAAAAAATGTTTCGCCTACTTAGAGGGTATACCTTCTAGTTGGTCCCATTTTTTCCAATTTTGGATCGGTTAACCAGAGGTTGCAGGTTCGAATCCCGCCCGTGTGCAATGTTTTTTTTCATATTTCATCTTTTAAGAATCTAAACAAAATTGTGAGAGCCAAAAACATTTTTATTCTTTACTTAATTGTTTACCAACAATATTTTATTTCCATAAATTCTGCTGACAGGTAGCTGGAGCATTATAACAGACATTAATGTTGGGTTGGCTTGTAACTACGGCGTCCACAGCAGCTACAATTTACCGTCGTGTCCCATCCCCATGTCAGAGAGCAACAGTCAGTCAGTCCGTTGGTCTTTCATGGTAGGGTCTCTAGTTCCTACAGCATGGCATTATTACGGAGTGCGAATGACGCGCCAATGTGAACGCGTATTGAATCAAGGCCCAGGTATCCAGGTGAGGTCTATTGTCTGTCGATGTTGGGCCTTAGACATTGGCAGGGAAATTGCCAATTTGGAGCTTATGTAGGTAGGCCAACCAGTTATTATCATATTAGTAGGTCAGTACTAATATTTTTTTGTGGTTCAATTGTGTGCCTGTCATACCAATTACACTGATCTAAAAGAAAGTCGCGTTAGTTACTTAATTTATAACTCAAAAACGGTTGAACCGATTTGGCTGAAAATTGGTAGGGGAAGGTAGCTTATAACCAGAAGAAAGACATGGGATGCATTTCATCCCGTAGACGGGGCTGGGGCGAAACTGTGGGGAGGTAGCTTGGAAAAAAACAGGAAATAGAATATTTTTATTCCGGCCGAAGCCGGGGCTGGGGCAGGACGTGGCCGGAGCGAAACAATAAAAAAAGAAACGGTGGGACTGCTCATTTTTAGTCTGTCTGTCTGTCTGTCTGTCTGTCTGTCTATCTGTCTGTCTGTCCGTCCGTATGTCACACCCATTTTATTCTGTAACTATAAGCATTACACAACTGAAATTTGATAGAAAGATGTATCTTGTTAACCGCTTACCGATTCTCATACAAAAAATAAAAAATAATGACAAACATGACAGGGGGGCTCTTATACACAAAACTAAAACCAAAAAAAAATTTTTTTGTCTAACCTATGCGTGTGGGGTGTCTATGGATAGGTCTCTTAAAATAACAAAGAGGTTTCTAAAACCATTTTCTTTTAAAGTCTCACGTTTCATAGCTAGACGCTTCCAAAGTGGTAAAATGGGCGTCCCCCCCCATCTAATTTCTAAACCAAGCAAGTGTAAATTTTGAAAAAAATATATGATGTAGATCTTAATAAATACTTTCAACGAAAATTGGTTCGGACGGGATCGAACAAGTAGTTTTTGAGATATAGCACATTTTCAACAACCGCAAACATAACTTTGTACTTCATACAAACAATATGAAAAACAATGTTATATTTGTAGTCAACAAAATATTGTGGTATTTTACTAAGTAGAAGTAAATGGATTCCCTAATCCAGTTAAAGTTGGCACGGAACCCTCAGTGCGCAAGTCCGACTCGCACTTGGCCGGTTTTTTAAATTACGGTGCTGAACGGGACGCGGCTGGGGGCGGAACAAAGTTAGCTGGGTCCGCTTGTACCACATAAAACCGGTAGGATAGGTAAAATAAACAGTTCACTCAAGTTTGCAATGTGTCAACCTATTATTTATACGGACAACAGCACGTCAAAGTAAACACTGCGGTATCTTAGGCAGTTGTAATAAGGTCTTGTTTGCAACAAAAGTGGGTAACCTGATGTGCTGTCGACTGTACATCAACTACTTATCCTTACCATACAGCTGATTACTTATATTTTTATAGCCCATTTATTTTATAATGATCGCTGAGACGTTGGCATTTCGTCATTTTTGGTGATGTAATGCAATAAAAGTGAACCGATATTTTTCGGTCTAAGTAATTGATTAGTGCCTGACGTGTATTCGTGGTAATTCAATGTTGTATGTTTTGCGTGTATTTAATATTTCCAGGCTCAGGGTTAGGGCCTTTCAGATAATACAATTAGTAATCTTTTTGACAGGTAATTCAGTCGAAAACAAGAAGGAAAACAGTAGTAGAACATTAAGAAGTCAGATACCATTCATTTATAGTGATTGATTACTACGAGGGTCAAACTGAAAGTTCTTAGAACTGGCCACTTATAAACAAAATAATTAAAAAATATTCTAAAATTTGAAAATAGAACTCTTTGCCAATATTACTGAGTATATATTTCATTCATTTGTCATTTGTTTTACGATTTGGCGGCAAATTGAAAATTGTCTGTGTCACGTCAACATGAATTTAACACGAGAAAATTTTCGTGCAATGTTTTTTTATGACTTTCGATGTCATTTAAGTCAACAAGAAAGTTATGATAGACTACGATTGGCCTTTCACGATGAAGCCCCATCTCGTGCGACTGTTTACAACTGGTTTAATGAGTTTAAACGTGGTCGCACTAATCTCACTGATGATGTACGTGAGGGACGGCCTTCTACGGCGACGACTGAAAATAACATCTGTGTTGTGCGGCGTATGATAGAGACTGACAAAAGAGTGACCTATCAGCAGATTCGGACAAGCTTAGGCATCGGTATGAGTCAAGTGCACAAAATCCTCCACGAACATTTAGCGGTCAGGAAGCTTTGCGCCCGGTGGATACCTCATAATTTGACTAAGGCTCAAAAACTCCATCGTGTGGATTGGTGCCGTAAAATGATTGAAAGATTTAACGGAGGTGACTCAAATGCTGTGTTCGACATACTAACAGGTGACGAAAGCTGGATTTACTGTTATGATCCTGAAACCAAAAGACAATCTGCTCTGTGGGTGCCCAAGTAACACATGACAGCAGTATATCGACCGACTTACAGCATTAATGTATCGTTGAAGCATTTTGAGTTGGCATTATAGTAGCATTGTAAACGTATATAGGGCTAATATCGTGCTAATTTGGGCACAAATTATACGTCTTTAGATCGTAAATAAGCATTATTAAAGCCAAAAAAAATGTCAATTGCACTAAAAAAACATTATTATGGTCAACGAAAATGCCAATAGCATTCTAGAAGCATTATTACGATCAATGAAGATGTCAATTGCATTACATAAGCATTATATTAGCATTCTTTTAATAAAAAAAATGTTTACAGCATTACAACAGCATTACAGTAGCATGAAAATATGCTGAAAACATTATACGAGCTATTTAAGTGTTCACAGTTGGTATATCAATAAACATTTCATCATTGCAAAAACAACTCTAATGCCATGGCACTATGATAGAAATATAAAAATGACATTATTTTTATGAAGTTCGTTTTTTACTATGATAGTAGCTTTGACAAATGAACGAAGGAACGGAGAAGCAACAACAAAAGTATTTTAATTACCGGAAAGGTTTTGGTTCTTATTTTACTCATAACTCCAAATATTACTACGCGATGAAGGTTACTGTGAATGTCTATATAGTATTCATTGATATTTTTCACGCGCTTTCGATATATTGTGTTTTTGTTATAAAATAAAAGAAAACGATATTTGTGCAATAATCAAATCACAAGTGTATAACTAGAAAAGAGTGTATTTTGTATAATTAACACAATGGTAACAGATAGGCATTGTAAAATTGTGTTAATCATGAATATTTAAGACACTTGATCTAATTAATAGATCTGAATCACACAATTTTTAGGTTATAAAATGTTAACAAAAAAGTGTCTTTCTATAGCAGCACGGTGAGCCATATTAATGCTACCGGCAAAATAAATATTCACATGTGAACAGTTATCATGCCAGAGGCCAGTTAGAAGACTTTGTGTGAACTATTGTAGTGTCATTGGCAATAAAGAAGCCCTATATAGATTCACCGGGACACCAGTAGCCTCGATGTAGACTGATATAGTGCCATTACTTTACAATTTTAGGGATCCTTGAGCAAACCAATAAAACCCATTTCGGACTGCAATCATATTGGCACTCAGAGCATTTTAAATGCATTAGTATAACTCACTTGTATTTTAATAAAGTGCTGTTAGCAGTACAACAGCACTGAGGTGACCTTTAAAATGCAACCATTTCGCTGGTTCACGTCCATGCTGTTCAACGGCGTTTGGCTTTTACTTACCGTCTTATAGTGCTATTATACAACAAAGAGCATTCAAGACTGCTCAAAGCTGTATAACGGTTTTTAAGTGCATTATACTGGCACAAATTAATGTACTTATACAGCATTAGGCATTCTCGTGGTTCACGTTGATGCTATTTAAGTGCATTAAGCATTTTTCTACGTCTTAAAGTGCTATTATAGGTTTAAGTGCACTGAAAATTGCTGATAGTTGTACAACGACATTGTGACTGGCTGTATTAATGCTAAAAGCTTTATTATAGCACTTTTATATGCTATTAAATAATCGTTATACAGCGTTAAGCACAGTTTTGGTTTTGAAATGCCAATATCGTGCGTCAAGTTGCACGGTGAACATATATACGAGTTTATACGGATCTTGAGTTGTAAATGGAGTCAACATTTGTCTCTTATAATGCTATCTGTGTTACTTGGGTGTTTCCTTTCGCGGAGTTGCCAACTAAAGTGAAGAGAGATCGAAGTGCGGGAAAAAAAATGGTGGCCTCGTTCTTTGGAAGGATAGGTCATTTCGCAACAATTGTGTTAGAGGATCAAAAAACAGTTTCTGCAGAATGGTACACTACCAATTGTTTGCCACTTGTCTTGGAAAAAGTTCGAGAGAAACGACCTCGCAGTAGGATCCTCCTTCACCACGACAACGCCTCGTCGCACACCGCCAAGCGAACGATCGACTATTTGGCGACATCAAACGTTGAATTACTGGGTCACCCGCCGTATAGCCCCGACCTCGCGCCTTGTGGTTTTTATTTATTTCCAAAAATTAAAGAAAAACTTAAAGGAAAGCGGTTTATGAATGCTGAAGAAGCGGTGGCTGCGTATCGCGATGCCATTGAAGAGACCCCTAAGGACGAGTGGGCAAAGTGCTTTTCCCAGTGGTTCCATCGCATGCAGCGGTGTATTGACGTCAATGGACAATATTTTGAAAAGATATAATAAAACTAATAACTGGCTAATGTAATCAGTTTTTGATTTTCTAAGAACTTTCAGTTTGACCCTCGTATGGCCATACCGATTATTCAGACGTACACGATAAGGTTTTGTCATTAAAAAAATTCGAGTTTCGTTCCATGCTTAATTTTGGTTTGTTTTTTAAGAAATTAAAATTACTAATTATTTACGGTGGGTCCAAAATTTTATTTATTAAGGAATAACAAACGGTTACGCATTACATGTTACAAAGAATTTGTTAAAAAATAAATTATTAAATGTTTAAGCCACTACGTTATCCACAGATTAAGTAACAGGGTTAACATAAAGTCGCTAGGTGTTGCTAAATACAGAAGTGGTATAAGAAAGAAAAAACCAGCTAAGTGAGAGTCGGACTCGCCCACTGAGGGTTCCGTGCCAACTTAAATAAAATTTAAGATCCACTTACTTCCACTAAGTCAAAATACCACAATAAATTTGTTGACAGCAAACATAACTTTGTTTTTTATAGTGTTTGTAGGTATAAAGAACAAAGCTATGTTTGCGGTTGTTGAAAATGTGCTATATCTCAAAAACTACTTGCTATAGCTCGTTCAAACTTATTTTTGTAAAAGTTAAAGAAATGAACATTATGTTTTCTTCATAATCTACACTTTAAAAAATATATGGGGTATGCCCATTTTACCACTTTGGAAGCGTCTATCTCCAAAATGTTAGACTTTCAGAAAAAAGGGCTTTTGGAACCTTGATGTCATTTGAAGAGACCTATTTATAGACACCCCACATGCATAGGTTTGACCGATTTTTTATTTATTTATTTAGTTATTTAGTTCCATGTGTCCGGAAGCCCCCCTCAAATGTCATTACTTTTTGTATCGGAATCGTAAAGCGGTTAACGGAATACCTACCAAGTTCCATCCGTGTAATGCTAATAGTTTCAGGATAAAGGGAATAGTACTTCTATGGGATAAAGTGACTGTGACATCTCAAGAAATGACTCAGCACTCATCAATAAAAAAAACCTAGGTGGTACGTAGCTACAATTATACAAACGACAAATGTTTGTCATCTCACTAGGAAAATACATTAGACTTTTATATAAATTGAGTTCGAAGAAACTCTTAACGTTAGGCACTGAGTACCAAAATATAGCACGTCCCATTTGTTGGATGTTTTACGATGTGACAAGCAATTATCCCATGTCGTATTGCTGGACAAGTGTAGGTACAGGAAACCAGTTCTTAGCTATTTCAGATATAAGTATTTAGCTCCCAAAGATTATTTCAGTGATACGGCCCACATGTCTCGATCTACACCTATGCTTTAGGTCCCTACTATGTCCGACATAGTCTGTAGTGGTTCCTATACATGGAACTAGAACAAAAAACTGTTTTTACTCAAACGTATGCTTGTGGCGTATCCATATATAGGTATCTTAAATTAAGGTTAATAAAACCATTTTTTCTAAAAGTCTAACATTTCGAAGATATCGATACCTCTGGGCTCAAAGGTCGTAAAGGACATTTTGGCCAAAATGAGTTATATACACAGTTTTTCTCAGAATTAAATTCTCTATCGATCAGTGTATTCCATTTAGCGAAATTCGCATTTTTTTGTCCTTTACGACCTATGAAATTATTCATATTTGACAGGATTTACTCATAAACTGTGGGAGTAAAAGACATGTAACTATCTACACATGTTGACTATAGTGGTAAAGACCAATTGAATTATTTTTTTTAGGTTGTAAAGGTAATTGTGGTCAACACTCGTCCTTTACGCCCCTACAATATTATATAAAATAAGATCGCTGTCCTTTACACCCCTAAAATATGACACTGTGAGTGTTAAAAACATTCTAAAGCATTAACCTAAAATATTATATAAAATAAAATTACTCTCCTTTACCCATTAGTAAAAAGTCTAAGTTTCTAAAGCCCAAAGGGTGTAACGGTGATACCTGATGAAGAAGTTAGTTTTCATACAGTTTTAGTACCTACTTAAAAGTTCTATTGTTAGATTTATTTAAAGAAATTATTAATAGTCTTTACAACTGGCATACATCTTTGTTTCCACTTGACCTTTAATTAACTTACCTCGGTTGGAAAGTTCATTAAATGATATTTCGTAGCAGTAGTCTTATACCACTTCGTTGAAAAATGTTCCATGTTAATAAATACCTTTCGCCTTTGATGGTTTTTTACCTTCACAAATAAAGCTAAATTGACCATTCAGACAAGAATATTTAGAAGATAACATTTATCCTTTAATTTCAATTCTACTTTCTATTTTGTAAATATCACACATTTTAGTTACTTTGACATGAAAATCCTTTTCCATTGAAAACTTAATGCATTTAAATTAAACAAGATATCACAATGAAGATCTAACTAAATAAATAATGATTACAACAATAGCTAATGTATTAAATAATAAATACTTGATTTACACACACACCCACATACACACGCAAATACACAGACACAGACATCTATAAGATATTTTTTAAAACTTTCGCGTTACATTATAACTTAAAACTTATAACTGCGAGTCTTTACGCGACGCATATTATGTAGTAGTATTGTTACTACTTACACCCTCGACGTTTCAACGGTGTTGCAACCGTCGTGGTCACGAGGAGACTGGTGCTCGGCGTCTTCGTCTGCATCGGGCGGCCGGTTCTTCTCCTACCCTCCAACTATCCGATATTTGTTGTGCACGTGAACTAGAGTCAGTAGGTTCAGTTCGACACACAACACTTACAGTATCAGGGTTAATGTTTATTGATAGAGGCGACACACACGGTTTGCACTTATAAATCACTGGATTCCAGGCCGATGATAATTTTAACCCGTCTTCCCAATTGAAATTATTATAATACTTGATTTCAATCGCTTCACGTATTACCCTAATATGGTAATGGCTATCCGTAGAAAAGATTTTCGGGTCATGTAACTCCATCCGGTGCTAAGTCCCCATATTGAGCAGATGTTCTGCCACCGCGGATTTATTAGTCTGCCGATTTTTCACTGCAGACATTCTTATGTCTGTATGTACTCCGTTACGTAAAATATCACAAATATCACGATCGCCTAAGGACGTATTGCCTTTTCAAACTCTGGGGGCTTACAAAATAGACTGCAGCTGTGGTACATTGTTCGTACATTGGCCAGACAAAACGGACTATAGACGAAAGAGTCAAGGAACACATCGCTGCAGTGAAAAATTGGCAGACCAATAAATCCGCGGTGGCAGAACATCTGCTTAATATTGGGACTAATCACTGGATGGAGTTACATAACCCGAAACTCCTTTCCACGGATCGCCATTACCATACTAGGGTAATACGTGAAGCGATTGAAATCAAAAAGTATAATAATTTCAATCGGGAAGACGGGTTTAAATTGTCATCGACCTGAAATCCAGTGATTAATAAGTGCAAACCGTGTGTGTCACCTCTATCAATTAACATTAACCCTGATACTGTGAGTGTTGTGTGTCGCACTGAACCTACTGACTCTAGTTCACGTGCACAACAAATATCGGATAGTTGGAGGGTAGGAGAAGAACCAGCCGCCCGATGCAGACGAAGACGCCGAGCACCAGTCTCCTCGTGACCACGACGGTTGCAACACCGTTGAAACGTCGAGGGTGTAAGTAGTAACAATAATACTACATAATATGCGTCGCGTATAGACCCGCAGTTATAAGTTTTAAGTTACAGACATCTATAGAACATAATAATGACTATTCATTACTGCCAACTAGTTCAACTATAAACGTTCCATGTAAATTTGAACCTGTTTGTTATGTAGGTATATTTTTTTACCTGTAATTTCTTGGAAATAAAGTCTTAACACATTAATTTATAAAATATTATACAGATTTCACTAGTAAATCTGAATAATCCACAAAAAAAACAAAATTAATTAACTTTTCCATGTTATATTTATTCTTTACTACCTAAAATAATATAAATTTTGTCCTTTAATGCCCTAATTTAATACAGATATGTAGGTGAAAATAGACTTACACCTCAAGTTAAAAAAAACACGAAAATTCAAAGGGTGTAAAGGTCATTTTATGTTAATTTCGAGGGCGTAAAGGAAATTTATCTCCTTAACTATAGCAGCAGTCCCATTGCGGTACAAACTTTCGGAAAATACATGAAATTTTAAGAACTTTGTTCCTAGGTATCGAAATCATAGCTCAAGAAACAAAAAAGTTATACTCGAAAGAAGTTTAAAAAAATGGTTTTTTGCTTCTCCTGAAAAGTAGCGTTTTGTCCTTTACGACCTTTGAGCCCAGAGGTATCGATATACGCTTCTAAAGTAGTAGGTAAAATAGGCGTCCTCTCCACTGTAACATTTGAATGAAGAAAGAGAACATTAAAAAAAAAGTGCGATGTAGTGCTTTACAAATACTTTAAAGGAAAATTTGATTGAACGAAATCAAAATAGTATTTTTTGAGATATAGCACATTTTCAACAACAGCAAATATAACTTTGTTTTTCATACAAACTCTACGAGTACAAATTTATTTTTGCTGTCCACAAAATATTGTGGTATTTTGGCTAAGTGGAGGTAAGTATGCCCCTAATTCCGGAAAATTCGGCACAAAACCCGCAATGCGCGAGTCCGACACGCACTTAGCCGATTTTTTAACGCTACGCAGTAATAAAATGTGAATTAACTTGTCCGGTATTATCAGTTATGCCGTTTACCACAGCAGCATCCTTCTCTCTCTCTCGCAACTCTTTTGCAGGTATTATTTTCAGCAGGATGCCGCTTAGTAGTATTTCGCGTTTAATGCTAATAATCACACGGACATAATTCGTTTGTATCGTTTTCGGTGACGCGAAAAAATGAATACCTGTTTACTACTGATCCAGTTTTGTCATTTAACTGAACCAGTTCCATTTTTAAAACAACAGATTAAGGGTGGATGCGCGTATATCTTATAATAGCCGATTTCGACAACGGTGGCCAGTCACAACGACTAGCCAACTGAGCGGGACATTTTATAGTGCACAAGTATTTGCGCAAACACAGGTGCACTCTCATAGCCCGATGGGACAGCAATCTGACACGACCGGAGAGAAATCAGGCGCAGGATTAACGGTTTTACGTGCTTTCCGAGGCGTGGGGGGTGAAACACCGCCAACATCCAAACTACGGACGATCCTAAGAATTTCCGAACATAAAAACACAGGTATTTATTTTTAGCCCAACTCAGGGATCGAACCAGAGATAAGCTCTTATTACTCGCACACGCGTTATTCTGTAACAGTAGATGGTAAAATGAAAAAAATATTAACTCTCGAATAACTAGCGATTTATTCTAAGGTTAACATTTATTTTCGTTTAATCGAACGTTTAATAGTTAAGGGAATTTATGATTAAAAACTGACTATAAGATCCTGAACAGACTTGTAACCGTTGTGTTGAGATCGAATGCCGCTGATGAGACCTACTCTTCTGGACACATCTATTGGCCCACCTTGTATTTTCAGTTTCGTTTGGTCCTAGCTAAAATTTTATATTAGGTCGAGCAAAATGTTTTTATGCAGTTTTGAAACTGGCACATTAAGAATTTCATTCAATAGTCTTTTTTTGAATTTCGAACACAGAATTTAAAGAAACAAAAGACAATTTGGAGCCTGTTTGTTGATATCAAACAATCGAATACTAAGAAAATTTGGTTTTATTGGTTTACTTGGATTTAATTATTAAAAAAGTGGTGGTGGCTCGTGGACTGTCTGGGGCGGTATATCCGCGAGCGGAAAAACTCAACTTGAGGTTGTTACAGGACCACGGCTGCCAACATTAAATGTTGAAAGGTACATTCGTGAGTGCTTAGAACCTCACGTGATACCATACGCGGACTATGTGGGCCCAAATTTTCTTTTTATGCATGAAAATGCAAGAGCCGGGGTAAGAACATCACAGTTATGGACTGGCCAGCCAGAAGCCCAGACATGAGCCCCATTAAGCACATGTGGGACGAGCTAAAAAGACGTATTAGGGCTCGTCAGCCAGTTGCCCAGACGATGCAGGAGTTGAAAACTGCCATAGAAGAGAATGGGAGATGATCCCTCAAAATTTTATAGAGCGGTTGATAAACTGTATGCCTAATCGTAATGAGAGCTGTGGTAGATACCCATGGAGGCAACACGCGTTATTAAATTAAACCTTTATTTGATAAAACATGTTTTTTATTCAAAAATCAATTGCTTTTAACAAGGCGCATGTCCGACTTGTTAGGCGTAGTTCCATGTCGTATGGTATTCTGAATTCAAATTTAAAACAATACGATCGAAAAAGATGGTTACATGTATCAGGTTTAAAACTGTATCAACAGTTTTTGTTCAAACTAGCAATCATATTTCGGTAGGGGCCATCGAAACCTAAACTCTAAGGTGGGCCAATAGATGTGTCCAGAAATGTATTATTTACATTATTGGGCTGCTGGGTTGTATTGGGGATATTATTGGAATTATACGAGCGTCATCATCACGTAAAGAAAATACAACAAAAAGCCTAAATGTATCAAGTAAAAAACACCTTTATGGAAGGCCCCTTTTGTACCAGATAAATATAAACATCTTTCAGTGGAATAAAGTAAAGTTTTTGAGATTAGCTTATGTTTTTTTATATAGACAGTGTGGAAGTTTATTTCATTTTATTTAAACACAAAACAGTTTACAGTTGAGGTGAAACAAATTTTATACACAAATGAGTAATATGTACATGTATGTATATGTGTGTATATGTGTGTATATGTATGTCCTAATCTATAAGCCAAACATATGCTTGAGGAATGCTCATATAATGAGTTACATCGTTTCGAAAATTCAACTATTACTTACTGTATTTTATTTCACAAGAATTTGTGAGGATGGAAGCTTGTTACTTTACAAACTGCTACTTAATTTAATATTACTTTACAAAATTCACTAAATATTACGATATTGTAGCTTATTCATAAAAACATATCACAAATGCTATAAGATAAAAGTAAAGTTAGCCTGTAACATCCCACTGCTAGGCAAAGACCTTACCTCAACTCTGAGGTAGTTTGAGCCATAATCCACCAAGCGGGCTCAGTGCGGGTTGGTGGAGAGGTGTTTGCAACGCAAGTGACTAATCCTGCTGTCAGATGTTATCAAGCCGCCCATAAGGCCTCTGAATAAGCTTAACGACTAATATTAACCGATATTAGCCGGGACCAACGAACGACCAGCCAGAAATACGACATTCTTCGGTTTAAGTTAGCTAGTTATGCACAATTGCACACCTCCTGCGAAGTTAGTAGGTAAGGCATGTTTTATATACTTTTGATTAGAAGGATATTTATAATGTCATGTATATGGCTGGTGTATTCCTGAAAATAGAAAAAAACGGCCAAGTGCGAGTCGGACTCGCGCACTGAGGGTTCCGTGCCAACTTTAACTGAATTAGGGAATCCACTTACATCTACTTAGTAAAATACCACAATATTTAGTTGACTGCAAATATAACTTTGTTTTTCATAGTGTTTGTATGAAGTACAAAGTTATGTTTGCGGTTGTTAAAAATGTGCTATATCTCAAAAACATCTCGTTTGATCCCGTCCGAACCAATTTTCGTTGAAAGAATTTGTTAAGGTCTACATCATATATTTTTCTCAAAGTTTACACTTGCTTAGTTTAGAAGTTAGATGGGGGGACGCGCATTTTAACACTTTGGAAGCGTGTAGCTATGAAACGTTAAATTTTATCGTTAGAAACCTCTATGTCATTTAAAAAGACCTATCCATAGACACCCCGCACGGGATAGGTTTGATAAAAAAAAGTTTTTTTGGTTTTAGTTTCATGTATGGGCTCCTTAAATGTCATTATTTTTTATTTTTTGTATGAGAATCGGTAAGCGGTTAACAGGATACATTTTCCTACAAAATTTCAACAGTGTAATGCTTATAGTTACAATATAAAATGGCTGTGACATACGGATGGACAGACAGACAGACAGACAGACTTGACGAAACTATAAGGTTTCCGTTTTTTGCCATTCGGCTACGGAACCCTAAAAACAGGTCAGCGCATAAAAGTTTGTTGCGCGAATTATAATATTTGTGTTAGAAGCTTGTTAATCGGGTTAGGTTATGATAGTGATCGGTTAATCGGATACATATTTACTTATTTTAAGATGTTGGATAAAAATTATGGAATGTACTTTTATATACAAAAATATCTCCGAAATTCTAAATCTAAAAATCTTGAGTTTTTTATTATTGATCTTAATCATGTATAGGTACTATTACTATTAACCGCTTTACGAACCTGACTTTGCCCACCCTTCATATCTCAGCAACTATAAGCTCTAGGGATATTAAAAGATATCTTGTTAGGAAATGCGAAACACTGTATGCTATCACTGTTTCAAATAAATATAAATGTACTCGTATCAAATAAATAGACTTTGTGTTGCTTTGAAACAATCAGGAATTTATTTCGTAAACTTCACAGTAACTAAAACATCACCCTGTATAAATAAAATATTAAAACATACCTGAAACAATCAGGAAACGACAATTATGTCCATTCCTCACAACTTCACAGCATTTGAAAATAAACTAATTCAAACTTACTAATATTTTCATTATGAAAAAATATTATTATTATATTGTATGTATGTTCGTTTGTAAGGTATTTGTTATATAGGTCTGTATTGCATTTTGTGATCTGCTACCTGATTCAAATAAAATAATAATAATAATAATAAATAATAATTATTGTTTCTTTGTAACGGGTTGCTATGACAACGGAATTTTTATGTCAAAAGCATGTGTTCTTTACACATGCTTTTAAGACTAACTTAAAAGCATGTGTTTTATTGTTATATTACTTGTTATATTTATGTAACCAAAAAGTATTTTTGGTTACATGAATATAAGGCTATTTAAAGTTTTTGTGGCGACGGACAATAATACTCGTCGTACCCTCCTAGTCGAATTTTCATACAAAGGGAATTTTGGGTTAGGGCTGTGCATTAGGTGAAAATAAAATGAGTACATTTCTTTGAGCCAGTGTGTATTTTTATACTCCAACAAACAGATGCCAAATAAATATACAGATACGGTTGTGAATGGCCAGCTTCTGTATCGCGACTGAATCGTTCGATACTAACGAACGAAAGCATCGCGACTGTATCGAAAGTTAAAAAAGCAGTGCAGTGTGTAAAAGGTGTCAAATTCCTTGCGACAGCATTGATGGTGCATCACAAATGCATCGCTGCTAAAAGTTGCAGAGTGCAAAGAGTTGTAGAGATCTGCATCTAAGCAGGCAAGTAAGCACATTTTCAACGACTAGTTCAAATCAAATCAAATCATCTTTATTTTGCTCACTAAGAGTTACAAGAGTTCTTTAAAAAAACATATAGGTACTTAAGACTTAGTCACCGCTAAGGTACCTATTGCAAATAGTTTTACATTTATTACATACTACGGAACAACAAAACTTAATTAGATTATGAATAAGGCAGGAGGCATTAAGCTAGTCAATATAATTTAACCGTAAGTAGGCAATGCAAAGTCAAAAGCAATTATAGATCTTCAACTGGGTTTTACGCAGTTACCTACTTTAACGAATCCAATTTGATTTGATTTCCACTCGTACTTTTCGAGTACTCTTGGAACTCAAATAAGAACAAATCGGTTTTGGTTGAGTGTAGAAAAATCCATTGTATATTTGATTGTTGAATTAGTATTGAGTACGCGAACGAAACAACAAAAAGCATTGAAAATATTCCACCGGGAGAGAAGTTTAGTTATAAAATTAATAAGTCGAATCGATAATACCTTTTACTGTTTAATATTAGGTTATAAAACATTTATAGTGATGGCTTCTAGGAGACATACACACATCTAAAATAGTTTGTGATAATGTACTAAGTATAAGTTGTTTTTTAGGGTTTCGTAGCCGAATGGCAAAAAAACGGAACTTGTATAGTTTCTTCAAGTCTGTCTGTCTGTCCGTCCGTTTGTCACAGCCACTTTATTCTGAAACTATTATCATAACACAGTTGGAACTCCGTAGGTAGATGTATACTCCACATTTTCAATAACCGCACACATAACTTACTTTTTCATACAAACACTATCCACAAAATATTGTGGTATATTGGCTGAATAAAAGAAAGAGGAAGTAAGTGGATCCCTAATTCAGTTAAAGTTGACAGAAAAGACATGAAGAAAATTTTGACGAAGTAAACAATACTCTCTCCAAAGTATTGAATTGGTTCACCACCAATAACTTGTTGCTGAATGCTAGTAAAACTAAATGTGTAAAATTCACTTTGCCTAATGTAAAGCAACTTACACCAAATATTGTACTAAATGGTAATAATCTAGTTTTAATAGACTTCACTGTATTTCTGGGCATTACACTTGACTCTAAATTACAGTGAGGACCTCATATTGAAGCCCTAGCTAGGAGGCTAAGCTCGGCTGCCTTTGCAGTTAGAAAAATAAGGTATCTGACTGATGTTGAAACGGCGAGGCTTGTGTATTTTAGTTACTTCCACAGTATTATGTCTTACGGTCTTCTCTTGTGGGGTTCTGCTGCAGACATTGATACCATATTTATTTTGCAGAAAAGAGCCATTCGTGCTATTTATAAACTTAGTCCTCGTGACTCCCTGAGAGAGGTCTTTAAGAAAATCAACATATTAACTGTGGCTTCTCAATACATTTTTGACAATATAATGTACGTCCGTAAAAATTTAGATTATTTCATGAAGAAGAGCGACATTCACTCATATAACACAAGAAATAAACACAAGCTTGTCGTTCCTAACTTCAGATTAGTTAAAACTAGTAATTCGTTCATGGGAAATTGTATAAAATTATTTAATAATATACCACACAATCTTGTCGAATTGCCGGTTGATAAATTTAAGAAACACGTTAAAAACACGCTTATGTCTAAAGGTTATTATAAGGTTCAAGACTATCTGAACGACACGAATGTGTGGTCTGTCCAGCCTGCACCGACTGATGTACTTACCTTTGATGATTTTGATTTTACGGCAGCTAGTGGTGACTGAGTTTGTTCCGGCGTTTCTTCTCAGCACTTGCCTAATTGTCTGTGTTCTGTCTCGAAGCGCTGGTAGGGCCCAAAAGATAAGGAGACATGATTCGGCCCCTTCAGGGCACAATTATTTTTATTTTATTTTTCACTGTACATTTGACGTTCATAAGTGGCATATTGTGTCCTAAATTGAATAAATATTTTTTTGATTTTTGATTTGATTTTTTTGTGTGCGAGTCCTACTCGCACTTGACTTTATCAAAAAACAAATTTTCTGTGTGTTTTCTTTGAATAAAAACCAAGTAATAATATTATAATAATAGTAATATGAAAGGACATATAACTATCATTTTCCGGAACAAAAACGATTTTGATATTTCAAAGTGATCACAAACATTTTTATGTGTGTTATTGTCAAATGAGCCCTTTTTAGTCAGCGTTCATGGTGTATTGATGATAAAAGGTTTTTATAAAGGCGAAGGCATCCGGAAAAAGCTGAGAAAAAATACACAGGACCCTTTGAAGCCTCTCTTTTATATTCTGATAACGTTTTCCATTTTATTAATGACTGCACTTTGTATTGATACTAAACTTGGGACTATTGTGAGTAAAATATTATTAACAATTTGACAGTAAAACACATTTTATTGTGCTAGCTTTTGTGAGTGGTTGCTTGCTGGATTTTTAGCAAGATTATTAATAAAAAATCTGATTTAAAAAATATTCTATCTCAAAATCATATAGTAACAGCGACAGAAGATACCTCTATAATAATATTGTGTGTGTTTTTAAGAAAAAGACCTTAACCAAATGTCAGTACAGTATGGCTATTGAAATGACCAATGGTTAAGGTATTTTTTGAAATGATATGAAAATAAAACGAAAAAATGTTTATTGCCTCTACAACGAGGGGTACATAAAGATAACAAGTTAATTATTATACGTAAATGGCAAATGGAAGTGAATAAGCAGCCTACGCGTTAAAGTAAGCTCTTGCAAAATTTAACAGGATTGCTAATGTGACGTTGGCCGAGTGGTATAGGCATACGCCCGGATAGCGTAAGACAGGGAGTTTGATTCCTCGTCTGTTACAGCCAAAGCTGCTTTTTACAAGTGCAATTTATACTATAAAGTCTTTTTATTGAATTATGAAGACAGCTGTATACCTCTCAGTTATATTGTACATGAGAACTGCACTGCGTGGTATCATACTCTTTCGCTTTACGCTTTGCACATTAACTCATTTTTCGCTTGACTTGCTCAGAATCGTTAGATTATATGTCACGTATTGTTGACTTAAAGTGACACTTCTCCGGTCACGGGCCGAAATAATGATGTATGAAAATCCATCGCGGCATGACGTGTAATGAGATTGAATTTGGAAGACGAGCTCGTATGAACACGGCAGTGTGTCTGAGGTCGCACTAAAGAGGAGAAAATCAAGACGGCCACGCCCCGCGTCCAAGAGAAAAAAAAGTGTAAATACTTTAGTGATTTGGCTGTTTGACACGGAATACCATATTTCATTACCATTTTTCTCGTGGAAAATTAAACAAAATTGACATCGTTTTGAAAATATGTACCCTACAAAGTTTATTATAATATCTCATTAACAAAATTTTGTTTTTCTGAATGTTGTTAATTATGGTAAGGAAAAGGTTTGTTTCTTAGAATATGTTACGTGTCATCTTTTTACTACGTTTGGAAAAAGGGTGGGCGGGCAGTTTTTTTCAGATCATGATTAGTCATTTAACTGAATACTTTTTATTTAGGAATGGCAGGTAACTTGTGATTTTATGCAGAGCATTGCGTGCGTTCAAGTGAAAGTTAGTATGAACTTAGTAGATAATCTTATAAATTGCCTCGCAAAGAGAAGCGAAAAGCAGAGTATTCACCAACGGAATAAAGTTGTCTTTGTCTTGAGCCACTTTAAATCGCTCGCTGCACTCGGGATTTCCTATTACCTCCCTTGCTAGCGCTCGGGAGTAAAACTAATATCTCCCTTCGCTCGGGAATCAAAATTATAATCCTTTCGATACGCTCGTGACTCAAGATTGCGCCCGTGTCATAACACATTACTTTATTCCCATACTGAATAATCTACTATTAATAGTGATTCGTTACGCATTGATATTTGATTTCAAATAAAGTCCTTTTTTAATGTCTAATACATTTTACTTGTTGTTTTTTGCTAAAGGAGTTAGGTTCTTTTTTTTGCCTGCCTTATATTGTGTGTGACCAATCTTTATATAACTTTTAGAGTAATATGAGTGAAATTAAATAATTTTATTAAGTTTGATTTAAAAAAAAAACAGTTTTCAACGATGATTTACCTATGTGGGTTATAAGTTTTGTGTTTAGGTAGCTTATTTTATGTAAATCATTTCTATAAAAAGGAATGTCAATATTATTCACAATATTCGTCAAGCAAAGGAAAACGAACTTTAAATCCATAAGCAAGAAACAACCAGTAAAATTATTTCATTTTGATCCCGGCGCGACCTATTTCAGCCTTTTCAACCTTTCCCTCTCATAAGAGTCCTTTTGGCTTCGTAAATTGTGTAAAACACTCATTTACCATCAATTCATTCTAACAAGGATGTTATTACAAGGCCTAAGGACTACCTCACACGGAATTTACATAATTTTGAATGAAATGTTATCAAGTGTTTGGAATTTTCTTTTAATGAATTGCTACCTACATACCGACAGACTTCTTTTAAGGGGCCCGTAGCCGAATTGTAAAAACGGGACCCTTATAATTTCGTGAAATCTGTCTATCCGTTCATATGTCACAGCCACTTTATTCTGAAATTATCAACATTACACAGTTGAATTAAGTATGTGAATTTTGTTAACCGCTTAACGATTCTCATACATAAAATGAAAAGTAATGATATTTAAGAGGGGCTCCCATAGGTACGTGAAACTAAAACCTAAACAACATTTTTTAGTCAGACATAAGCGTGTCTGTCTATGGATAGGTCTTTCAAAATGACATCGAGGTTCCTATGACCATTTTCTCTGAAAGTCTAACGTTTTAGACATAGCCGCTTCCAAAGTAGTAAAATAAGGGCCCCCCTTCCCTCTAACTTTTAAACTAAGCAAGTCTAACTAATGAAAAAATACGATATGATGTAGATCTTATCAAATACCTTCAACGAGTAGTTTTAGAGATATAGTACATTTGTAACAATAGCAATCATAACTTTGTATAAACACTACCTATGAAAAACAAAGTTATATTTGCTGTCGACAAAATATTGTGGTATTTTGGATTAGTGGAAGTATGGTTTGTGTATGGTGTTAGCACAGAACCCTCAGTGCGCGAGTCCGACTCGCACTTGAGCGGTTTTTTATAAAGATTCAATTTTGAATCAATTCTCAATTTTGCATTAAATTTTTGCTCATGGTGTATCCACACCGCCTGGCGGTACGTGCCGGCAGCCATACCGCTCATCGTGCAGCGGCTTTTTCCATACTAACTGACAGTCAATTGCCATATGCCGCCGGCAATGCCGCCATGTGGTGTAGTTACACCATCATGGTTTGAAAAAGTCATTGTCAGTGTTATGTTGTCTTAACGTCAGACCTTTGTACCTGTCATAATAAAATTATGTTGTGGACAGATAAGTGGGACGCTAATGAGGTAAATAAGTAGTTAGGTAGATGCAAATGTTTTCATCGACTAATACTAGCGGGCCTTGCGACTTCGTCCGAGTTTTTCATTTACTCTTTTCTTGTCTCCTCCCGTCGCAGCGTGATGTTTTAGGCCATAGCCTAAAGCCTTTCTCGTAGCCGTCGATAAATAAGCTATGCAACACAAAAATATTTTATTTAATTATTTTAATTAATTACTGATGTTGAGATTGCGAAGTGCGGTAAGTAGATAATTTGCGACTGGATATAAATATTGTTTTTAACCGACTTCAAAAAAGGAGGAGGATCAATTTGACTGTATCTACGTTTTTTTGTGTATCCATGTTACTGCATACCTCAGTCATTTGTCGACCAATTAAAAAAATTAGAGGGTATACCTTCCAGTTGGTCCCATTGTTACCAATTCAGGATCTGATGATGGGACCTTTGTGTAATCGAGTTTTACTAGAATCTTAATGTTGACGTGTTATTTCGTCTGATAGTAAACATCTTGTGGAGCTGAGCTGATGATGGAACTCCTTAACGCTTAGGAGTTCTGTAATTATAATGGCAGAACTTATGATAAGTGATTTGTAGGTTCTTTAATAACATAGTCATAAGGTGTAACTTCACCCCCCTCTCCTTTAATCACTAAAAATGAAGAATTAAAATTAACTTTAAAAAAGTAAAAACCGACTTCAAAACCAAAATGCACGAAAAAGTCTTCACCATTGAACTCTTGACCACTGAAAAACAATTCATTTTTTATTATTTGTACTTATTACTCCTGTGGGAAATCACGGCACGAGGGCGGTCCTTTTTGAAAGGCTTATGTTTGGCTAATATGGGTTCAAAACAAAAACAACCCTTTGAAATACTGTTGTATTATTTCTTGCGTATTTAGACAGTCATTTTTGAAGTGTCATAAATACTTACTAGTTCTTCGGACCTAGGTTCGTATCGCAATGCAGATATGCAGCTTCGCTTTACCATAGAAAATTAGCAATTCGTATTGAAATTTCTCATTACTTATATTGAAAATATTATTTAATATAGAATAGAATAGAATAGAATAGAATAGAATAGAATAGAATAGAATAGAATAGAATAGAATAGAATAGAATAGAATAGAATAGAATAGAATAGAATAGAATAGAATAGAATAGAATAGAATAGAATAGAATAGAATAGAATAGAATAGAATAGAATAGAATAGAATAGAATAGAATAGAATAGAATAATATTTATTTGCGAAAAAACATGGTACATATTAAGTTCTTACAAATTATTAGGTATGAACATGCATGTTTCATCGAACTATCGATATGCAAATATTTCGTCATCGTGCAGTTATTAATATTAACAAGTACAATCACTATAATACATTTCAAGATTTACAGATTCGTGAACGACAGAACGATGTCAATAGAGTCAGGTTACAAAATCTCTGTACGCAGGTAATTAAATTTTTCAATAAATTTGAATACATCAAGATGTCAAAAGAAGTTTAAATTAAGTTTTTACAAGTCAGTATGATATTATATAATAATAAAATAAAAATGTCTGGTCAAAAATTGATAAATGCAATGTCAAAGGTAATATTATTGATAAACTAGCGGTTCCCCGCGACTTCGTCCGCGCGTTTTGAGTTTGCTCCCTCCCCTCCCGTCGCAGCGTCATGTTTTATATCCGAAAGCCTTTCTCGATAAATAAGCTATCCAACACAGAAATATTTTTTCAAATCGGTCCAGCAGTTCCTGGGATAAGCGCGTTCAAACAAACAAACTCTTCAGCTTTATAATATACTAGCGGTCCCCCGCGACTTCGTCCGCGCGTTTTGAGTTTGCTCCCTCCCCTCCCGTCGCAGCGTCATGTTTTATATCCTAAAGCCTTTCTCGATAAATAAGCTATCCAACACAGAAATATTTTTTCAAATCGGTCCAGCAGTTCCGGAGATAAGCGCGTTCAAACAAACAAACTCTTTAGCTTTATAATATATTAGCGCAAGCGCACGTTGTACTTAAGCTGCGAACGTTATTTTGGTGCGGAGTTATGTTAAAACTGTGATAGCTCCTAAGATATTTATTGAAATCAAATGATATAAAGGGCAACTTGGTTCTAAATGAAATGCTCGTGATGATGAATGTATTTATTTTGATAAGAATAAATACCTGTGTGTATAATACACCACTAAAAATAATGCATTATTTTTTTACAAATTTATTAACATAAAAATAAACTTTAAAAAAAAGTAAAAACCGACTTCAAAACCAAAATGCACTAAAAAGTCTTAAATAAACTCTTCACCATTGAAAGGAAAGGAATCCGTTTTAGGCAAACAATTTTTTTTTGGAGTCGGTGCTGTGATTGCTTGATGGTCAAAGTGATGGCACCGACTCCAAAAAGAAATTGTTTGCCTAAAACGGATTCCTTTCCTTTCAATGGTGAAGAGTTTATTTAAGACTTTTTAGTGCATTTTGGTTTTGAAGTCGGTTTTTACTTTTTTTTAAAGTTTATTTTATATCTTCATTTTTAGTGATTACATAAGGGGGGGGGGGAGTTGCACCTCATGATTCTATTATTTAAGAAGCTACAAATTACCTATCATAAGTTCCGTCATTATAATTACTGAACTCCTAAGCGTTAAGGAGTTCCACCATCAGCTCAGCCCCACAAAATGTTGACTATCAGACGTAACAAAACGTCAAAATTAAGATTTTCGTAAAGAAACACTATACGTGCCTTTAAAATTTAAGGGTTTCCCTCGATTACACCAAGATCCCATCATCAGATCCCAAAATGGAAAAAATGGGACCAACTAGAAGGTACACCCTCTAAGTAGGCGAAAAAATTTTTCGATTCGGTTGACAAACGACTGAGATATGAGGTAACATACATACAAAAAAAAAAAAATGATAAAAAAAAAAACATACAGTCGAATTGATAACCTCCTCCTTTTTTGAAGTCGGTTAAAAAGGGTTGTAGTAAGTCAAACATAAAAGATAAACATATGCTGTCGCGGACTTTATTATAGAACTTTTAATGCTGAACAATCCTGTCATACATGATTTTTGTGTAACTTAAGCGGTTTTCGCAGCGTATGCAGCGGAAGCTCTTAAAAGGAATATCTTTCTCCCGTTTTCGCAACATTTTTCATTTCTGCTGTGGTCTTATGAGTCGTATCTTTATGTTATATAGCCTAAAGCCTTCCTCGATAAATGGACTATCTAACGTAAAAATAATTTTTCAAATCGGGCCAGTAGTTTTTGTGATTAGCGCGTTCAAACAAACAAACAAACAAACAAACAAACAAACAAACAAACTCTTCAGCTTTATAATATTAGTATAGATAAAATAAACATGTCAGGAATCAATAACAATTCGCTTGAAGCGGCCGTCACGGCAGAATTTCTCAAATTCATCAATATTATAAAAGCAATTGTCGATAAGGGTTCTGAAAAGGATTCGTTTGAAGACATTAAATTGCTAATTCTGAATTTGGTTCGGAAGCAAATTAAATAGTCGAACGCACATATTAAAACTATTTCTTGCAAAGCAAGTTGTAGCTGCTAATGGTACAGATAGTTCCCACGGGTACCTCCTTGTGCGACCGCAATTGAAATCTTCAATTTTCTTTGTGAATAAGTTAGCGTTTTTCTTAGTGAATAATAAAATTTCAAAAATATATAGGGACGGCAGGGCAAGAATGTTTAACTTTTTAAATAGAGGCCTACAAGATTCCGTCTGTTCGACATCATAGATTGATCGTATACACCTCTTCTGGAGAATAAAGACACGATCCATGTGCGTCGAGTTTCCCCACAGAATCAGCCCATACCTCAGTATAGAACCAACATATCCATGGTATGCCATTATAGATGTCTTGCGGTTAGCCAATTTTGACAGACGATAAAGAGCGTACACAAATCTACCTATCTTCTGGCAAACCAGGTCTATATGGCTTTGCCAAGTAAGCTCTGAATCGATCACAATACCGAGAAAAGTCGCTGATGTGGTCATGGTAATGGGAAGGTTGTGATGCTGCACTAGTAAGTGCTGGTATAAATATTAATACTCCTACCATTTAAGTGTTTTAATAATATTATTTTATTTTTTGATAATATTCGTTTACACTGAGTGGGGATTGAACGGATAAAGTTGGATCGTTATATGCCCTCTTTACTATAATTCGATGTGATAAAAATTATGACAATTAACCTTGGATATTAGTTGTCAAATTGCGCACAAAGCGCATTTAAGAGTTACCATAAAAATTTAAGTGGCATATTTTGTCCTAAATTGAATAAACAATATTTGACTATGACTTTGACTTTGTGCCCACCTTATAACAAAAGATTTAGATGACAAACAACAGTTTTGAATAGTATTTCTTTTGATTCTGGTTTTACAAGAAAAACTTTGAATCAAGTTTGTTTTAGAAATTTATTAGAATAATGCCCGCCCGATACAAATTTTCACGTAATTTTCACAAGTTTAGAAGCAAAGTCAGTTCCCTTTTTTTCTACCTTTAATTTTTTTTTTGTTACTTCGACATAAAGTATCTCCCACTTATTTAACTTTTGACATTCCTCAGCTCTTGTTGAAACCGATTTATGTGCATATTTGTGTGTAACTGTTTCTGTAATTAGTATATTATTGTAAATAGTAGAGATTGTATATAATACGTAGAAGAACTAAGATAACGGACATATCCCTACGAATCAGTAAACTCAAGTGGCAGTGAGCAGGGCACATAGCGCGAAGAACAGATGGCCGTTGGGGCAGAAAAGTTCTAGATTGGAGACCCTTCGACCAAAATCGCAGCGTGGGACGTCCACCGACAAGATGGATGGACGACCTTGTAAAGATCGCAGGATCACACTGGATGCAGACCATTCACAACCGGTCGCTGTGGAAAGCCGTGGGGAAGGCCTATGTTCAGCAGTGGACGTCCTTTGGCTGATAATGATGACGAAGAAGATGTAAATAGTCAACCAATATTTATATCAGTATGGATGTGAGTTACAGCAGCAATAACTCAAACCTAAGTGGTTTAATCATGCTGTTTTTGTATTGATCCATTTGTTTTCTATTTATGGTAAGTAATATGAAAAAAAATGTGTAAAAGTAAAGGTATTGACTATGTATTACTAAGTTGCGGTGTTTTCTATTCCATTGAAGCCGCCAAAGATTGGGCTAATCTTGCCTTTGACAAGACTAAACGAGTAATGTTTAATTTATCAAGTGAAATTAGCATTTCGCCAAGTTTCCTCGCATCAATCTGCTTATGTAAACTCAAACGAGATTCCGTTTGATATTCAAATATTAATGTCGGACTCTTCACAACATTTTACAAATTTCATAAAAATTACCCAATATATCCTAGTGAAAGAAAAAGAAAATGTAAGATAGACGATTTTAAAGTAAGGTTATTTTTTCAATTTAAATAGCGTAATGAAAAAAGTATTCAACCAAAGCTGCAAAGTTAGTACTTAACTTTCTACTTTTTTGGTATGAAAATATTCCTGGTTTGTTTCAAATAAGATTTACAACTTCACCTCAATTTAACGATTTTGAGTAGGTATAACTTATTTTTACACCTCGCGCTATTAGAGATACGCTATTAGAGATACAACGTAAAACGTATTTTCATTTCTTCTGTACGGAAAATTTAACTTTCATGTGAAGATAGACGGGTGGAAAATAGCTTTTCCATCCCTAGGGTGGAAAGTAATTTAGTTTTAATTGCTACGATCAGACATGGAGCTAAAGGTAATTGAGTCACATTATATTATTAAAATAAACAAGCTTTTCATATTATTAAGATCTCAACATTAAAGTAAAGTGTTTATTATGGTCACTGATTTTTCAAATTTACAATTGGTCTAATATTTTACAATTTAAAATCTACAAATATATTTCGGTTTTCCGCCATACATAGTGTCACTGTTTTTTCCATTTTAAATTGTCACATTTTGTTTGTCTTTGACGATATATTTTTTTAGCTTGGTCGATTATTGCATAGATTATTAAGCAGGCGGAGGCGACTTGCCGCCATTTTTGTTGTTCATTAATCTTCTTACCCACTCTCACCTTTAACTGTCATTCATAGCGGCAAAATTGAACCTGGAATTTGACATAATCTGTGGTAGTTTAGGTGACAAGTAACCTTGTTTTCGCAAGGTTGCGTTCTTCTCCTATTATTATTGTCTGTGAGAAAAAATCGGTCGATATTGTTAACAATGATTTGAAATATTTGATATCGTCCGCGTTTTATTTAGTACTCTGTTGTCTTCCGTGCTTTTACTGTCCTTCTAATCTTATGTTTTATGTAAAACGACAGTAAACAAACTAATATGTGATGTAAAAACTTGAGATTTCATCTCTCGCCAAACAACATAATATCTAAATAAATTTATTTATTTTTCCTCACAGTCGAAATGAAAAATAGTATGTAGAACTCGGGTGAAAGCACTCATTTCACTCTCGAATTATTAGCGCTTTCACTCCGTTTGAGCGCCAAGAACTTCTTGAGTGAAATGGGTCACTTTCTCCCCTTGTATAACAATCTACTATTGACTTACTGTATTGATAGAAAGGTATGATGGGTTTTCTTACCAGTCATATTTTTGTAATTATTACCGGCTTTATTATAGAGAAAGAAATAATAATCTGGCGAGAATTTTGCATAAATTTGATTTGCCGACAACACCTTTTACAGATCCTGAAAATAATGATGCCATGTTATATTTTCGTTAGCTCTATTTTCTAAGTTTAGGTTATTCTAAGTATTCCTAATGTGGCACAATAGGACTCTTTGTCCGTTTCAAGGCGCCTCAGACCTGAGCTGCAAATATGCTGGATAATGATGGCACATAACGTCGTGGAAACGTGAAAAGCACAAGTACGCTGTGGCTCTTATGTTTTTTATTTGTGTCTTCGTTACTACGAAGAGTTTGATCTGAAAATAACAAAAAAAACTATCTTTACCTACAAGTGCAAGTTGCATAAAATTCTCTAGTGTTATGGAGTTTAACCAGAAGAAACTCATATCAAAATTGATGTCAAATATAATTCAAGCGCATCTAATATATCATCATCATCATTACTAGCCAAAGGACGTTCACTGCTGAACACAGGCACCCCCCACGGCTTTCTACAGCGACCAATCACTACGGGTCTGCATCCAGTTTGATCCTGCGATCTTTACAAGGTCGTCTGTCCATTTTGTTGGTGGAGGTCCTACGCTGCGTCTTTGGTCGAAGGGTCTCCAATCTAGAACTTTCCTGTCCCAAAAAAAAAAAAACAGTTAACATGGCCATATTTGATTTTTTTAAACATGTTTTAACCCAAGTTGATAAGACATTACTCGTGTGTGCCCTGTATTGCGATATGACTCAGGCTTTCGACTATGTAGATCATAACATACTTGCACTCAAGCTCGAGGCATATGGCATAAGAGGTACTATTTTAAGATTGATACAGTCTTACTTAAGTCATCGTAGACAAAAAACAGTTATACACAAGCCTAACGCCCAAACTAGAACTGAAGAAACATACTCATCTAAAGAGCGTAATGTGACTTATGGAGTTCCCCAAGGTAGCGTCCTGGGACCCTTATTATTTATTATATATATTAATGACTTGCCAAAAACCACTAAACACCCTATGACATTGTTTGCTGATGACAGTACGGTGACTATAAAATGTAATGATGACATACAACATAATAAATCTGACATTCTAATTTCATATAACTCTGACATAAATAATACATTAAAATCATTAATTAATTGGCTTAATAATAATAATTTGAAAATCAATCTTAATAAAACGCATATAATGCACTTTAGTCAAAGAAACTCAAATCCATCACAAATCGAAGTCTCTTATCAGAACAAAATAATTGAACAAGTAGATACTGCTCGATTTCTAGGCCTAAACATTGACAAAAAAATAGACTGGAAACATCACATAGACAAGTTAAGTAAAAAAGTTAGCTGCGCAGCTTTCGCTTTACATAGACTCTCGACTACAGTGAATATTGACGCTTTACTCACTGCATACTATGGGCTGGTTGAATCCCTGCTAAGGTATGGAATAATATTCTGGGGCAATTTAACCCATAAAGAAATAGCATTCAAGAGTCAAAAACGTTGTTTAGGTTCGATGTTCGGATTCCCAACTATAGAAAGTTACAAGCCATTATTCGTTAAACACAAAATTCTGACTCTTCCGTCACTATATATTATGGAAATGGCTCTGTTTGTGAAATCCAATCCTCATCTTTTCCCGAGCCTCTCGGATCTTGTTACCCGGAATAGACGAAACAGGGATAGATTGTGCCTACATCTATCAAATAAAGCACTGTTACATAGTAGTGTTCTATGCATGGCACCAAAAATCTTTAATAAAGTCCCAAATCAATACAAATGTTTACCTATGACTCAATTTAAAAATAAGTTTAAGAGTTTCTTAGTAAATAAATGTTATTACACAATAAATGACTTCTTAAATGATAGATAAATCTTGAATAATATTAATTTATAAGTTTTTTTTTATATAATAATTGCTGAGACATAACTATTGAATTAATTTTATTTTTATTGTAATTATTCGAATGTAATTGTATTTTACTATTGTCAATTTAATATTTACATGCCGGCTATCGGTAAGACATGTTGATACTTCAACTAAACAACACCTGTAATGTACACTACACATGTTTTGGGTAAATAAATGCATCTTATCTTATCTTATCTTATCAACGTCCATCAGTTCTTCGCGCTATGTGCCCTGCCCATTGCTACTTGAGCTTACTGATTCTCAGAGCTATATCCGTTATCTTAGTTCTTCTACGTATCTCCGCATTTCTAATTCGATGCCGCAGAGAATCACCCAGTATCTCCTCTCTCTCGAACGCTGCCCAGACGAGTTGGATTCGTCGATTGACCTCTTTCTCAAAGTTGGACCTACCCAATTGAATCACTTGTCCCAAGAAGATGTACTCGTCGACAACTTTGAACTTGGATTGGGAACAATAAGAGAGCATCAAGGGAGCAACAGAACAAGCTCGACATAATTTTCTTCTTTTCCACGTTCATTTTAAGACCCACAATCTTCTAATACAGATTACTCATTATTTCATTGTGCTTTGAAAAACATTTACTGTCAAGAAAAAATAAATTGTGAGTTACAATGTTTTCACAAACTTATGTTAAACTTACAAAATAAGAGGTGATAATTTAAATGAAAAGTAAATGAGACCTTATGGCAATGGGTGCTTGTTTCTGCTAAGGCTATAATTAACAACGCTGGTTTTCAAACATGCCCCTGGAGATAAAGCCGGTTATAAGAGGTTGATAACAATATTACCAAATTAAATGTATTGATTCACGTGTGAATATGAAAGCTTAATCTTTAATTTAATATCGCTGGTTCTGCATATAAATATTACCAGCACCTGTCAAAACCAGACTTAGAATTTCGTGATTCCTCATGAAAAACGTTCGTAGCGGCTTCGCTTAGCGTCATAGATGTCTGGATGAATCTCTAGATTTGGATATAGACGATAAACGATTGCTGATAAACGAGGGTTCAATCGCCGCGGTTGTTCAATTAGGATTACTGGAATTAGACAGAATATAACACAATGTAGAGAAGAACAGATTACCAAACAAGAGAACATAACAACGAAGACCCTTTACACACTGACTTTTGGCAGCGATGCAGGTGCGATGCAGTTGCACGATGTCAACCTTTACACACTGCGCTACTTTTAGCATCGATGCAGAAGCTGGAAATGGAAAAATTATGTACTGGATTTTGGTGATTGCATCAATGCTAATTTAAATCAGTTTATTGCACGAGTCACGGTGCTGAAGCGCGTTTTCGAAACGCGCGACTGCATCGATGCTAAAAGTCGCAGTGTGTAAGGGGTCTAAGACATGCAACATAAAAAGTATAAATAAACTACTAAAATAATAATAATGCAAAGTAAATTAGCTTCTTACTACACTGTTGATTAAGAGCTTAATTATTTTGGTCGAATTAAACCGCAAGACCTTAGGATTATTGTGTCTTAGCGTGTGCATTCTAAGAAAAAATAATGGCTCTACATAATTTTCAAACATATTTTTAATTTATGTACCTTTGACGCTACTCAAGCAAGTAAAGTCCTAAATAAGGCGAGAAAGCCTAACACAGTATAAAGAAAAATAACTTCTTGAAAAATCAGGAAACCTTATATTGATCAGACAGTTAATAAACAAGTACCTATATAGCGTATTTGTTAATTATTAACAATAGTATTATTGAAAATAGTTAAGTAATATTTATTTACAATCAGGTCGATGTAAGTTGTAACACCATCAACACAAACCTTAGTGGTTTAATCGTGCTGTTATATTGTATCCATTTGTTTTCAGTTTATATGGTAATAAATGAAAAAAAGGTGATAGTTCGAAAGGTATCGCCTTTCTTACTCTGCTATTACCTAACAAGTTGTTACACGGACATCTTTCTGTATCTTTCTCGGTTGTGCACGTAATCGGCACGTGCCGATAAACGATACCACTCACCATCGACGCAGCTTAATTAAAATCCTGAGTCTTATCAAACGATTTCTAATTACATTTGGCACGACATTGTAACAAAGATTTAAATACTGCATGGTTATGGAGAGCATTTATGCGAATTGCTAATTTAGAAAAAAGTTCCCTAACACTTTACTCTTTATTAACTTTGTACATATTTGTGTGTAGAAATGAAACTGGGATGAAATGAAACTCATGTTATCGATTATACTCTTCTTTATAAATGAATTAATACAATAGTACAGGATAATCTACCCAACTCAAATATCTGCTTCTACTCTCACCAGTCCTCCTCACAATTAATCTAACCAGATAAAATATCTGCTTCGTCTATCAAACCAGTCTTCATCACACTCACATACATAAAAATATCTTCGGCATTCCACTTACAAAATTCAAATTAAACGTTCATTTGCGTTCTCGCTGCATTCCGTTTCACGCCTGTCACTGTCTTGTGTTCCGTTGCACGTCCATATCCAAATGTATGTATAATAAAATAAGGAAATTGAACATTCTTTTAGCATACGAAATCACAAGGTTCTAATAGTTATAATTTTAGGGCATATGAATGAGTAGAAGACAAAATCCTCGCACCTCACAACTAAAGTTAGACCCGTTGATTTTAAATTCCATACAAGTAATAATTGGTAGAGTGAAAGTTAATGATCCTGTAGCAAAAATGTTAAAGTAAGTGCATTAACTTTCACTTAGCAAGTCATCAAAAATTTATAAACCTCATCGCCACTAACCGTTTTCTTTCTTAGCGAGTTCAGTCTCGAGCAGATCCAGCAGATTAATTCCAGACTCCACTGTTTGCCACAAATCTTAATCTAACTAAGAGCCACAGCTCGTCCTGACACAATTTATGTGTTTGCAGCAGGGTCGCCGCCTGAGTAGCTACGTACATAACTAGTTTTTGTTATTCAAAATTAAAAAATAAAACGTCTTGTATCCGTGTAGACTGTTGGTGAAACAAGCTTGACAGCATTCACCGACTCCAAATGATTTTTTTTCTCCTAAGGAGAGGGCAAATGCTTTTAATCTTTTGAGTCAGTAGTTTGAAAGCGGTTTATTATTTTTATTTATTCTTTAAACTACTGGACTTATTATGATAAAACTAAGACTATATCCTATATTCAAACCAAGAAATCTCGCTATGATCTCTTTATTTCGATAAATCATCGGACAAGCATACCAATATAAAATCTAACATTCACTTACAAAATCTTCCCCACGTGTTTGGAAGCCTTTATATACTGCCTTTATGTAATTATAACAAACTCAAATATTATCAATTTCAGCAATATTACATAAATACACATTGAATTGATAACTACCTTTTTTGAAGTTGTTAATAAAGACCTCCTCAATATTTTTCCTCTTTGGAAGGTAAACTAACGTTTACCACACAAATAAATATCAATTCTTAACTCTACAAACGTTAGTGTTTTTCTTGGCTCTAGTAGGCTCTAAGAAGATGAATAAAAGGAGTCAAAATCAGAAAACCCTACAAAGTACAAAGCAACAGTTTCGTAGGTATCAATTAATATGCTTTTCACCGAGTAAACCTTCTATATCATACGTTAGCTGTGATCCCACGAACACCCATTGCAAAGAGAAGCCGGGAATAAAACTAAAAACGTAGCACTTGAGTAGTAACTAAATCCGTAGTAAACAGCACTTGTGGCCAAATAGCATCAAGATTCCTTTAATATTCTATGGCTGGTTGTGAGGTGAAATCTCACGTACTATAAGACCTACTTACGTAAGAGTATGTGTTTTATAGAAAAAGGATTACTTACTTGGAAACTTGGGGAGGAGGACTCAGGGCTCGATGATGCTGGATTTTGCGTCACAATTACTAAAGGAAGAAGCACCACGGATGCAGGAGTTGCTCTTTTAACACATATATTTGATGCTTATGATAATAGGCATGATGCTTTAGGGATTTTCTGTGATCTATCGAAAGCGTTTGATTGTGTGGATCATGAAACATTACTTAAAAAAATATGTCACTATGGGGCATCATTGAACTCGTTAAATTTAATTAATTCATATCTTTCAGGTAGAATGCAAAAAGTATGTATAAACGGAACTGAGTCTTCTGGAGCACCTCTAACAATGGGTGTGCCCCAAGGATCTATATTAGGACCTCTTTTATTTTTAATATATATAAATGACCTCCCGCATTTTGTGGGGAATCTTTGTGATATAGTTTTGTTTGCAGATGATACTTCACTTATATTTAAAATTCCAAGAGGTGAAGGAAATTTTGACGATGTAAATAATACTCTTTCACAAGTATTACATTGGTTTACTGTTAACAATCTTCTTCTTAATGGAAGTAAAACTAAATGTGTAAAGTTTACAATGCCTAATGTCCGACAGGCATCAACTCAGGTTAAGATAAAAGACAAACCGCTTGATACTATTGATTCCACAACATTCTTGGGAATCACTTTAGACTCCAAACTACAATGGGGTCCTCATATAGAGGCCTTGTCAGGGAGACTAAGCTCAGCTGCTTTTGCTGTAAGGAAGATAAGACGTTTGACTGATGTAGAAACAGCTAGGTTAGTTTATTTTAGTTATTTCCATAGCTTGATGTCCTACGGCATTTTACTGTGGGGCGCGGCTGCTGATGTAGAGACAATTTTTGTGTTACAAAAAAGAGCCGTGCGAGCTATTTATAATCTTAAACCTCAAGATTCCTTACGAGAGGTGTTTAAAAAAATTAGAATATTAACTCTAGCCTCTCAGTATATTTACGAAAATTTAATGTATGTACGGAAAAATTTTCATTTATTCACGAAAAATAGTGACATACACAAATATAATACTAGAAATAAGGATAAGCTTGCTATTCCACAATTTAGGCTTCGAAAGGTTGGTAACTCTTTCATGGGGAAAGGTATAAAATTTTTCAATAAACTACCAGAACACATTATTAACTTACCGGTTAATAAATTTAAAACTGTTATTAAAGAAACCCTTATGACGAAAGGGTATTATAAAGTAGATGATTATTTAAATGATAATAATGTATGGACTTGCATGATCACTACAAACATTGTAAACCTTTTGAAAAGAGGCATTGACAATAGTGACTGAGTTTGTTGCGCAGCTTCTTCTCAGCACTAGCCCACAATTGTCCCGAAGCTGTGGTAGGGTTTATATTGGGACGTGTAAAAGTGCCCCCAGAGGGCCTATTTGCATAAATAAATGACTTTTATGACTTTTTTTTATGGCACTTAATTGATTGTTTTCTTGATTTTTTTTTTGAGTCGCGAGCTGTTTCGTGCGCTTGCGATCGGGTGCGCCGCGGGGTGAGGTAGGTGGGGGGAAGATGGCAGGAAAGGGATGCGTTCATCCATCGTCTATGAACATTTTGGTTGCGTTCGCGCGTAAATTTATTGATTTTAATTTTGGCGTTAACATACACCCCCCCAAAAAAGAGTTGAAGACCCCTTTTTTCAATAAGCAAGCCCTGCACACTGAAATTATAGTAATAACTTGTCTGTTAAAGAGGTGAAGACAGTGTAGGTTAAATATAGCTGCATCACACTGATACAAACTTGCAAATGGACTGTATTTCTTTATTTTTGTTACATAAATATTTATTTATAATATTACAGTTATAAACCTCTAAATACTTCCTAACCTCTTAATAGGAAATCAGTTATGATTCTAAGTTAAGAATAAGAAATATGTAATGACTCTAAGTTAAGAATAAGAAGTATACATGGTAACTGATAAACAGTTATAAAAGGTGATGTTTAATTTAAGTATTTTGAAGTATCTACAAATAGTTAGTTAAAGGTTAAGCTTATACTAATATTAATCAATAGGTAACGGACAAAGTTTAGCCGTAGACCGCTTATAAATTCCAGATTTAGTTTTTACTTCTACTACACGCACCACTGAGTCTTGTCCAGGAAATACTTTAGTTACACGGCCTAAGCACCATTGTAAAGGGGGCAAGTTATCTTCCTTTAATATAACTAAATCTCCTACAGATATATTATCCTTTGAAAACTGCCATTTACCCCGCTGTTGTAAGGTATGAAGATACTCATGGCTCCAACGTTTCCATATGTTATTTACTATAAATTGAGTTAAATTCCAACGAGACTTAAGTGTCATTTTTTCTTCAATTGGAGGTTCTGGTATTGATACCAAAGGAGTACCTATTATGAAGTGACCGGGGGTCAAGGCGGTGAGCTCATTTGGATCTTCAGATAAAGGGCATATAGGCCTGGAATTTAGAATTGATTCTATTTGGGTAAATATAGTTACATACTCTTCAAAGGTTAAATGACGGTCACCGATGACACGTTTCAAATGAGATTTACTTGATTTTACAGCTGATTCGGCTAAGCCGTTGAAGTGTGGACTCAATGGTGGCGAATACTTCCATGTTATGAAATTATCAGACAAATAACTACTTAAAATTGGACAACTTGTTATTATTCCTTTAAACACCAAAAACAAATTATGAGCACCTTTAAAGTTGGTACCTGAATCAGACCAAATTTCCTTGGGTAGTCCGCGCCGTGCTACAAATCGTTTGAGAGCTGCCAAAAAGGCCTCAGTTGTAAGGTCACTTACAACCTCAAGATGGACGGCTTTAGTTGTAAAGCAGACGAATACGCACAGATAGACCTTCAGAATTTTAGCATTGCGCAGCTTACTACTCTTCATTAAAAAATGACCAGTGAAATCCACTCCCACAGAAACGAATGGCCGATAAGATTTGTTAACACGACTTGAGGGTAAATCACCCATGATCGTTTGTGCTGGCTGACATTTGAGGCGAAAACAGCGCAAGCATTTAAAGACTCGACTCCTAATAATGCGTCTAGCCGATAAAATCCAGTAATTTTCTCGTAAAAGAGACATCAATGTATTAGGTCCAACATGTAAATATTTGATGTGGTAATGATCAACGATCAGCGTAGTGAGATGATGAGAAGACGGCAAAACTAATGGATGTTTGGATGCATAATCCAAAGCAGAGTGAGTTAATCTTCCACCTACTCTCAATAGTTCATCGTCATCAAAGAATGGTTTCAAGCGTCTAAGACCGGTGCTACACAGTTTGTTATATTTTAATTTTTGAATGTCATCTGAAAATGAATTATGCTGTACGATTTTAATTAAACACAAAAGACTCCCTTGTATTTCTTTACTTTGTAATGGTCCAGTGAGTTTTGGTTTTAAGTCATTTTTCTTACTAAGGCAATTATGCAAGAACCGACGGCACCAAGCCATAACTCGTGTAAGTTTCGTCAACGAGCTATAGCTCTTGATGACATCTTCATCGTAGCTTGACACTATAGGCTGTGTGTTGGCTGGCACAGCAACGACCTTTTTCCTCTTCAATCCAGGTAGCTTGTCGTAATCTATCTGTTCACAGGGAGCTGGCCAAGTTTCTTCTTTGAAGGAGAGCCATGCAGGTCCCCACCACAGGTTATGTCGCGCAAGTTCTAAGGGCGAAATTCCTCTCGATGCAGCATCTGCAGGGTTCATGCCAGTTGGTACATATCGCCAACACTCCACTAATAGCGAGTTCTGTATTTGACTGACCCGGTTTGACTCAAAGACGCTCAGCAAATGTGGATCAGTGCGAAGCCAACACAGCACAATTGATGAATCACTCCATGCATAAGTTGTTCGGTGCAGGTTAGTTCTATTTTTCAAGACAGCGGTGACACGAGTCAGAAGACGTGCAAGCAAGTGGGAAGCGCAAAGTTCTAGCTTTGGAATAGTAAGCTTTTGTTTATTAGGGGCTACCCTAGTCTTAGCCATGAGTAGATGTATGGTCACCCTACCATCGTCATGAACACATCGCATGTATACTACGGCCGCATAAGCAGCTTCGGATGCATCGCTAAAGCCGTGCAAATCGAAAAAAGTACTGACCTAGACAATATCTGCCTACTGATTGACACGGAACGCAAGTGATGTAAATTATCACAAAAGTCCTTCCAATCATTTAAGATCTCAACCGGTGGCACGTCGTCCCATTCAAGCCCGAGCTTCCATAATCGTTGCATGAGAATTTTCACGAAAATTACGCATGGTGCTAGCCACCCATTGGGATCGTAAATGGAACTGATTCTCGACAAAATTATACGCTTCGTACAAGAGTCACTTTCTAAAGACACTGTAAATTTAAGGTGTCTGTTTTCGCGTGATATTGAAGTCCTAAAATCTTTATAGAAGCGTGTGAATCTTCAGTGAAGTTTATTTCACAATGTTCTTCAGGAATGTCCGTCAGTAATTCAGGACAGTTGCTTGTCCACTTTCGCAACTCAAAACAACCATGCGACAGTAAATTAATTACTTCGTTTTTTGCTTCGCGAGCAGACTCCAAAGAATCAGCACCTGAGCAGATATCATCAACAAAAATGTCCTCTAACAAAATTTGTGACGCACGAGGGTGAGTATGTTGACCCTGTAACGCCAGCTGATGAAGACATCTCATTGCAAGAAATGGGGCTGAAGTGACGCCGTAAGTCACTGTATTCAATTGGAACTCTTGAAGGTCACCATTTTCATTATGCCACAGTATTAGTTGATAAGGACGATCGTCAGTGTGTACTAAAATTTGACGGTACATTTGACGTATGTCCGCCGTGAAAACAATTTTGTGAAGACGAAAATGCAAAATGATATTAACTATATCTTGTTGTAGTTTGGGACCGACAAATAACACGTCATTTAATGATTTCCCTGATGTACTCTTCATTGAGGCGTCAAACACACAACGAAGCTTGTCCGAATCCTTCTTAAATACCCCGTGGTGAGGTATGTAATATTTAGGGAAATGCTGTGCAATTGATGGTTCAATTGGCTGCATGTGGCCCAAGTTAAGATAGTCGTTCATAAAGTCACGATATTTTAAGTCTAAAATATTGTCACGTTTCAATCTACGCTCGAGAGAGTGTAATCTGCGCAATGCTAAATCCCTGGTTTCTCCAATATCTACTTGAGGTTCCTTAAAAGGAAGACGTACGACGAACCGCCCCTCTTGAGTACGCGAATGCGTCTGCTTAAAATGGTTCTCACACTTCTCATCGTCGGGGTTCATCGGTTTAGTTTCAGGAATTTCCTCTAAGTCCCAAAAGCGTTGCAAAGTTTCATTAATTGAGGTTACGCACGTAAACGCCTGCAACTCAGTTTTAGATAGGGCATTGTTATCAAAATCGCCCATTAAAACCCACCCAAATATAGTCTCGAATGCAGAAGGCAAGTTGTCACCGACCGTTATTTTTTTACCCTGAAATATTTTTGCGCATGCACCCAAACCTAACAAGATATCAATAGTACCGCGTTTATAACACAGTGGATCGGCGAGTTCAACGTCTTTAAAATGTTGCATTACCGAACTATCAATATTAGTCACAGGAATTTGCGACGTAATTTTTGGCAAAACACACAATTCGACGCGTAACGGAGGGTCGTTGACCGCACACGGTCGCAAATTCAAATTAAGTTGTCCTTTAGGAGTTATTTTATCGTTCCCGCCAATCCCAGTAATTATAACATCTGATTTGGTATAACGCAATCCTAAACGCTGCACGCAAGAAGTAGTTATAAAGTTAGACATACTGCCAGGATCTAATAACGCGCGAACCCTTTGATACCTATCGCCGACTCGGCCGTTAACTTCAATGAGCGCAGTAGCGAGTAATGTGAGGCGTGACGTTCCGTCCCTGTCAACGGTCGTGCGCTCGCTCGAGTGCGAGAGAGATGAAGGAGGCGCGGCGGCTAAGTCCGCTCGCGCGCAATGCGCGGTGGTAAGTTCGGGCTGCGATGAGGTGTCCTCAGAGTGTCCTACAGTACTCGGGTTCGAATCCGATTCCGAGCAAAACACTGCATTATTAGAAACTGTTTGCGAGTTTTGTTGAGGGTAATTGTTGTTAACGCGCGATTCCTCATTAACGTGAAGCAAACTATGGTGTTTGCGTCTACATATTTGACACCTCGACCTAGATATACAATCATATACCCGATGCGGTCGTAAACAATTGAAGCACAAGCTTTTTGATTTGATAAAATCGTTACGCGACTGAATATTCATTGATAAGAACTTAACACATTTAAACAGCAAGTGCGAACCTGTACACAAAGTACATGTTGGGTTACTGTTGTTATTATTATTAACATTTTCATTGTTTGACGAGCTAACACTGGATGCAAATGAAACTTTATTACTTTTACTGTGAGAATGTTGTTTAATTTGTAAGCTTTGTTGATGTACACACGTTTCGATAGTTTTACATAAGTTATCAAGGAACGTTACAAGGTCATTGAACTCTGGAATGTTGTTTTGATGCGATAATTCAAACTTTGTACGTAAATCATCATCAAGTTTTCTTGTGAATATGTGTAGCAATAAAAACGACCACTGATCTACTGGAAAGTGCAAACTAGACAAACCTCGAGAGTTTTCTTGTAAAACATTGACAAATGAGCGTAAGTGAGTTACATTTTTAGTGGAGACCTTAGGTAATGATAACATGGCATTGATATGCGTGTCGGCGATTATCCTTTTGTTGTTGTAACGGTCACAAATCAGTTTCCGAGCTACTTCATAGTTCTCAGGAATATTAGCTAAGTGTTTTACAAGGTTTAATGGTTCGCCCTTTAAACAACTCAATAAATAATGTTTTTTCTGGACCGGACTCAGTGATGCGTTTTGGTGCACTATGTTGTCAAACATGTTAATAAAATTTGGAAACTCACAATAATCACCCGAAAATGTGGTTAAATCAATCTTTGGAAGCCTAATATTGTCACAGTTATTATGATGATAACTAGAATTTTCGTTGTGCTCATGTCCTGTTTCGTGTGACCCAAAGTTACGTAATGTTAACTTAATTTCAGTGTAGTAGTCTTCAAACAATTTGTACTTGCTTTTAATGGAATCTATAACCTCCGAGTCCTCTTTAAAGCTTGCTAAAACGTTGATATAAGTGTTTTCGAATTCTTTTCGTACCGAATCGATGTCGTGGCACCGAACTAAAAAACGTTCCCTATTTGAAATGTCCACTGCAGATGAAGCAGCGAGATGCAAGCTAGCTATTTTATCGAAAAGAAGTTCAAACTTAATCATGTGCAAAGCGTTACTAGCATTTTTCTTCGCCATTGTTAGTAAAAATGCGTAAAATAGTTTAAATCCCCAAATGCAAAGTAAGATGGCGGAAGGCCGCGTGGGTCAAAAAGAGATGCGGTTCGAACAAGGACCAAAATGTTTTATAGAAAAAGGATTACTTACTTGGAAACTTGGGGAGGAGGACTCAGGGCTCGATGATGCTGGATTTTGCGTCACAGGCACTTAATTCATTGTTTTCTTGATTTTTTTTTTTGAGTCGCGAGCTGTTTCGTGCGCTTGCGATCGGGTGCGCCGCGGGGTGAGGTAGGTGGGGGGAAGATGGCAGGAAAGGAATGCGTTCATCCATCGTCTATGAACATTTTGGTTGCGTTCGCGCGTAAATTTATTGATTTTAATTTTGGCGTTAACAGTATGTGTACTATTATTATTAAGCTGAAGAGTTATTTGTTTTAACGCGCTATCTCAGGAAACTACCGGACTGATTTGAAAAATCTTTTTGTGTTAGATAGCGTATGTTAAGTATGTAAAGTTACGGTTCTCATCTGGATCTGATTCTATCCCTCGAGATACACACTCACATCTAGTTCGAGTCCACGCTGCTCTTTTTTTACTAATAACTACATTAGTCTAAGCTGACATGACTGAAATATGGCTTAATAAAGATTTATTTATTATTATTATTATTTACTTTTTTACATTCTTAGCATGCATGTAAATGACTTATTTCTGGTCAGAGTATGCTAAGACCAGATACATTGTTAAATATCAATGAATTTCTGAACACAGTTATACGTTTCTTGCAGCTGTACATATTTTGAATAAAAATGTAGATTAATTTAATTCCTTTTTCGACATTCACCGTGTTCTTTTACAATTGTAAAAAAAACATGAAAAATCATTTTTTAAGTTTACATAGATGTAAAACTTCAAAACTTCAAAATTTTAACATTATTTTCGTAAGTTTCGATAAAATCGGGGTCAACTAAGCTAGAAAAGACATCAACTTTGTTCAAATATGAAAAAGGTTCGATCTTGTGTCCAAGCTGGATTAGACGTGGCTTATCATTAGATGGAATTGTGTCTGTTTTATGTTAAAAATAACTTGTTATTTTTTGTTTTTATTGCATCAAGAAGAGGATAAACACTCAAATGCTTAGACAGAGATGAAGGTGAAGCAAGCTCACCCAGAAGAAGTCTGTTCACTATGACTTTGAAATTTAACTTGAGCCAATCTATAATCCTATAGGGAAGGAAGGGCAATGCAACAACAAAAACTGGTCCTATGAGAAACTTCAGTGATTAAGGTAAAGTACTGGTCATCGCTGGATGAATGGGAGTGACCCAGGCAAACGAGTCAACGAGCACATATCAAGGACAGTACCTATGTAATTTGGGCCACGAAAGCCTAACTCGATATTGCCCTTAAGTGTAATTATGAGGTCCCCTAGACTGGACGCTTAAATTGTAAATTATTACACGCAAAACTTGATGACAAGAGGCTTTAGCATAGGAGTAATTATACAGAAAAGGTATTACATGCTGGATACTAAATCATGGATGATAAGACGTCCCCGTCATAATCGTTGTCTGGTATTCGTAACACAACAAAGAAAATTCCTTACTTCGAAGCCACGACAATTGGTGTGTTGTCCGGCACATATTTATAAAGAACTTATAAAAGCAGAACTATGCACCCGTGATCATCGGTAATTAAAAAATAGTAATTATTATTAATAAGATGCCTCAGATTTCTTAGGGTGACAGCAATACGCCACCAAGACGGGAGGTACGTTTGAGAGATCGAGTACCTAGTGTCGGTGTAAACAAACAGCATCATCATTCCATGTGTTTCTAAAGTAACTTAGAGCATTACATATTAAGGTTAGTACACATCGGTAATTAAAGCTAAACAAAAGGGTTTTGTAATTACAAAATTTAGTACCTATGTTGTAATATGAACTTCAAGAGCCCAATCAGAAATCGTGGAAAGTTAATCCGAAACCTTTTTCTAACAGAAAACTTACAAATGGTAGGAAGTTTCAGGTTCTACAGACTGAAAGGTGTACCGTTGTACATGTATTACGTGTAATAAATTGAGTACCTTAATATATTTAGTATTCATCGGACTCACATTAACATTTTCATCACATTATCTTTGTTTTTCCATGCTTCATTTCCTTTTTCCATCCAAAGATTGCTGGTTCATTTGCTGTAAACACGAACTTAGAGTTAATCATAGATTCTATCTACCATAACGCAGTTCGTATTTTCTCCCTAAAAAGTCGTACTGTAAACATTAAACTATAGGCATTACCTGCCTTTCTACTCTTCTTATACTATTACTCTGTATTTTTGGATTATTGATGTTTTCTAATCCTTTTTGAACAATATTTATTGTGAATCTAAAAATGTCAAACTTTCGAAGCTCTGTTATTCTACTTTTCTGTACATAATACTGTAAAAATAGCTTTGTTTTACCTTTGTTTGCAATTTTCCTTTAATTTGCATTGGGTGATGATTCGTTTTCCTGATTATTTGTTTAAATTGCTTGATTTTTGACACATTTTTATCTTTATTGACATGGTTGTTATGACAATATCTTTCAAAGTCTGACAACTTCTATCAAAGTCTATTACTTTTTCGGGTTTAATCCTCTATAAACCACCAGTATTCATGTTCTATTTTTGAACCTACCTCGATCTAAATTTGAACGGCCCAGGCTCCTATATAAGCCTTTACTTTTTTCATTCAATTGATTCGATTCCGAGTTCTAAGCTCGAACAGTTCTATTATTCATTAGACATACTACAAGTTTAACACTCTTCATTTTCCCTCAAGAAGTCTTGAAGAACCGCCGGTGACTGCTGTAACACCTCCTCACGCTAGGGGAGGGACCGGACACATACTCGAAGGAGTATCCGAGTCCATTGACTGCAGTAACACCTCCTCGCTCTAGGGGAGGGACCTGTCTCCTTCTCGGAAGAGGACCCGAGACCAAGTACTTCTGGCACTCCAACTGATCATAACATTTTCTACATAGTTCCCGTTACCCTCATCACTGCTGTGAGTTACTCCTTCACGGCGCCTGTCACCGCTGCACATCGGCGTCGCTGCTCTTCACGGCGCCTGTCACCGCTGCACATCGGCGTCACTGCTCTTCACGGCGCCTGTCACCGCTGCACATCGGCGTCGCTGCTCTTCACGGCGCCTGTCACCGCTGTACATCGGCGTCGCTGCTCTTCACGGCGCCTGTCACCGCTGCACATCAGCGTCACTGCTCTTCACGGCGCCTGTCACCGGTGCACATCGGCGTCGCTGCTACCTCCGCTGTGTCGGCCCTGCACTCCGACGCCGCCCTTTGCTGCCTCCAGGACAATACTTATAGAAGATCTGAGGACACTAACTCACGCCCACTGCACTTTACTTACATTCATACAGACATCAACTCATCTCATATTTCGGTACTGTATTTTTTTTGTTTTAATATAAATTCTATTCCCTCTTTTCTACCTCTTTCTTTTAACTTCTACTTCTTCACATTTGTCGCTTCACGACAAAGGTTCTGATAACAAGTATAATGATAACAAGATTCTTTCTATTAGGACTGTTTCACGCTCACCCGACCGAGCGTAAAAGCACGTTACTTCTTCCTCATAATAAATAGGTAGTTTTGAAGAAAGTAAAGCCCGCCTATTTTACGTGCAAATCTCAATGCAATAAATTTTAAACAAAAAAAACGTTTGCACTCTTTCTTCTGAGAATCACTAAGCTCAAGTGGCAATGGAACATAGCGCGAAGTACAGAAGCCCTGTTTTTGAATCACTCGCTTGGGTACGGCATGTAATTATTTCGAAAACTAATAAAATATCAACAAAAATCATGCGAAATATAGACTCGAGTACTCAAAAAACTGAGTTTTTTTTTTAAAACTACACAAGATTTCAGCTGATTTTAATTGAAAATTGGACATTAATCAATGAATATCACACGCCGTCTAGACGCGAGTGATTCAAAATCAGGGCCACAGATGGCCGTTGGGGCAGAATGTTCTAGTGACCCTACCAACAAAGACGCGGCGTAGAACGTCCAGATGAACAGACGTTGTGAAGATCGCAGGATCAAACTGGATTCAGACCGCTTGTAATCGGTCGCTGTGGAAAACCGTGGGAGAGGCTTCTGTTCAGCAGTGGACGTCCTTTGGCTGATAATGACGAATGATGATAGCATACTTTCTTATGACGCGTAATCCCAGATCATCAAAATAAAAAAGTAAAAACACTGTTTTGTGCACCTTAAAAATTACATTATCATATTTTCATTTAACTTTATAAAATGCATTAATATATTATGTTACGGCTTATTTTAACAAACAAATTTTGTTCCTCTTTTGTGTACTTAGAACTTCATTTTTATGAGCGTATGTTTTCCTATTGTCTGTGTGAAAAATCTTTCTACATCGCACAATACAGTTTACAAGTTTTTTATGAGTGTAATGAGCGTATATTTATATTTTCTGGCATTTTGGCATACCATCAAATGTGTACCCTGCCCTTAATAAAGTTTGAACAGTAGTGAGTCGACTAACGGGCCCGTGCAGAGCACTAATGAGGGCGGGGGCGGATCCCGCCCGCCCTGGCCGTGTCCAAGTCGCCTCGCGCGTGTTTCGGCTGTAGGTTTTAGTTGGGCACAAATTGGAATACTATGGTTGAAACAATTGATAGGGTTTGTCAGTGAAGTAAGGGCGACATAATTTTAGTCGTTAAACATGGCTGGGATCAACAATTTCAGTGCAGCAGTGGTAAGTAGTACTTGTTGTGATTAATTGCAAACGTCAACAGTCTGCTGTCTGTGTCACTGTCAATACTTACGTCATGAGATGTAACTTTTTGATTGTCCCTTCTGAATAAATGTCTGCTACTTGTATACCATGTTCTAGAATTCTCTTTAATTTAATCAGCTCTAACTATATAATTAGCTTGAGTAAATATCAGTAATCATAATCACGGGACTGTATATATACAGTATTCCAACTTCATACAAACGGATGAAAAGCGAGCTATACCTACGAGCCTCGATTTCGGCATGCAGACGGTCGCGACTGTGCCATCGCAGTGACCAACGGACGATGTCTTTTTATTAACAATAACCGCGCGATTTTTTAATAAAAATAAGTTCAAGTACAAAGAACAATGGCAAGGCCCCATACAATGTTTTACCTGAAAAATATTTTAAGCGTCTACGATTGAAAAAATGATTAAATGATAGCAGTTGCACTGAATTATCATAATCAATAAGAATTTCGTTTTGTCGAGGCCACAAATAAAAGTTATCCTTATTTTTGTATTTTTAGGTTATGTTGAAATGAACGCGTCTAATATATTAAAAATCTGAAAAAGCTACTAAAAATCGTTCCTAAAAGGCAATTCGGCAGTCAAAATATAAGAATAATGCCCGAAAACAGCCAAGCGAGAGTCGATAATAAAGATAATCCAAATCTAAAACCCATTCAAAATAAACAACTTTTTTTAAAAATTACAACGCAGGTAGTCTCAAGACAAGCTACTGTGCTACTGTCAAAGTGACGTTTGACTTTTGTTTTTTTAGACGGATATCAGTGTTGCTGTTGTTTTTTACAATTTGTGTTCATAGTCTATTCCCTTTTTCAATAAATCATTTTGCAATCAAGTTATTTTATATTGTTTTAAAATACATTCACATCTTTCTGTGTTGAAAACCTTAGTTATTTCTATTTCATGTTTTTCTTAAGAGTACAATCAAATTGATAAAAATATGACGTATACCTACTGTATTTTTTTCTTCAAATGGCAGCACCAGTGAATTTACTTATAAGATTCAAATGAGAGCTTTTTATTACATTTACAATTTAAGCCCGGCTTTTGAATGAAAAACCATTTTCTTGAAAAAAACATATTAAATAAATGATTAGTTTTTGCATAGGTCACATGCTTAGACGACTCAAAATAAACTCAGGTAAATTACTGCCATTGTTCTTTAATATGACGAGTAGGATATTTAGGATGTTTCCCGAATCAGTTTCTAATTAAACTTTTATTAGATTTTATAATATTACTATGCGGATATTTTATACATTAAAATATTTTAAATAAAGTATTTTGTACGTTTCAGTCGAGGTGCAAATATTTTTCTTTCAAACATCACCATGTTTTTTTTTTATTTAACCTACTAATAAAAAAAAACTACACGAATTTTTATTGAACTCTTCCTAAATTCCAGAGTATTATAAATTTATTCACACAACAAAATAATAATTAACTACCAACCTAGCTAAATAACATATATACAGAAAACCGAACAGAAGAAGATACATTTATAAAAAAATGTGCCCATAATGCTGGCAGCGTTACCCATCTGATAGCTAAACTAATCCGCTGTCCGAAGCATCTGCAAGCCTTTCGGTCACCAGTTGACTCAGTCAACCTTTGGCGGAGATCCTTGCAAACGGAACATGCACAAGGACCCCAAGAACCCCTGGTCCCGACGCCAAAAGGCACAAATAAGTAGCTATCAGTAATAGCTGCATATTTGCGCCTTTTTAAAAACTCGGATGAGGCTTTGGCCGCGCCAGCAGCAGTAAAAAAATATATTTACAATCACAAAACTAAATCAAAACGCAAAGTAACCAAATGTAATTTAAATGCTAGAGGCTGGCAGCCCTATCGCATGTTTGCGTACCTCACGGCATATTTCAAAGATACGAGCCGAGTTGCAATAGTGTATAGATAATTACGCAAAAAGTGTGTGTAAGACTGTTTTGCTCTAATGTATTATTCGTAGCCTGCAATGATTAACATGAATTTGTTTTGTTTTAAAAGTTACTAGTTGTAGAGAGAAAGCTTCAATAACTTTTGCGACTACAAAACCTAACTGACCGCTGGGACGACTGACTATCCAAATGTGTTTTTTTGTTATTATTAAACTAAAAGATTTTTTATCAATTAATTATAATGAATAACTAGCGGCTGCGTCCGCGAGTTTTGAGTTTTCTCCGTCCCCTCTCGTCGCGACGTGATGTTTCACCAACAGCCTTCCTCAATAAATGAGCTATCCAACACAAAAATGGTTTTTGAAATCGGTCCTGAGATTGGTGCGTTCAACAACAACAAACAAACTCTTCACATTTATAATTTATAACCAATGTGGAAACCAATTTGGTTTGACTACTCATAATAAGGTTTTAATTTTTATGTTTATTTTTGTATTTTTGTAGTGTACCAACTAAATTACTTTTCTTTCTTTCTTTCAAAAGTGACAAGCTTTAAAGCTTCAATAAAATTCGACTACAATCTACAGCCATTTACAGATAGCAGCAATTTCCATTTGTTCCATATTCATATAGTTGGTCGACAAAAGTGACCATAAAAGCTAAATAAAAATAGAACGCTTCTCGCGAAATAAAGTCGACGACCGTTTAAAAGCATCAATTTTTTGAATTGCCGCCTTGCCCTCGTCGTAAATGGAAGAGCTGTGAGCAGTATTTCTGTTATCTACAATTGTTATAGTTTATTGTAAAAGTACATTAGGTTAATAACGGTGAAAATAGTACTATCAAAAAATTGCGTGTAGTATTTAACACTATGTTAAAACATGTATATCACTAATATTTAACGATTTGATGGCTTATTTGTAACACGGACACTTTAGTTATAAGCACGGTAATCTACACATATAGGATCTATCAAAATTAACTGCATTCCTTTTTAGGGCTAATTCTGATGCACAAATACAACAACTTACTTTTTGTATGGGACCAACATCGTAATAAAAAAAAAAAACATTTTCGCATACTAGAGTGCTGAACAGTTGATGCTTGTTTATATGGAGAAGACATACAAAAAGTTGTTGTATTTTACAACAGAATCACCACCGAGAAGAAATGCAGTTAATTTTGTTAAACCTTGTTAGATATACATGTTACAGTCAAAATCCTTCACCAGTTAATTACCTTATTGACAGGTAAAATTAATCAATAAGGTTATTGACACGGACCTATTTAGTTACACAAAAAATACACTGGTTTCTTTTTCAATGCTTCTCGTTTTCTTTTGTCATTTTGTTGATATCACTCGTGTTTAAACAATACGCAACACGCTGCGAGCTGTGGTCATTTGCATGAGTATTGGAGCGTGTCATATTCTGTGAAATACAAACCCATAGTACCATGCGAGAAATAAGCCCCCGTCATATCACCCAATACAATATCCCTTGCTGTCATGTGGAAATACAATTCAGATTATAAAACAAGTAATTTATTCGACTTCCGTACTCCGATGCCTAGTAGGATTCGCTTGCAGGTATATTTCTTACATTTATGTTCAAGTAAAAGTGATACCAAATGTCTAGCTATGTTTTTAAGGATTACGTAGCCGGATAGTAAAAAATGAAACCCTTATAATTTTGTCAAGTCCGTCTGTCTGTCTGCCTGTCCATCCGTATTACACATCCACTTTATTCTGAAACTAGTAGCAATTCACAGATGAAACTTGGTAGGTACGTGTATCCTGTTAACCGCTTTACTATTCCCATATACAAAATTTAAAAATAATTACATTTGATGGGGGCTCTCTAAAATTGAACTAAAACGAACCATTTTTTGCTCAAACCTATGCATGTAGGGTGTCTATGGAAAGGTCTCTTAAAATGACATCAAGGATTCTAAAACATTATTTTTGAAAGTCTAAAATTTTAAACATGGAGACTTCCAAAGTGTTAAAATGGGCGCCTTCCCACTAACTTTTGAATGAAACAAATGAAAATTTAGGGAAAAAATCTCAGTAAAGTGCTTTCCAAATACTTTCAATGAAAAGGTTTTAACGAGATCGAACTAGTAGTTTTTGAGTTGAAGCCCATTATCAACGACCGCAAATATAACTTTGTTCTTCATACAAATACTATGTAAAACAAAGTATTTTTTATATTGCCGTATTTTAGTTAAGTGTAGGCACGAAACCCTCAATGCATGAGTCGGACTCGCACTTTCCCGGTGTTTATGCCTTGTTGACGGCTTTATTCACGCATTCAATTTTTTCAATTGGGTGTGTTAGCCGTGGCTTAAGGGTGGGTAACTTTTAATAAAAATTACATTTATTCATAAGCAAATTTTAACTGGCACATTCAAATACATTTTCGTCATTTAATTTGACAGATCAATGTCAAATCTTCCATTAATTATTTTAATTAGCTGAAGCCTAATTTGAAATATTTCGGAATTTGGCTGGTCCCCTAGATTCCCGAGGGGTTTTCCTGTGTGGAGGAATCCGAGTCACAGACAAATTGAAACAGTTAATTCATTTATAAAGGTCGATTCTCACTCAAAAGTGCCAGCACTATAAATCTTAATGTTAAACAAAAAGAGATATACATATATGATTTTGTGTGTGTGTGTGTGTGTGTGTGTGTCTGTGTTGCAAGCGCCGTTAGTTACAAGCAAGGTTTCGATAATAATTATTCAACTTCTTTGTAACCGAGTGGGCGAGCCCTTTTAAAAAACTATTTTTGCATGCGTACTTGTTATTTCTTGATTCATAAATACTTAATGGTATTCTTGAACTAGTGTTTATGTTATTAAGTAATATATTAAATATACTTTGCAATTCTATTTAATTCAATGTAGCGACTTAAGGCTATTACCAACTGTAAGCTTGAATCGACGCCTAACTTTCTACAAAGTCTTATAAGCCAATATCGAATTGTTACAAAGGGTCGTCAAGACTGAAATATTTGCTTAATTCGAGTAAATGTAGATACAAAATGAATTGGATTTTTGTGTTTCGATTTAAATTCTTTGAATCTAGAAAATAGAGTCTAGACTGAGCCGGACTGAAATCAAATTAACTATATCTTCAGTGTCTTTTAATCGTATCGGATTATTCTTAAACTTTATAAATACACAAGCTGTGTGTCTAATCGAATGAAAGCCTAGTTAATACTAACTCAACATTTAAATAAAAGGTTGGAATAAGCAAACAGAGAAAAGGAAGAGGACGCCTCTTTTATCACTTTGGAAGCGTCTATGCCCCAAATGTTAGACAGAAAAAATGTTTTAAGGAACCTCAATGTCATTTTAAAAGACCAATCTATGGATACCCCACACGCATAGGTTGGTGTTTTTTATTGTTTTAGGTCCATTTATGGGAGCTCCTATTCAAATATAATATTTTTTTATTGTTTTTATGGGAATCGTGAGGCGGTTAACAGAATAAATCTATGAATCTACCTACCAAGTTTCAACGGTGTTATGCATATAGTTTCACAATAAAGTGGCTCCAACATACGGACGTAGGGACAACAGATTTGAAGAAACTATACTAACTATACGGTTCATTTTTTGCCATTTGCCTAATGAACCCTAAAAAGTTTATATTTTTGATTATTTTTTATAATTTGTGATTTTGTAATAATTCAAATGCTTTTTATGCCCAGGCGCAAAAACAACGAGTGAAACCATTAAGCAGCATCTTAAAATTACATTAAGTTTTAAAGTAAAGTGATGCCTTTTTGAGGTTTTATCTGTAACAAGCGACCTGCCCCGGCTTCACAAGGGTACAATCTTTTAAACATAAACCTTCCTCTTGAATCACTTCATTTATTTAAAAAAAATACGAATAAAAATTCGTTGGGAAGTTTTGAAGATTTGAGCACACATACAGACAGCAGGAAACGTCCATGTGATATCATTATCTAGAAATGTGACGGCAATGAGACTGGAGTACCTACTCCACTATACTAAAATACTAGTTAACAAGCTTTTGCCACAAAACAAAATATTTCGTGGAAACACTTTTTGACGTCATTCCCAAAGCTCACCTGCCTGCCGATATTGACTACTTAGGTTTCAGTTCAGAGCATGTAAAATATTTAGAGAAAAAATATAGAATAGAATAATCGTTTATTTGACACACACAAAGAGAAAAAAGATGAATACAAATCATGAAAGAATAATAATAAATTAAAAAAATATTTACATTAAAATAAATCAAATAATCAAAATAAAATTTTAAAAATGTTAAAAGGTTAAAGTGATGTGTGCCAAAAAGGTTCTCGCTCAGTATAAGTCGCGGCAGCAGATGACAATCATGCCGCGACACTGATTTTCAGCGGGAACCCTTGTTAAAAACTGGGTCATACCGTCATAAAATTTCTAAATTATAATATAAAAAATCAATAAATTGTAAAACAAAGAATAACAATAATTAAAAACAATCCAATAATTAACAATTAAAATAATAATAATGAAATAAATAAATAAATAAAATGCACTTTATTATATGAAATTAACTAGAACTTTCTACGTAATAAGTAAAACACAGAATTCATTTATTGCACTAAAGTTCCTATACGAGTACAAATACGCATGTCGTCGCGCGCGTATACTGGCAACATTAAAGTTGCTATTATAACTGTATCTGATATTTAATTTAATTATTACTGATTTGATTACGTTGTACCTGATCTTTAAACTGATTGGTTAAATTTATTTGTGTAATGGTTACTGATTTGAGTCAAATTGGACGACTAGATCTTTAATTTGGTCGGTTGATATTTTGTACAGTGCCTACTCATTTGACTACTTAGGTACCAGATCTTTCATTCGATTGGTTGATTTATTTTGTAAAGTGCATTGAACGCAGTGTGGTGGCGCTAGTATCAGTTTTGGCGCAAACACACGAGGACAGAGTCGAGGTGGATCACTTTTTTTTTTCGGCGTGCAAACGACTGCCGCATATTACGGATTTATACCATCGAACCTGTCACGCACGTTCACGGCACTCCAATACGACATATTGTGACTTTGGAATAACATTCGTTATCATTGCAATCTGCGTATAATTTTGGTTGACCCATCAATGGACGCCCTACCTCGAGATGACGGCGGTGAGCCACCTACCGATTCGCCTCAGCCCCTGCCGTAATATACAAATATTTTGAATCTGATGAGTTTGTTTTAACGCTAATTCAAGAACTACTGGACCGCTTTGAAAAAATATTTTAGTGCTTACTTATGCGGCTATAAAACATTACGCTGCAACGGGAGAGGAAGGAGCAAACTCAAAACGCAGGGACGAAGTCGCGAGGGACAGCTAATAGGTAAATAAAAAATTATAAAATCTCTTCGCGTTGATTGAGAGAGCTATGTAGGTAGCACCGCCATTTCTATTTAATTGCAAACGATCAACGATTAACTACTTACGCATGGAATCTGGTGGATGGCGGTCGTGACGGTCTCATGGAATGACTAAATAGTACATTAATTTTATTAAATTCATGAGCATAACAAATTTTTAAGTGTAAACCACATCAGACAGACAGACATTGACACAATATTCTGTTTTTGTAAAACTTCTAATGCAGAACGATCCCGCCATGTATAATTCTTTGTATCTTAAACGGTTTACGCTGTGTACGCAACGGAAATTCTCAAAAGGAATATTTTCCCCCCGTTTCCCGCAACATTTTTCCTTATTTCTCTGTTCTTATAAGACGTATCGTAATATTTTACAACTGAAAGCCTATCTCGATAAAATCAAATAAGCTATCCAACATTTTTTTTATATACATGTTCCGGTCCAGTTGTTTCTGATATTAGCGCGTCCAAACAAACAAACTCTTCAGCTTTATAATATTTGTACAGATTTCCACTTAAAACGCGTTAAGTAAACTTTGCATTGCGGGAAATCTGTAGCCGATAAAATTTTAACCTTCTGCTATAGTATATTTTAAAACTTGTACTACTTTAAAGCATTTTCGCTCTATATCTAAAATTGTATAAGAATACCAAAGTACCAGAATAACTTAAGCCTTTCTATAAAATATGTCCAATGATTATTAAAATTTCTCTCAACCTTTCGAAAAGGAATGTGAAAATACGTCAGTCTTAGTTTGCGCTTGTTTTGTATTAAATTCTATTGCTTATTATATTAAGATTTAAAAAAACGCAACTTTTTTTTTAGATTTAACTGAGCTACAGTATTACTGTCTGTCGTGACGTAGTATCCTTGTAAATTATCCAGGCTGTTAGGCTGTTGGTTCTCTAGCCCTTTGCCCAAAACCACAAAATATGGAGAGTAACAGAAGTCTTTGGTACTAGGTGCTATCACGGAAATGTACCGTGGTACTATTACGGTAATGTACTGTAGTACTATCCATATTTTGTGTCAAAGCGCTGAGTGCACGCGCGGCGTTTGTTTTGATCTTTCGAATTCCGAATGCTGCAGTTAGCTGCAACAAAAACAAAACTCGCTAGGGCATGCGTCTACTATGAGTGGCTTTAAATTTACGTTTGCCAAGTTATAATATAACAACCGTATCCTTCCTTTTCTACTTTAACTAAAGTGTTAAAATAATGTGTTAGGTACGTACTGTTAGACGGATAATCGATTATGGCATTACAATGGTAGACAACACTAGCACTCATGGACAGCACTAGACCTGTCAAATAGATTGTATTTGATATGAGATTGATTGCTGTGTAACTGGCTTGCGATATTTTACTTACTGCATTATTATTGTTTAATTATTTTACCTTTGCTATGAAATAAGCATTTTCTTCAACATACTGTTACACAATATCAACACTTACTTATAATTTGAAACAAAATATCATCGCTCAAACTAACTAATACAGATTGTTTTGCAACATACGTCGATCATAGAGGTCCTTGACGTCGATAATTAGGTACAGCCCACGCACATCAAACGCTTAATACATTATGATACAAGTGTGCCATAAGAAAGCCACGTATGTTATGGTTACAGGCACACGTGTTTCATACGACGTTTTTCAACACACTTGCGAGGAAAAAACAATACTCAAATTATTTACGAAAAATGTTGCGTTGTTTTTTTTTTCTTGCCGCGATACCGATGCGCGCGCAAGGCTAAGACGCGAACTTAATCGGCCTACAGCCAAGTTTAAAATAGTACATTATGATACAAGTGTGCTAAGTTGACCATTATATACAAGGCGATATTGTGTGCGCACGAGCGAAAGCGAGTGCGCCATAAGAAAGCCGCGTACCTATATAATGGTCACCGGCACACGCGTTTCATACGACGTTTTTCAACACATTTGCCATTAATCCAAACTTCATCACAGCACAGCCGACAATTATTTAATGGCGCGTTGATTATTTTTCTTGCCGCGATACCGATGCGCGCGCGAGGCTGAGGCGCGAACTAGATCGGCCAACAGCCAAGATTAAAAGTGTAATAATTCGTGTTTAAAACACAAATTACAGAAAAAATAATATGAATTTGAGTTATTTTTAGTAATAAAGCTGGATTTACCATTTATTGAAATAAATACGTACATACTGTTATTTTTCGCATAAATACTGTTTGTTGCTAAAATAATATTTATTTATAAATCTGACTACTCATATGTGGAGATTTATTATTAGTATTGATGTTTAGCATTAAGTTATTTAGATATAGTGATTATTAAAACTGTAAATCTTCCTAAGAATATATAAATAAATAAATAAATAAATAAATAAAAGTATTGTATAATCCGACTAAATTATATCGCTCCTTCTTCTTACTTACTACTTGGTACTGGGGTACAAATGTAAATTGGTCGGGTTAATAAACTAAAGGCACTAGTGCAATAATATACTGAAAAAGCACGCGTGTTTAATATCTATTATTATGAGCCAAAAATCGGTGGAATAAAAACGTCGTTTTGAGCAAGTGTGTTGAAAATGTAATAATTCGTATGTAGTGTTTAAAACACAAATTACAGATTTTTTTTATGAATTTGAGGTAATTTTTGTAATAAAGCTGGATTTACCAGTAATATGTACATACTGTTATTTTTCGCATAAATACTGTTTCTTGCTAAAATATAAGTTATAACTCGTCTAAATTATATCGCTTCTTCTTCTTCTTACTTACTACTTGGTACTTGGTCCTTCAGGGATATTTCGAAGTCTGGAATATACGGGTACGCAACCCCGAAGCACCCTAGCTACTAAAGCACCATTCTTTCTCCTTATCCGTTGCTAAGGTATCTTCATCACGGACCCCTCCCATCAAACTCTCCAAAGTCTGTTCCAGCGAAGACAGCAGCCCAATGCAGATATGCGAAAGGGTCTGGTGGATTTGGCGGTTCAGCAAGGCAAGGTGGATGGCCTAGGGCAACGGCGGAGGGCATAAAGCCACCGTCGGCCAGACACATCATCCGACTTCTCTTCAGTCGTAGCGGTTCTCCGTTCCACTGATCATGGAAGAGGGAGGACGAGTGCGTGCGCCTGCGTCTGCGCGAACGCTTGTACACCCTAAAATATCCTGCTCACCAGACCGCTTCTGTAAAATGAACTCGCGAGTAACTCCGACTCGGCCGAGGAGGGGGCTAGAAAAGAAGTGTAGTGAAGCTTCTAAAGAAAGAAGGAACATAATAACAATAATCCTATTATCCTATAGTAGATAATAAATATACATATTATAATATATTATATAAATAGATAAACCTACGTTAAAATAGTAACTTTAACTATAATTGTCAACCTAGCACACTGGTATCATAATGTACTATTCATTTTTTAACTTATGTATGGAAAGTGAGTAGGAACTGATGTTATACATTATTTTCAATTATGTAATTTACCGATATGACTACAATGATCTGTATTCGATTCATTAAATGAAAGTAAAAATAGTGTGTTTATTGAACAATAAACACACTTTTTACTTGATCTGAATTTTTTTTAAAAACCGCAATCAATAAACACACATACCTATCACCAATTTAGTATTTTTAACGTCGTTTGTCGAGCACTACCTTGTGGTTTTACAGGAAACTATGTCGAGATTTCCATGCCTGAAGTTCTGTTTACAGGTAAATAGGTAGTTAGGTTATTATATATATAGGTAATTATTCAATAAATTAATCACTTCATACCATATTTGTGAAATGTAGCTAAATCTAGATAGCTCATCATTACAGAGCTGCAAGTTGTTTTTGTTGAAAGCATAGAGGTTCTTCAGTTTCTTCTGACTAGAGTGTTTACGTTCGCGCTATTGCTCCAAGGCGCCCATTGAGAGTTTTACCTTTTAAATAAAAACCGGCCAAGTGCGAGTCGGACTCGCGCTCTGAGGGTTCCGTGCCAATTTTAACTGAATTAGGAAATCCACTTACTTCCACTTAGTAAAATACCACAATATTTTGTTGACAGCAAATATAACTTTGTTTCTCATAGTGTTTGTATGAAGTACAAAGTTATGTTTGCGGTTGTTGAAAATGTGCTATATCTCAAAAAGTTCTTGTTCGATTCCGCCCAAACCAATTTTCATTGCAAGTATTTGTTAAGATCTACATTATACATTTTTCTCCAAATTTACACTCGCTTAGTTTAAAAGTTAGATCGGGGGGACGCCCATTTTTCTTCTTTGGAAGCGTCTAGCTATGAAACGTTAGACTTTAAAAGAAAATGGTTTTAAGAACATCTATGTTATTTTAAAAGACCTATCCAAAGATACTCCACACGTATAGGTTTGACTAAAAAAATATTTTTTGGTTTTAGTTTCATGTATGGGAGCTCCCCCTTTAACGTCATTATTTTTTAATTTTTGTATGAGAATCGTAAAGCGGTTAACAGGATACATACTCCTACCAAATTTCAACAGCTTATAGTTACAGAATAAAATGTGTGTGACTTACGGACGGACAGACAGACAGACAGACAGACAGACTTGACGAAACTATAAGGGTTCCGTTTTTTGCCATTCGGCTACGGAACCCTAAAAACAGCCAAAGGCAAGTTTTACTCATACAATATAAAGTCACTTTTATTACCCTAATAATATGCCCAATAAACATGAAAAAATATCCGAAATTATGTGACCAAAGTGACTAACTCTTTTGATGGCAATGACTCACTTTTTTTATTATTTTTAGCTTAAAGAAATAACATAAATATCTGATGCTTAAAATGTTTTTAACACTCACAGTGTCATATTTTATATTCATAAAGATGAAATAAGAACACAGCACGGTAGCTCAATTGGTTAGAGCGTTTGGCCCGGTTGGCCAAAAGGTTGCTGGTTCAAGTCCCGCCCGTGTGCAAATTTTTGGTTTCTTATTTCATCTTTATGAATATAAAATATGACACTGTGAGTGTTAAAAACATTTTAAGCATTAGATAGCGAAGCGACATCAATTTCCAAGTTGAATTTATTCTGTAAAGAATAACTGCTTGAGCCATCTGTTTAATAAACAGACGGCTAGATGGCGCTAAGCGTCACGCTATTGATGTTTTCATAACAAACCACAAATTTCGCCGGGTTGGACTGACAGCACGGTAGATTAATTGGTTAGAGCGTTTGGCCCGGTTTGCCAAAAGGTTGCTGGTTCAAGTCCCGCCCGTGCGCAAATTTTTGGTTTCTTATTTTATCTTTATGAATATAAATATTTGACTATAGTTTCAGTGAAATATGTTAACGCGTTTAAGAGGAATAAATTAATTACATGAAAATTAATTTGCTATGAGTTTATGCACTACTGTAGTGTATGACGCACGCTCCTACTTTATATACTATGTATTAGGCTAATTTGAGACATTACTAAACAGACATTCAACTGAGATACACGTTTCATTCCGTTACGCAATACCCACATATTGCATGGCGACCCTGCCAGTGCTGCCTTAGGGCAGTGCTGTGCGTTCGCCTTAAAGTAATAAAATGTGGTTTTAAATTGATCGCAGTGAAAATATATATAAATAATTTCGGACTACTAATGGTGCAGTGAAAAATAACTGGAAGATGAATGAAGATATCGGAGATTAAATTGGTAGAGTTTGGTAAATTGCTGGCAGCCGGGCGATGATGGTGCCAGATGAGAGTGATGGTTTCCTGGGCGCCGGGAGATGTACGTGACGGATGGTGATGTGTTGTTCCTGGGCGCCGGGAGACGATGGTGTCGCGATGAAGGAGGCGCCGGGAGTGTCATGCGAGTCACCATCGGGATCATCAAGGACACAAGGATCGGTTACTATCAGGGAAGGAAGAAAAAAAATTGAATCCGGTTCGCTAAGTAGTTTTTTTTTTAATTATGTAATCATTACTCATTTTAATCGTAGTAATTACTTTATCTTGGCTACGGTACCGTACTATTACATAAGTGTGTGTTTAATCCCTAGTATTTAATTATGAATCTATATAATGCTGGTATAATCCCAATTTTTGTAATCTCTAATGTTTTTAAAAGCATTCTTGTTGCACGCAAGTAGACGAGTCAAATATTTTTTACTGAAAATTATTACTTTTAACTGATATTTAAAGACATATTTATTTAAAATTTATTACGACAGATAATCATTAACTTTTTATATGGTAAGTACATAGAACTTTTTATATAACCATCTTTAACAAAAATGTTAGTAGAGACAGTGTAGTTAGGATTTATTTCTTAATTTATTTCCGTGCGAAAAGATAGTACTTTACAAGTGTGTAAGCTACAATACGGTAACATTATCTGCTAAGAATGTGGCAATCAGCATTTTTCAAGGTAACAAACACGAGTGTCCATCGAGTTTGTTAGTGATTTAGCTTTGCATACTTAATTTCATCAAATTATTTCTGATACAGGTAATTTACATTTCCAATTGGTAAAAATAAGTGAAAAAAGTAAAATAGTCAGTTCTTAATACGATATTATAGGTAGTCATTGTTAGAGTCTTAAAAAGGTAATTTATTTCAATATTTATATTTTTATAATCTATTAACATTCAAGTTTATCAGTGAATTTCTAAAACAGACATAATCAACTTTATCATGTTATTCCTTTTTTAACAAGCATATAAGGAACATAACATTGTCTTGAATTCCGAGCTCTCGATCTTAGTACAGTTCAAACCATATATTTTTCTGTTTCGTATGTTTATTTAGATTACGAAATAGTAATTTAGATTCAAGTTAACTTCATAGTAAAATGTTGATACTAAAGTAAACTTAATTCTGAACTTACAGATATAAAAGTAAAATATTATAAGAATAATGAAAAGTTAATATAAAAATATCGTTTATTTAGTTACAAAGGTAAACATAGTAATTTTAATAGAATTTTAGTGAAGTAACAATACTTGTTTAGGTATTTGAGGTGCAACGTAAACAAAGGTAAGTCGTATTTAAAACCACTTGCAAAAAGGCAGAACCATAATACACTAACTAAGGTAAGTCCTTAATTATTTTATCCTAATAGGTTTGTTTTTATTCAGATGAAATTGAAGCTCCGTTCATTTTTTTTATCTTACTGTACCTACATTTCGTTTCAATCAAAACTTAACCAACCTTACTTCATTTTTAAAGTCATAATATAATTAATATTTTCAATTACAATAGTTTTTGAAAATAGATTTATTTTTCTAAAATTATCGTGTGTCATTTTTTTGTAATATTTGTTAATAGTGAATTGATTAGTAAATATTCATTTTTTATTAAATTTCAGAAATCAATACTTAGTAGGAACTATCGTACTAAAAGTACACTCAAGCTCATAAACATTTGTTAATTTCCGTGTAATAAACAATAGTAAATATATGCTCTTAACATTTCTTTGAGAATTTGAGATCACTCAATAAGGTTTTAACTAGATACTCGTATAGATATTTTTTTTTCAGACTAAGTACATACATACTTGTTAATTAACTTTTGCAGTAAGCTCATATTAGTTCGATTAGTTTGAGGTTTCATATAAACATACATTCTTTTTTATGCATTATGAAATAGTATAGTTATATTTAAATTTGGTATTATGAAATAAATAGAATCGCTAATATCTAAAAAGGTAAGTAGTTGCGACATCATACAAAGTTCACATTAATTTGCGCGTGTAGATCAATATTGCTGATGCGTGACAATATTGCAGTTCGCGATGATTCTAAAGAAACACGAAGCTGATCGTAATGAATATCATGTAGCGTTACCAGTAATTGTTTTGATTATCAACATTTTCGGTTGCATCATCAATGTCTTTATTTGGAGGAAGTTCTGGAAAGTTTCAAAGTTAAAATATCTAGTTTGTCAGCAGATGGATACCTAACGTTTTGCAGTCATTTTTATATTGATATTATAAATAAGTTATCAAAGAGTGATACATAGTAGGTAGTAATTTCATTTAATTGAAGAGATGAGTTTCGGATTCTACGGATATGACAATTTTATTTACGGACATGACATAAAAAATATTATAGAGAGAATAGGTAATGACTTGAAATGTTGTTTTGAAGGTTTACATGGATGTATTAAATTGCTTTTGTACCAATAGAGTGCATTAGTTACATTCAGCTAGGATTTGAAAATGATGTGGTATTAAGTGTTTTGAAAAAGTAAAGATAAGAAGGTTATTCTGTTTGATAGGTGTGTTAGCAAGTTTTATTTAGGCAATGGGAAGACTTTAGTTTAAATATTTTGTCATACAATTGGACTGATCACCCAAAAGTAAACAAAATAATTAGCTAAAGAATTCATTAGGAAATGTTGCTTTATGATTTGATATTGAAGGATAGATAAAAGTTTATACAAAGCGATAATGTAGTATTAGAAGTGATAGGTGGCCCTACCTCATAACGAGAGGCAAAAAGCGGTGTTGAATCCTTCAGCTTGATCATAACGTAAACGAGGTTTCTTTGTGTAGGTAAGCCGTTGGAGGTCATTAAAGATCTTAAATGATTACCCGTTTTATAATGGATAAATAAAAAGGTACAATTAATGGTACAAAGGTACAAGGTACAATACAGGGTGTCAGATCCTTTATTTGATCATGGTGTAGACGAGCTTCTCTCTGTGAAAATATTTGGAGATCGATGAATCTTAAAACAAGGCCCCTAGTATAAATAAGGCTATGCATAGCAAGTATATAAATAAATAAATGAAAGTGTACCAATGGAATTAATAAAATAAAATGTACCAATTAAATAAGTAATAAAATGTACCATGCTAAAAGTCTAGACTATTAATAAAATATAAATGTACTAATTATAATAAGTTAAATACATAACATGTATGACTAAAATGACTTTTGGGTGGCCACCCCGATATAACAACCCCGATATTAACACCTCAATAAAAGAGAGCAAAATTAAAAAGAGACGTACGTTGTTAATAGTCGAACACGTCATGAAGTGTTACGATGTATATTTCAATAAGAGTTATAATGATTGAGATAGGTAGTTTTGTGGTATGTAATACTAAATAAAGAAAGATAGATACTTTGACGATTAGTGGTAGGTACCACGGGTATGTTGATACTTTGGAAGACGTTTTGATGACTGTAAAATGTAAATCAATATGTAAGAAATAAATTATATTTTTTTTTACGCAAAATGAACAAATTAAAATAAACAGGTGCAGAACAAACATGTGAGTGTTAAATGAATAAATTTGAGAGCATAAAAAGTCAATAGGTTTTGAAGATAAACATGTATAAGAATGAGAATGTGTTAGGTATCCAGATTCACTAAATTTTGACATGTGTTAACATTTTGTTGTTGATTTAATTATGTTGCAATATTCTAATAGAATATTTGTAAACTAATACACTTTTAAAGAAAGTTTAAATGAATTAATGTCTTATTTTAACATATTTTTTCATTAAAATCTTTTTCTATAGACAGGTGATGAAATTAAAATTTACAGTATTGAAAAGAGTCTTAAAAATTGTATAATGTCAATTGACTCGTCTACTCGTCTATTTATCCAGTTATACTTGTTAATGTAAAATGTATTATGATTTTAAGATTTATAATCAATTTTATATTTTTAATTTTATGTATGAATATTTTAGTAAGTAATGTTATTGAAATGAATGTCAACAAAATCTTATGAAATGATGTAACGTTTTAATATGTATTCGGAATTTCAGTTCATTGTTATAGAAATACAATATTTTTCGTTTAAAACAAATTGTCATTATCTGGCTTTAGTTTCACTTAAGTATTTTTATAAAGTTTACATAAAATTTTGTGAAATTGACTTATTTGGTATAAAGATGTAAATTAAAATATAAGATTAATTAAGAGGTAAATAGTTATTCTACTCGTATTACATACATTTTTATTATTGTCAAAAGTTACAATGTGAAAACAAACAATGTTTACTTTTTCAAATGTTGTCAAATTTGTATGAATATTTTAAGTACCTACATGCTATTTCATTTTATACCATTTTTGTATTTAGTTATTTTTTTAAAATAGGTAATTGGCATTATTTTTTGTAGTTTCCAAAATAGCACAGCATGAATAATTGTTTACTGTTTTTGCATAACATTCGAAATTAGTGTATTTTTTAATTTTGATTTAATTATTTCTTATTCTTATATTTTATATGATAATACTATCAAATTTCAATTTTACGAAAAAAAATGAAATGCAATTTCATTTTTTTTTCAAATACAGGGGAGGTGTAGTGTATGACGCACGCTCCTACTTTATATACTATGTATTAGGCTAATTTGAGACACTAATAAACAGACATTCAACTGAGATACACGTTTCATTCCGTTACGCAATACCCACATATTGCACTACAACTCTGTTATTTGTTTACTAACCATAGCCGTAATTAAAAAAAAAACATCTCCACGCTTCTTGTACAAGAGGTAACCCAAAATAAAATATTTTTCAAAATTATATTTTAATTCTTTTGCAGATAGATTATAATACATACCCATGCCACATTACAGTTTTCAAATAGTTAAGGTCTCTGAGCTGAATTGCAGGCAGAAGGACAGACCGACAGATCGACGGTAAAACTGTAATGGTTCCTTGTTGAAATAATAAACCCTAAAAAATGTGCAGAAGTATCTTTTATGGCCACTGCTTGTTGTCAGTACAAATATAAAATGGATATATGCTTGCTCATCATTCACATCACTAAGGATGAAAAACTTTTCAAAGCTTTTCAATTGCGTTCCGCCACGAGTCACAAGTTCAGTTAAGCTCTGTAAAAATGTCACAGAAGCGACTGCAAACTAATTTCACCAACCATTTCTGCCTATCGTGAAAAAAGTCCGCCTCATGGAAATACTGCATAGACGATAAGTGTTTGTTTAAATGTTATGAAGGAGATACGAGACTGAGTCGTGGTCCAAAATAACCATTTCATTTTAGCATACATGTTAGTTGAAATATGTCAATTAATACTTAATATTACTGCAACTATGAAGTACCCATGCAGTAAAGGTTTGACATGGTGGAAAAGAGATGATTAAAGTTTTCTATCGAATCCTGAGAAAGGCGGAAGAAATAAAACACTTTTTTAAGGATTAACTTTTCGCGAGTTTATTAATTTTATCCCGACGTTTCGAACACTTTACAGCGTTTGTGCTCACGGGTTGAACAAGATGTTATTTGTCATTTACAGAGTTTTGAAAAATTACACTACCTTCACTTAATAATTCCAATAAATGGAAGTTTCCTTATTCTTTTTATAACTTGGATATAATAGTTATTTTCAATAAGCATACCTCATATTATCGTCCCTGGATTGGATGTCACTGACCAAAACATCACCCTGTAAGCTATTATACAAGTAATAAATGATACATCTAGTTTAACAGAATCATGAGTAAATAGATTATAAATGTTCTCACGTACCCAAAAAAAATATGAATAGTTTGCATTACTCGTACATAGGATGCTGGAATTCGTTTAAAGTATTTTCTTGGTCCTTCCCCTGTAATAAAACAGAATTTTCGTAAGACACTAATTGCTTTTAAATATAATCACAGTACCCCTTTTTACGGCGTTTTGTTGCCACAGGAAACTCATTTATGGTAATTGGATTCAATTTTATAAACTTTTTAAAAGGGTAAAATATATTTTTTGAACCGTAAAAGATGGTTTAAGTTGAAAGGAAGCTTAAAATGCGATCGGATGTTGCTGACGAAGCCTTGAACCCTTATTGAGGATTGTTATTAAAGACATACAACTAATTGCCAATATACTCATTACTGCTTTATTTATCTAACTAATAGTTAAATTACTAATAAATGCCGCTACAAAGCTATGATATCCCTGTTATGCGAACTTTTATAGAACAGAATCAGTCATTAAATATTTATTTGTGCACGAGTTTTCTTTATGTATCCTAAAATCGGTTTCAGGTTATAAAGTAGGTGACTAAGGTCATTAGGAACTCGGAATTTTCTATACTATTTTGTCTGAAAAGGTGTTATTTGAAGTCAAAGAATAATGCGCATTGGGTCCCTTAAGCCTTTTATGTCATGCAAGTATTTAAATGATCGCTATTACACTACCACGGATCCGATTTACTTGTATTTAGGTTATGTTGTTTATGTTCCGAGAAATTCTGATATCTTCGTATCGAAAATGGATGGATTACATTACATCTTCTTGGGGCGGTATTTTCATTTATTTAGTAAATTAGTCAAGTGAACCAGCTTAAATCTAAGGAGAAGACCTACTTATTAATCACTGGGTACCTCTGTCAAGCCGTCCTAATACTGAGACTGGTTCATCATTTTCAGCTGAATGACGTCCACTGCTGATCATATATCTCCCCTACAATTTTCCTCATGTACCTACGTGTTTATTTTGATTTGTATCAATTTTCAGGCAGCTAGTGGTGACTGAGTTTGTTCCGGCGTTTCTTCTCAGCACTTGCCAAATTGTCTGTGTCTTGTCTTGAAGCACTAGTAGGGCTCAAAAGATAAGGAGACATGTTCTAGGCCCGTACGGGCCATAATTGATCGATATCACACTAATTATTGACGTTCATAAGTGGCATTTTGTATCCTAAATTGAATAAATTATTTTTGACTTTAACTTTGACACAGTTACCGATCCAAGCGGTCTGCGTCCAGTTTGTTCCTGTGATTTTTAAATACAAGGTCTGTCCTTCTTGTCAGTGGACGTTGTAAGCTGCGTGTGTGGTTGAAGGGTCTCCAATGTTGAACTTTTCTCCCCTAGCGGCTATTAGTTCTTCGCACTCTGTGCCTTGCCCATTGCCACTAAAGCTTACTGATTCTCAAAGCAATGTCCGTAAACGTATCTTCTTATTTCTAATCCGATCTCGTATAAACACCAAGCAAAAACCTCTCTATCGCTCGCTGTGAAATAAGATATCAGAATTTCTGATTTCTGATTTCATCGCTCGCTGTGTGATTTTGAGCCTCCCATATTTAAACCATATTTCGGATCCGTATGTTATCACTGGTAACACTCTGGTTGAAGACTTTCGTCTTAGACAATGAGGTAATTAAGATGAGATGACCCTCTGGCGCAGTATCCTGAACGCTGCCCAGCTGAGTTAGATTCGTCGATTAACCATTTTTTCAAAGTTGAATCTATCTTATTGGATCACTTGTCTCAGGTAGATGTAGATACTGGCGTGGGTACAACAAGGGAGCTCAACATGATTTTCGTCTTTTCTATGCTCATTTTAATAAACATTTATCTTTAATTCGGATCCCATTGCATACTGGAATCCGATTTAAGGATAATATCAAATTAATGGTTACGTAATCTTTAGATGGGATTTTACTTAGAGTTCTTGTAACAGAAGGCTTTGTAGGAGCATATATTTTCTTTTGGGTATCTTCGCCAATTCATATATTTTACGAAATATTATTGGGTATTCAACCATCAGAGTCTAATTGTTGAAAATGTTATTGATTTATGAGTAGGATGGAGGTCGTTTCGATTTTCAATTTCTATTTGTTAAGTGATTCCTTTTAATAATACCCTTTACCCAGAGCTAACTCGTTTAGTGCCATTCCAAATGTTTTTAATTCAATGGAACTAATTCTAAAGAAAGGAATATATATTAAAAAATATTGAAGGGTTTATGTGGTGTTATAGTTTTACTGGCACCTTTTATCATTTGTTCTCTGTGGAGAGATAATAAGGAAGGCACCCACCAAGCGCTCTGCGCACTGCGCGCACTGACATTACTATTATCATTACTATCTACGTTCTAGAACTAATCATTGCTTGTTTACGTATTTTGGCGGCCTTGCGAACTTGATGGCTTGTCTTATTAATAAATAGACAGGGCAAGGATTTTTTTAATGTGACCCATATTAAAAGGGGTTAAATTGATTCTGCTCGTTATTCCAATAGTTATTTTCAGGCTTTGCGCTTTTAACGTTACACCTTGTATACAGAACTCTGATCCGAGTGTTTGGCCACCAGCACGCTGTGTGCCGACCATTCGGGCCCGACTGTGCATGTTTTTAAAAATAATAATACTGTAAATAATTTTTAATGATTTTTTACGCATAATAAATGCGGTTTCCTGGGTTATTATTTGTATTTTTAAGGCAGTTAAAGTGTTAAAGAACTTATTTTTTAGGTAAGGTACTTAAAAATTCTATCAAAATATCCTATCGAAGATTGTTTACCTAATTAATTTCAATGGGAAACAAACAATAATTGTTTTGTCGAAAGAAAAGACCAAAAAACAAATATAGCTTTCCACGAATCCATACAAATGATTATTTAAAAAAACTACGCTACAAAGGATTTACAGGAGTAATTTTCAGCAAACAAAAGCAATTTGGTTTATTTTTGAAATTGTTGCGATATTGCTTCTTTAAAGACGTTATTATAATTATCTCATTTAGTTTTTTATAAATATCATTAAGTAAAAACAATTGTATTCGACCCAACGGCTAGGAACTCCGGATCGCGCGGGTGCCTACACCTTGTTACAGCGGGCGGAGGCTGCTCTCCCTCCGCGCCTCCGGCTTTTGAATTACACTCTAGTCTCGGGCAGACTAGTACCACGGCGAGGAGACCACGGCGAGTCGGGATTAATGTATAAGAGTAGGTATTTGATTTTGTTAATAAAATACTTACTGAAATTGGGGCATTAATATCGGAGCTTTTATTTAGTAGTTCTTTATTTCATTTTATTGATCATAGCACACAAAACAGTTAACAATCAATAAACTATAAATACTTAATATATTATCATGGTACAGGGGGCGTATTGCGATTCAAATTTAGCCGTTCAATTTCCAGGCAGCTCAATTCCGACTCAGTGTAAACGAATATGATTAATATAATAATACTACAATGGTACGAATATTAATATTTATATTGTTTTATAATAATAATATTTTAAATATCATGTGAAATCTCAAAACGGATTGCTAATGAGCCGCTTACTTACTGAATAAAAACTTACTAAAAACTGCATCGCAATATGCGCCCAAATCTAGATCGGAAGCCAAAAATATGTAGGTATGCCTAAAAGCTTTCAAATTAAAATAACAATCTTTAACTAAAGAACGCTACGGGTGTAAACTAATACAATACATTTTTGTAAGTAACTTAACTTTCTCAATTAAAATTTTAATACAGATGCTTTTAAACAGCCTTAAACAGACTTAAGACGCTCATAGGTGAGGCACTGAGAATGTTTATTCATTTATCACGCGTGCATGTAAGTCTTATTAAATTGATCATAAAATAACTCATCATCATCATTTTGATTATCAGCCAAAGGACGTCCACTGCTGCACATACGTCCTCGCACGGCTTTCCACAAGACGTAGCATAAGACGTCCACCGACAAGACGTACATACAACCATGTAAAGATAGCAGGATCACACTGGATGCATATTGCTCACAACGGGTCATACCACTCAATATAATCTTATGTCAACAAAATCACTTACATACGAGTACAAGATAATCTGATGACCTCTCGTCGGTTAAAGATATCAACTCAGCTAACCTTAAAAAACTTATTAACTTACCTTAAACTTAAGTTAATTGCAGTTTAGAAAAATGCGCCAAAATTAAATTCTGTAACAGCCATAATAAAGCTGGCTGGTTCCTAGCTCAAAGGATTAGCATAGCTATCCATCGCGGCAACGCAGCCAGCATCAAAGCATCTTTGCCGCAAGGAAATGGTTTCGTTTTTTAATAGGTAGATTATAAGTATTTTTTTTATGTTGCATGTCTTAGTTTTATTTTTCCTTGTTTGTTGTTAGTAAAGAATTATTATTACCTTATATTTAAATATTACCTTAAAAACAAATTTTTCTAAATGACGAAAATTCTTATAAGCTGTTCCTATCACAGTAAAGCTAGTTAACCTCTGGAGCGTGACATCGGCCAATTTCCAAAGCCCAGCTTAGACGGAGGCAAATAATTACAATTACCTTAGAATTGACGAGAAAACTTGGACGGTTGAGGAAAAAAATGGGTTGGGACACTGATTAACTAACACGGACATTGTGCGTGATAAAAATGTTTAAGTTTCAAGAGGGTTGAACAGCTTTTTTGTGGCTAGAATTTTGTGATTATACAGGGTGTTATTTTCACCAAATTATAAAAGCACAATTTGATTCGTGATTGTTGCCAATTTAATAAGAAACCATAAATGACGGGATTGACTGCCTCGGTGGCGCAGCGGTTAGAGGGTCGCAATTTATAGCGACGGCTGCGCCAGAGGTCCCGGGTTCGATCCCCGGGTCGGGCCAAAAACATGTACCTGTGTTTTTCTTTTCAGAAATTCTCAGGGTAGCCCGGAGTTTGGAAAATGGTGGCGGTTCACCTCCGTGCTTTGGAAAGCACGTAAAGCCGTTGCCTGCACTTGACCTCTTTCCGGTCGTGTCAGCTTGGTGTTCCATCGGGTTACATGGATGCTTACACACTTTTGCATTATAATATGTCCCGCGTAATTGGTTAGTCGTTGTGACTAGTCACCGTAGTCGGAATCGGCTAGGGGGGCTATTAATATGACGACGTCTGGTGTAGTGGTTAAGCACGCTGGGTTTCATATTCATATTCATATTCATTTATTCACTTCATAATATAACATTACAGCAGACAATATATAACATATAGGCAAAAGATGGTTATTTTGTTACATTATGACCTCAACGAGGTATTTGTGAATTCAAGTTATTAAATTCAATAAATTACAATTAAATCAATTCTTCATTAAAATAGTAATGTCAATAAGTATTTTGTCAAATTGTTAGTATGTCAAATATAAAGTCATTTCTATCTATCTAAATAATAATAATGCGGTCATGTTAAATTCAAATTAAAAGAAAAAAAAAACAATCAAAACATGTCAATTTTCAATTTAAATCACAGATTATTAAGAGTTTAAATTATATCATGTCATATCTAAATATATTGAAATTTATCATTAGAATATTCATTTATATTATAATATGCCTTTTTTACTAAAAACTTCTTTAATTCCCTATCAAATTTAATACCTTGGAGGGCTTTAATAAAGTTAGGCAAATGGTTATGTATCTTTATAGCCATATAGTAGGGACCGACCTTGAAAAACTCCAGTCTGGCCGGAGGCAAAATAAAATCATTTGCGCGCCGCAAAGCGTAACGGCTCGACGTGTCATTAAAATGCTGAAAATATCTACTGTGTTTTCTTATAAAACGACATAATTCGAAGATATAGACGCAAGTCACCGTAAGTATTTCAAATTTTACAAATAACATTCTACATGTGTGTCTCGGCGCCGTAAACGTAATTATTCTAAGACATCTCTTTTGTAACACAGATACCGCATGCACATTGGTGGAGTTGCCCCAAAACATAATCCCGTAACGTATCCAGGCAGCAGTATGGCTATGATACGCAGTAAGCGCACACTCCTCATTTGTGTTTCTTCGAAGTTCGCGCAGCGCGTACGAAAAACTACTAAGCCTACTCACTACGACTCTACATGCGGCTTCCATGAAAGGGTTGAGTTTCAATGCGTCGTCGCCGTTCCGAGGTCCCGGGTTCGATTTCGGTCGGGTCAATGTACAAATCATAATTTTCTATACTGTCTCGGGTCTGGGTGTTGTGGCACCACCCTTGTTTCTGATTTCTAGAAAACAAGTGCATTGGCTACTTACTTTGGGATCAGAGCAATGTTTGTGATTAGTGTCCAGTAAGTAATGAATCTTTTGTTTCTTTTAATTTTTTTGCTTAAAACAGCAACTATAATTATCTAAATACAAAATATTTTGAATTTTAGTCTCCATTCAGATTTCAATACGAGGTTTGGTTTACATAGTTACAAACATATATTTAAGAAGGATAACGTAGGTAATGGCTAGCGGGCTTCAACAGCTAAAGGCACAAAAATAATTTGCCTTTTTGATGTCAAAAATATAATAATTTATAGGTTACCTTGCCGAAGGCCAAAAGGTTAGAGGCGTGTCGGAAAGTGTCCTGTGGTCTTTTGAGAATTTATCGGACGTCATCCTACACCAGTAAAGTTTGTTTTAGAGGTTAAAAGGACACACTTACTTAATTGTGGAAAATTTAAGAAGACCTTTTAACAGTTAATTAGCTACAAATTTCTGGTAACATTAGCAACAAATTAAATGTTTTAAATAAATGTTTTGAACCGCCATTTCTTTCTCACTGCGCGCCGCTCACATTTCTCGTCTCCACTGCGCGTCGCCCGCGCACAGCTCACAACTCCACTTCCATCGCGCCTTACAAAGATTATACATCTCCAAAGCGATCTCCACTGAAGCTGAGCGTAGATGTGTCAGTAACACACATCTATCGGTTGTTTAAAAAACACCTCCTATCCGCTCGTCTCGTCTTCGCATTGGTGGAGTCCCGGCCTTACATTCATACTGTTAGCCTAACGAAAACGGAACGTCCCTTTATGCATGGTCTATGGCAGTCGATGACGTCTGTCAGTAGAGCCTCCCTTCCCGCGTCTTGTTTCGGTCGGTCGTCGCTTGCGCGTGTCTTGATGTGATCTAATATTGTAAATGTCCCCGTTGTGTTAACTAAATTATATTTGTAAGCCTTAAACGTATGTGGTTTGTATTGTGTTTGGCCCTGGCATCCTATTATATTTAAGATGAGTATGACTTTGGTATTTTATTTATAACCTTTCACAGTGAGGGTTTATTATTTCAGAAGTGAGATAGCAACCTGAAGTTCCACCACTAATAGTATTTAATAGTGTTTCAGATATGCTTTGCTTTACGAAAGCTACATCGTGCTTGCAATCATCGGGCAAATGCAAAATTACCTATCAAAGGTGAAGCGTCTACCAAGCGAGGTAATGGCGCGATATTCAAAATGGCGTCATCCCAAGCCGCAACCCAAGCCAAGTTGGCTTTTCACTGTCAAAAGGTAGAAAAGGCGAAACTCTAAGTCAAAGGCGAGAAGTATATGACTGGTATGTAAAGTGAATCATGATTAATAGACCATTATTTCTATCTGTGTGAGGAAGCATGATATTGGCTTCATAGCACATCGAAACGTGATGTGTTCGTATCAAACTTCGTATCGCTAAACTCGAACTGATTACTAAAACATAAAACAATAACCTAAAACCGACTAAAAAGATAAATAGGCGCGTTGTAGGCATAGCAACTAACCGTACCGACCTCTAACTTAATCTAAATAAATAATCTGAAAGCTGAATAGCTAACAGTTGTCTGTGTGACCTGTCTTTTGATAGGGCATTCTTATTGTAATAGGTATTCTGTGTGATCTGTGTGCCCGTCCTTTGATGGGATTGCATATTGTATGCAGGGGGGAGCGTTGGCCCCCAACGTAACAGCATGTCACATGTAAAACAACTGTGTGGGCATTATACAATGCAGAACTGTGTGGGACATGCGAGCCTTGTGTGGGCCCTAGGTAGGAAAAATCTAAAACAAAACTAGCTGAGGCTGTGTGCCTGATATAATAAACTTGATAAAAATTAAAACTGAAATCCATAGATGATGGTAACTCTTATGATTTTATCTCATGAACAATAAGCAATTAAAATCTACAAAATATCAATTAAAGATTGAAATAAAACTAGAGTAAAACTTAAACATGAAATAAAAACATTAAATTAACGTTACAATTTAAATAAAGTTAGCGGGTGACCTCAGGCATTGAGTAACCTTGTGCATCATTGAGTGCTATGCTTCTGTTTCCTTCTATCATATTGACTGTGTCTTTGTGTGATGATGAAATAGAAAGCTATTGGCTTCAACTCATATACTAAAAAAACTGAAAATGCAAACTGTACCTACAAACGAATGCAATAAACAAATTTGATGAAACATGAAGAAACATGTTTGAGCGTCGTAATCTGTTCTGTGTGGTTTTACTAACATGAATGTATAACATTGTGTGTGTGCTGTATTGTCACTGTCACTACTTGAAAGAGTTTCAATTTCCTATGTGCTTAATGGCACAAGTAATTTTATCAAATGAGGAGTACTTTATTTTAAGTACTGCTGAAGACTTATTTAAAGTAACTTCAGTTGTAATGTTTCTTATTAAAATTTACTTTTACAAGTAATGACAATGTTATTATAATAGAAAATTAATATTTATTTAATTTTTAATAATTACCTGTGTGGTTAATGTTTATGCAATGTTTGTTCTCTCCTAATACATATTCCACAGAAAGGTACCTGTATAATATACATTGCAGTATTCAACATGTGAACTCTATGCAGTTACTCCAGTCCGGTGTGGTGAGATACATATTGTATTCTGTATTCTCTTGTCTTACTTCATAGTCTTATATTTCAATTGATAAGAAAGGCATAAACATATTTCACCTGAGCTGAATGTAAAGTCTGTCTAGTGTCCGAGACATAAATTATTTTTACTGAGTAAAACACTTCCAGTTTGTTTAATGTGTATTAAAAACTGTTGATGTTAGTAGTTCTCCACTTAGCTAACAGTATGACTGGTAGAGGAAGCCACATGATGTTAATAAATATCACCTTGTGTACAAATTTTGACTGCTTGAATGCTTAAATAAAACACTTACAGTTTGTTTAATGTGTATTAAAAATTGTTGATTTTAATAGTTCTCCACTAAGCCAACTGTATGACTGGTAGAGGAAGCCACATGGTGTTAATACCACCTTGTGTTCAAATTTTGATTGCTTAAATGCTTAAATAAATAATAGTAATGTAACGCTGTATTGCAAATAACAAAAAAAAGCAGTTTATCAATTACAGAAAATTTACAACTAAGGCGGTCTTTCAGACAACCTTTGATAAATGACTAACTTTAATTAAATAACTTGGATTCAACACTCTGCATTACAAATTGGTTGACTGGTAAAGAATGCCCTAAGGCATTAAGTCTGCCATTTGTACAACTTACATGTAAAAAACTGTATTTAACAATTGGAAACTAAATCAATTAGACTGTAAATTAACCGAGACTGATAGAATTACAGAGTAATATTCAGTATTTCCTCATTATAATAATATAATAAATCATTTATTTCGGATTATATCATCCATATAAATCGTTAGTAACATTAAGAACTTATTATGTCACGCAGTCCACAATTGGTAGAGATTGCTATGTGCTTTAAGGCGGTCAGAACAATGTTATACTATTGTCCTCCCTTACTTTGCAATATGCCATATTATACTGTGTTAAAATTGATATATCATTTAGATATAATTGGGTATTGTATGTTAGCAGACTTATAACTGTATGCAATCTCATCCAACCTGGAATCTTATTGAATAAATAATGTTCTGTAAAGTGTAATATATAAAGGAGTGGTGCATGTCTTAAAATGATGAACATAGTTTTAGATGTTATGTCCTGTTGGTCTTACTGCTGGCATCAGAAGGTGAACAGTAGCTGCCCTGCAACTGCGTCTGGGTGAGCTGAACTACAAGTACTCTGGGATGAGCTGAGAGCAACATGCTTGTGAAATGAAGTAGAGTGAGTGCTCTGAATGTTGCATTACATTCTTGGATTTGGTGAGTTTGCATTAATTTGATATATTGAAGGACTCATTGATGGATAACAAAAGTTAAGATTTTGGTAACGTTAAACAGGTGGTCCATTGTCTAGAGAAATATTATATAATTAAAGCTTCCTTTAGAACTTCTGAAGGAAGCTTTAATTATATAATATTTCTGGGCGCCTCTGCGCTTCAGCTGGTGCCTCTGCGCGCCTCTGCTGGTGCTGCTGCGCGTCCGCGCGTTTGATGGCGCCTCTGCGCGCCTCTGCTGCGCGTCTGCTTCCGCGCGCCTATTGGCGCCTCTGCTGGTGCTGCCGCGCGTCTGTTGGCGTGCCACTGCGCGCCTGTTACTGCGTGAATCTGCTGCGCGTCTCTGCTGCATGCCTGCTCCAGATGCTGCTTCGCGCTATGCATCTTGTTCCAAAACCACTGCGTGCTTCAACGCCTTTGTAATATATGGTTTGTTGGTTCAGGGAAGGTCTGTATAACCTTGTGTAAATTTCGACAAGCAGCTTCGAATTCACTTTCGTGCTTGTCCATGGATAAACTTGGTTGCACCTGCGCACCTAGTACATCGACAACCTGGCGTTGAGCGCAGTATTACTTTTATTCCTTAATCTTGTGCATTTCGTGTATTACATAGTTTTAAGATCAGCACCATAAATAGGCTTTTGGATTTTTAACTCTATTGCTCGAGATCTAACATATTTTGTGAGCTTATTTTCAATGACAAACTAACCATAAAGCATTAGGCTGCAATAACATCCCACCCATGCAAGAATTCCATCTGTGTCATTGTATTCGGCTATGTTACCCATTTCTTTTTAATGTGCTATGCTTTTCTTTTGTGTGTGTAAAAAAAAGGGGTAACCATGGAAAATATTATTTGCTCAAGAGGCATCACTTAAAAGCTTTGTTTTATGTGGTAAACCATAATCAGATGCTTGTTCTGTGTGTGTTTCATGCATGGTTGGTGACGTACTGGCCCATACGGGGCAGTAGCTCGCCTGTGCCGAAGAGGACACCAGCGGGTACCCCGCGCTCCTTCAGACGAGCGCCGCAGCGTCTCCGCGCTGCCGAGGAGCCTTCGAGGTCGAAGGAGTTTGCAGAATGGCCGAACTGTTAGCCCAACGAAAACGGAACGTCCCTTTATGCATGGTCTATGGCAGTCGATGACGTCTGTCAGTAGAGCCTCCCTTCCCGCGTCTTGTTTCGGTCGGTCGTCGCTTGCGCGTGTCTTGATGTGATCTAATATTGTAAATGTCCCCGTTGTGTTAACTAAATTATATTTGTAAGCCTTAAACGTATGTGGTTTGTATTGTGTTTGGCCCTGGCATCCTATTATATTTAAGATGAGTATGACTTTGGTATTTTATTTATAACCTTTCACAGTGAGGGTTTAATAATACTAGGTACTGTTAGACAGATATTCGATTATGGCATTACTGATAGACAGCACTAGCACTCATGGACAGCACTAGACCTGTCAAATATGTAGATGGGACATTAAATTGATTGTTGTGGAATTGTCCCACGTAGTTTTACTTACTGCATTGATTATTGTTTAATGATTACTTTTGTTATGGAATAAGAATATTCTGCAGCACACCGAGTTATCTCTTCCATCACCTACTTGTCATGTGCTTGCAATTTCGTTAAATCGATGACCCCGTTAGTGGAGTAATTGTGCATCGGAATCCAGTATTCGTCATCTCTGAGGGCCCTGGTTCGATCCCAGTTGGGTCAAAGAGAAATAATTTTTTTTTTGCTCAGGATTTGGATGCTCCAGTACTGTTGTCGTTTGTGATTTTGTTGTTCATCAATAATTTATACTATTTAACTTTTAATATAATAAAGCTGAAGAGATTGTTTGTTTCAACGCGCTAATCTCAGGAAGTACTAGACTGATTTAATAAATTATTTTAGTGTTGGATAGCTTATTTAAGGAGGAAGACATTAGGCATAAAACATCACGGTATGACAGGAGGACAAAACATAGCCGCCGTCGCCGGGTGCCATTAAAACCTGCCGGATTTAGCTGGCAGGTAGCTGAAGTCTTGTCATTTGGAGGTCGGTAAGTTCTTATGCGACGTCAAAATGCATTATGTAACACCTAACTGAAATCTGCACTCACCTACAATCTAATTAAAATGTTCATGTACTTTAAAATTTTGTTAGATACTAAAGCCGCATACCTGTGTCGTGTACGATTATACTGGCATTTTTCCACGTAAAAAAACTTACGGATTATTTTTGTTTCGTACTATAGATGATTTTAAAATGTTATGTGTTACATTGTTGAGTCTTAATTTTAAGTATATTTAAATACTTGTGATGGGCTCACTCTTCTTCAAAAATTAAAAAAGTAAAAACCGACTTCAAAACCAAAATGCATTTGGCTGAATTTTCAAAGTGATAGTACCGACTCCAAAAAGAAATTGTTTCCCTAAAATGGATTCCTTTCCTTTCAATGTTCAAGAGTTTATCTAAGACTTTTTAGTGCATTTTGGTTTTGAAGTCGGCTTTTACTTATTTAAAGTTAATTTTATTTCTCCATTTTTTGAGTTAACAGAAGAGGGGGGGGGGGGGGGAAGTTGCACCTTATGACTCTGTTCTTTAAGAAGCTACAAACTAACTACCTATCATATGTTCTGCCATTATAATTACTGAACTCCAAAGCGTTAAGGAGGTCCACCATCAGCTCAGCCCCACAAGATGCAATTCAATTCAATATAAGAAGAATAATTCAATACGTTGATAATCCAAGTGGCGTTATTTATCGGATCAGGATATGAAACTTAGATATTGTCCAACTTTCTTAATATTCGGCACTTTTCCAATATTTAATACAGGATGTCACAGGTGTATTTTGTATGATGACTTGTGTCTTTAGACGTATTTCAGAGTTTCCACTATTAATTGATGGGCGTATAAAAAAAATCTTTGCGACCGATGATGATATAGATGCTGGGGGGTAATTCAAGCTTGTAAACTCACGGCCACATGGCCGTGAAAGGTCGCCGCGGACTGCTCACCAATAGGTCGCCTAACATTTTGACATCCGCGATGGACACCGCTCCAGTGATGCGTGGTATTCAAAACATCGTCGCTGCATTAAATTACAACTAGCAATGTCACGCGTTTTAACCCGCTGATGACTTTCAAGGACGCTATTACAGTCATCAATGTTTCAGCACTTGCGGATGCATAATTTCACGTGTTAATGTTTCTTAATAGGTAGAAAGTCATCATCAGCTGTATACTTATTGCGTAAAAACACAATTGTCTTTATTATTTACAACAAACAAACGTACATACTATAAGTAAGGATGCGAAGTTTTGTCTAACCATAGAGCATAAACTTGAAATGAAAAGTAAAATAATGTAAAATAAGGTTTAATAGGCTGATCTGAACCCTAAAACTAAAACAAAAAAATACCAGAATTATTTAGTTTAATTTATTTTTAAACTCTAATAAATAAACAACACAATGTATTGAACCTAGTTTAATTTTAATTTACCTATTTGCCCACATAAATTTTAATGGTGTATTCACACCCCGACCAGCAGCGGCTTTGCCGCAGGCCTACGTCAAGATCTCGTGCCGCCAGGCGGGGAGGATACACCACCAGAGACAAAAACCGTTAAAAAAGAAAATACGTTTGACACAAGTTTTGTGTCATGCCATGGTTTGTCAAGAAGCTAGTCATCTTAAACAAAAAACAAATAAATGTAATTTGACAGAACAGTGAGCCATTGATCATGTAAGTAGGTATTTTTTTTTCAGTGAGCCCACGCTGGTGAACTTATATTCGATCGCCACCAACCAAAACAATAGTTATATACATGTTGCATGCCTAAATAGTCACCAATGGAAATGTTATATTCATTGTTATAGACGTGCATGTTTAATATCTGTCTTTATCTTTACCTAAAGTAAGCCGCCCAGAGATACTATTAGGTAGCAACCTACCTATGTACGTATTTATGTTTGTATTTTCTTTCAAGATTAAAGAAAGGTTCCTTATTCACATCACAGAAGATTCAAGAGATTTGATATTCGAATAGATATAAGAACATTCGAAAATACATTCTCAAAAGGTAATGAACACAGGTTAAAGAAATAACATGAATTTGTCTTTAGCAGCAATGGAGCAGACACTTACTACATTTCAGCACAACATCAATGACAATCTGCACTAAACTAAAGTTTTTAAAATTTATAAGGAATAAATACAATCATTAACATTGATAAATGTTTTTATTCATATAAGCTTTTATATGCCTAAGCACTCACGCTATCTTTCTTTTTATGTTGCTGATCCTTTGTCATTATACTCATGGTTACTCATGCTTGACCTACCCGGTTTGTTAGGTATTACCCCTTATTCGCAGTCATCAGCAGCAATACAGATCACTTCCTCATATCAAGGAGCTACTCTCACAATGAGTATCTCCCTCTGAATTTTTTTAACTGTTTAATGTCGTTTTGAATAGTTCAACGGACGTAACATAGAAAAATAAGACTCCTTTTGTTTTTCGATATATTAGGTGTTTGTTTTTCCTGCACAAGAGGTACAGACATTCCTTGCTCAGAACAATTTCTGATAAAATCCATTGCTCACGTGTCAAGCACACTATGCTCTAGAACGCAGCAACCCAAGATGATTAACAGCAACTACTCTCTAAGCGTCTTCTTGACGACGGAGCATCATAAATTTGCTTGATTGGCATCTTCAAGGACATTATTTCCAGGTTTGTGCTGGTCAGAGTTGAATAAATAGTTATGAAATGACTGTAAATTGATTTATTTGCTTGCAAATACTGCTACTGATATGCCGTTTTTATGTCAAAATCTCACGGATGTATTTCATCTCAAGCGATGTCATGAATCGGGCGAAGTGCGTCACGGTTATTGATGCAAAAAGTATTTTAAACGTAAAGCCGTAAAGTAAGTTTTTGCATAACCGTGACATCAACAAAGGCGAGATAGCAAGCAAGGGCGAGGCGAGATCAAATGAAAGGTCTAATTGAACCAAAGAGCAAAAACAGAGAGATGAAAATTAAATATTTTTATTGAAAAATAAGGTTTTGATCTGAATTAAAAAAAACGCGTTCTAATAACAATATCTTATTAAAATACACTATCGGTGTCTTTAATCGCCAGGTCAAACCTTCAGCCTTACTACAAATACTAAAACATTGTTTCATGTGTTGTTGGATTAAACAATATTCGAAGTTATGTGCTAAATACTGTTTAGAAAAATAGACGGAGCTGCGATGAGGACCGTTACATCAAACTAAATGGTATGAACAGCAAACTCAATTAGAGACTTGAAATGAACTAGGTACCTATGTTTAATGTTCGCTGCATGGCTTTAGACCTCGAAACCGTAAAATGAGAAAAAATATTTGTGCATATTTAGGTGTATCCACACCGCCGAGAAAAATCTAATAATCTAGATATTATATCTATACATATATATCTCGATATTATGGTATATGGATTGAAATGAAAGTCAGGGCTTCGCTGATCAAACACTTTTATTCACTTTACTTATAACAAAGTTTCTAAGATGTTGTCGCTTACGAATCACAAGATCAACTGACTGTCACTTAAAATACATCGCACAAGAAACATTATTATAATAAAATAAAACTGAGTTTCCGGCGACGTAGTATCATATAAATCACTTTTATATTATTGAAAATCATTCATTACATTAACAAATACGTTAAAATAAAGTAATAATAATATAATTGATTTAAAAAATATTACGTTTGTAAATGTTTCAAATAACGAAACACAACAGGATATCAGACATTCTCGACGTGTGGACGCCGGCAATGCCGCTGGGCGGTATGGATACACCATTTGATTGACACAAATGTCTATATCTTTTGCTTTATGGTTGAAACTTTAATTTGATTTAGCTCTAGCCCTCGCCCTAGCTGTCCGCCTTTGTGATGTGACGGCTATGGTTAAGCAAAAATAAACTTTGCGGCCATAACCATTAAGATACTTTCTGTATCTATAACCAGGACGTACTTCGCCTGATTCAGAACATCGCCTGAGCTAAAATACATTCGTGAGATGTCAAATAAATGTATAAGTCTTAAGCTATTTTCAAGCATTTTTAAAGAATTTTTCAGCTCTATATTCATCATTGTCATATTCTTTCTTGGATTATCAGGTTTGCGGACGCAGGGTTACGTAATGGCTTGTCTCAATAATAAATAGACAGGGCAACATTATAATGAATATTTTTGAAAAATGTGACCTATATTAAAAGTGGTTCAATTGATTGTCCTTTCCTACAATTAACCCACTTTCAGGCTTTGCGCATTTATCGTTAATCGTTGTATTATTTTGTCATATCATACAGTTACTTTTAATGGTACGTGAAATTTGTGACCTCTCCATAATTGTCTTTTCGTAAGACGGTAATAATTTATTACAGTGTCGAGCAAACGACTGCAATGCTAAGATAACGTCCAAAAATTGATACGTTTTAATTGAATATTACATAGTCGTTTTTTGGAAAATAGAATCACATTTACTATAATCCACAGTGGAAAATCATGTTCAGTTCAGTGAAAGGTTTAAGATAAAATTATTTAAAATTGTGATTTCAGTGCTCAGGCTTAGGGTGTATGTCCGGTGTAAGTAATTAGTATATTTAAATGGAAGTCCGTGTTTCTTTGCTTTGCTTTTAATTATTGCAAACAGTCTTGACATTACTTTTTAACAATATTATAAGTTTAATTATTTTAAGAATTAAAAAGAAATATATATTTTCATCTTAAGACGAGCGACAAAAACGGCCTTTGATACATTAATGACAATCAATATATTACAAAATTAAAATCAATTTCATGCCATTTTCAAGTGCAACGGTGAGAACTGCTACTCAGAAGTGAGTGTTTATTTATATTTAAAAATGTATTTCAACGAGAGTTTACAACTCGATTAAGTACTTATTCCCTTTTATATAAAAAAAAACTTCTCTTATAATAGTGTAAAGGTCTCCAGTGCAAAGCGTGGGTACGTATTATACCTTACGATACTACCTACTAGCTGCCATACGATATCTTATAACATTTTTGAAAAACTTTTATTTTAATTGTCTTTGTACAGTGCCAAGGAGTAAACTGCGTCTGTAAAATTATGGTATGGTGATTAATATCTAGTAAAATAAATTCTTGCTTTTTATGATCATATTTTTTATTTCTTCTGTGTAGTTTCAAACCCCAATAATATCATATGGAAGCGATAGCAACGCAGTTGCAGCGGATGCCCATACATAAAAACTGCCGCGCCTTACTTGCTGCCATTTATGTATTAAATTATTAGCAGCGCGACTGTCGTGCGACCGTCGCGCTGCAGAAGTCGTCTTAATTTAAAAGTGTTTTTAAACTTGTGCCCTAGACAAAGTGACAAACGATTTTGGAAATCACTCAAATTTAAGGTATATCACGACACTTTATTATCATTGTCATTAATTTGTCATAAACTTATACAGTTTGTGAACACTGAGTTGTCCATCCGAGCCCCAATGGGCCGGCCATTGTGTCGAATGTCGGTGCGACTGCTACAGTAAAAGTTATTTTTATCGTTCGTAATAACGTGAGCGCAGCTGTTATATCTAATTATCTCCTTCTTATTTGTGGTGGAATGGAAGCACGCCTCACGTAGATATGATTAATAGCACATTTTCGTCCTCATCACGTCGCAATTTCCCATCAAAAGCATCCAAAACTTTTTGCACCTTTTGTCTCAGCAGTTTAAGTCTGAGGCAAAATTTTTGACATTTCGCGTCGACAATTTCGATTTTCTGTTTCGTCAAATATCGTTTTTACTTATGTAGATATCTTTATTAATTTTTAAAAGCCAATGTAATTTTTAAAGCTTAATTGAAAAAATCTTCTCAAGCAATAAATACATGAAAACACCAATTTCGTCTAAAAAAAATTCTTTAGACGACACCCGTGTTCTTAAATAATCTTAAAAAATACCTAACATAATTTATTCCGTTTTATTCACTTAACTCTCAACCGTTGAAGAGTTCCACCATCAGCTCAGCTCCACAAAATGCTGACTTTGAGACGTAAAATTGACAATATTCATATATTTCTACAAAACACTATTTGAGGGTTTCCTTCGGTTACATCATGATCTCATCATCAGATCCCGTTTCGCAACAATGGGACTAACATTTTTAAACTTGCGAAGCCAGTTTTTGTTTAAGTACTACCTATCAAGTTATTGGAGGCCCTTTGCCCCATCTATGGGTCACGGGACCTTTAGTCAAGTAAGGAGAAAACATTTTTTCATTTTTTTACTTAATTTGCAATATAGAACGTCAATTTTTGCCATACTTATTATGCCGATTGCTACTAATCCTTTATTGAGAAATGAGCATCTGGTTTTCAAATGGTATTTCTGAACTACCTTTCTAACAGAACCACCTGTAAATATCGGTACTCAAGTATATGACCGTATAAAATCAGCATAATTGGCATCCTGCCAGATGTGACCACCTCACTTGTTACGAGTTAGGACTGGTCGCGTGATCGATAGTGAACTCAAGTAATGATTAAATGTTCTTAAATATTTATTATTGCGTGATTTGAAGAAAGAACTTTACATACTGGCATTGGTTAAGAAATCAAAACACGCACAATCGTATATATTCAACTGCTGGTAACAACCTCGCTACTCCTTCGCACCACACAGGTTTTCTCTCAAACTCTCTTCTTGTCCAAGCCATTCGTCTTTGGAATGCCCTTCCGGCAAATATTCAACAAGCTCCCAGTAAGTTGACATTCAAGAGACTCGTCCGTGCACACTTCCTTCATATATCGGAATCATCTCCATAACAACTATCTACAACGTTCGTCATAATATATAGTATATATATATATAGTATATTTTGGTATATGTATGTATTATTATTGTTTTTATTTTATTGCTTATGTTATGTATGTGTAATATTATGTAAGTATTAATTGTATTTATTTGGGACTTTTTTTTTGTATATAATTAATTTTGTTTCTTTGTCGCACCGCCCACAAACATTTCTGCTTAGCCCAAAGGCATGACTGGTAGAGTACGCCATATGGCGTTAAGTCCACCTTTTGTACAAAATTTTATTATTGTGCAATAAAGTATAAATAAAATAAAACATTTCACCATTAGTCGAGTTAAATATCGATCAGGTGACCGGCATTAACCCTCTCGCCTTTACTCTCCCCATATGGGGTTCATTTATCACATTCGCAGCAGTCGTAGCGTTTTACTGTTCCCATATCGGGTTCTCTGTACTGTTAGCGTCACGTTTTACTCACCCCATATGGGGATCGGTTGAGTAGTCGATTTTGAATCGATGATTTAGGACAATTGAATACTGGGAAGTCTTTAACATTTAGACGGTAAAATTAGCAATCCATAGATACCAAAAAGTTGGGTGTTCCGACTAGTTTTTAGAAGGTGGGTCTTGTGAATAGACCCCATGTACTACAATGTAGTTATTACGATTTTTATTTATCTGTATGTAATGTATTTATAAAATTTGTTCTATGGTGATAAGTAATCTTATTTATATGAAAAATATTATGTTTCAGCTTTGTTTCGAGGTATTTGAAGGTATAATTGAAAATTTATAACGTAAACATTTATTATAAATACGATGAGTCATGTTTTTTCCCGCGCTACCTTCTTTATCGCCTCAGTATTAATAAAAATATTTCAGTAACATAATATTTAGTAAAACAGTGTGATAGCTAATACAATAAACAACAAATCTCCGTTTACAAAATGATGATAGCTCATTCCTACCGCGAGATGTTTATATTTTTGTAAATTGCGCGGCCCGCCCGATGGCGGGCGCTTGGTACCAGACAGAGTCGAGGCCACGCGCGCGTTTGTCTTATGACAGTTGCGCGCAGTTCTCGAAGCGGATTGACAGGTTAAGTTCTTTCTGTGACCCATTTTTTATGCACTCAAACTTTCCTACAATGCTAACATAAAATACACACATCAAAAGTGTCTAGGGATCAACATAAATTTTTGCAATAACTTTTCTCCTGATTGATATTAATTAAAATTTTCTTTAAGGATTCATCAAATAAAGTGTTTTCGTTTGTCTACAGTAATGAAAAACCAAATCACCTTTGCATTAATAAAGAAACTAGCTGTGCCCGCGACTTCGTCCGCGTGGAATAGTGACTTTGGTTAGATTTTTAAATTATTTAGGCTAATTATTTTACAAATAAGATATACCGCGAATATATTGCTGCAATATTCTCAAATAATAGCATTCAGTTTGAGACGGATGGACGTTGTAGACGTGGCAGACTGCCGAGAAAGCTGAGTCCTTTTTCTAGGCATTCTACTTATTAATTCAGTAGGTACTTTTTTATTAAAAATTATAATTTGGTAGGTAATTTAAAAATGGTGAGAAGATAAACAAAACTTAATTTTTTCATCAAAAATGTCCAAAATGTCAAAGCTTTGTAGAGATACAACAAAACAATACCCAATTACAATGAATTAAGTCAACCAACCTATTATTAATTAAGCATTAACCTAATGTAATCAATCACTTTACAGAGAATAAGAAGAACAATATCAAATCAAATTACCTACTACAAAATCAAATTATAAATGCACATTTAGATTTAATACGCTCCTACCTACTTTAAATGGTGCTTATTACTAAGTCAAGAAAAACTTTTATTACATGCTGAGATGAGCTATCGCAGTTACTTATACCTGCATAAATCAGAGAATAACAAAAGTAATTATCTACTAAATCTATTAAAGTTATTAATTAATGATGCATTCAAAATTAAAACCTACTCAGTGGCAAAAAAGAACTTTAACCTGCATAAATCTGAAGAAAGAATGTTAACACTTTACTTTTTGTAATACTTTATTACCGAATCTACATAATAGAAAATATCTGCAATCAAAATAATGAGCTCAAGTCCTTTACTACTCAGTAGCGAAAGGAAAACTATGTATTAAGCGCTGAAATCACTTGAAGTATCGCAAAAAAGCAGTTGCGCGGGACAACCGTTCCGTAGGGAGCCGATTATGTTAATCTAATAGGTATGTATAAGGAAAATATTTCAACGCAAAACACATATTTTAATGTAAGTGAGAAGCCACAAACCATACTTAGCGCGAGCTCGCGTTGTAAGTACTTAAGCTGCGAGTATTATTTTGATGTGGAGTTATTTCAAAACTGTGATAGCTTCTAAGATATTTATTGATATAAAATGATGTGAACTTTGTTCAAAATGAAATGCTCGTGATGATGAATGTATTTATTTTGATAAGAATAAATACCTGTGTGTATAATACACCTCTAAAAAAAAAGTAAAAACCGACTTCAAAACCAAAATGCACTAAAAAGTCTTAAATAAACTCTTCACCATTGAAAGGAAAGGAATCCGTTTTAGGCAAACAATTTCTTTTTGGAGTCGGTGCTGTGATTGCTTGATGGTCAAAGTGATAGCACCGACTCCAAAAAGAATTTGTTTGCCTAAAACGGATTCCTTTCCTTTCAATGGTGAAGAGTTTATTTAAGACTTTTTAGTGCATTTTGGTTTTGAAGTCGGTTTTTACTTTTTTTAAAAGTTTATTTTATTTCTTCATTTTCAGTGATTACATAAGAGGGGGGGGGGGGGGAGTTGCACCTTATGATTCTATCATTTAAGAAGCTACAAATTACCTATCATAAGTTCCGTCATTATAATTACTGAACTCCTAAGCGTTAAGGAGTTCCACCATCAGCTCAGCCCCACAAGATGTTGACTATCAGACGTAACAACACGTCAAAATTAAGATTTTAGTAAAGAAACACTATACGTGCCTTTAAAATTTAAGGGTTTCCCTCGATTACACCAAGATCCCATCATCAGATCCCAAAATGGAAAAAATGGGACCAACTAGAAGGTACACCCTCTAAGTAGGCGAAAAATTTTTTCAATTCGGTTGACAAACGACTGAGACATGAGGTAACATACATACAAAAAAAAATGATAAAAAAAAACATACAGTCGAATTGATAACCTCCTCCTTTTTTGAAGTCGGTTAATAATGCATTATTTTTTTACAAATTTATTAACACAAAAAAGGTTGTAGTAAGTCAACCATAAAACATAGACATATGCTGTCGCGGACTTTATTATAGAACTTTTAATGCTGAACAATCCTGTCATACATGGTTTTTGTGTAACTTAAGCGGTTTCCGCAGCGTATGCAGCGAAAGCTCTCAAAAGGAATATCTTTCTCCCGTTTTCGCAACATTTTTCATTTCTGATGTGGTCTTATGAGTCGTATCTTTATGTTACATAGCCTAAAGCCTTCCTCGATAAATGGACTATCCAACGTAAAAATAATTTTTCAAATCGGGCTAGTAGTTTTTGAGATTAGCGCGTTCAAACAAACAAACAAACAAACAATCAAACAAACAAACAAACAAACAATCAAACAAACAAACAAACTCTTCAGCTTTATAATATTAGTATAGATTAACGCAAAATAATGTTTATAACTGCTGTTCTGTTGATTTCTCGTCCCTCGCAGTCAGTCGCTCTCTTAGTTATTCTAATAACCCAGATTAATTATTTTCGACACTTAAAACATTAATTTACAAACACTCGTTTAAACACTTCCCACTATTTAACTAGGTAGGTTGTTTAAATTACTTTGTTACTGTTTTTGGACTTTCCTCTCAATTGTGAACTCTGGATAATGAAATGTTTAATTTGATTAGTGAGCTAGTTAGATTCGGGAGTCTCCGGTTCAGGTATTTCATGTTCCGAACCTGTTGAAAAACGAATAGCAAAACATTTGATTCACTACAGTCAAATAGTACAAGTTTAGCTGGCTCGCAAACGAACAAGTTGGAGATATTTTAGGGTTGGAATATTTTATTGCTCGTAGGAGGTACCTACCTGTGCAACATGTGAGTTGGAAGCTTTAAGTTTAGTTTGTACTCTCTTTTGGAGAGCTTGCGCCATAATTTGGACTGACGTGTAGCTTCATACACTATCACATGGTTTTAAGCAGTAGTAGCTTGAGTAGTAGGTATTTATAAAGATGTAATAAGAAACCACACAAACCTGAAACTTTCTGATGAACCAGGCCAAACGCTCTTCCAATTGAGCTACCGTGCTCTCATTATGACCGTGCGAAATTTTTGGTCTCTTAATCTATTAGAAGAGTGTTGGGCCCGGTAAGCCAGAAAGTTGCAGGTTTGAGTCCCGCCCGTGCGCAATTTTTCGGTTTCTTATTGCATCTTTATGAATATAAAATATGAAACTGTGTGATATTAAAAACTTTCTAACTTTGCATTGTGTCTATTAAGTTATTATTTTTCAATAAATATTGCAAACCGATCACATACATTGCTCTGATCCGAAAGTAAGCGTGAGTTATGGAAACAACGGAGGTACCACAACCCCCAGACCCGTGACAATGTAGAAAGTTCTAAATTGGAATGCCTTGAAACCCAACGTACTTACCCACTACATCACGGAGGTCGTCAAAGTTTAAGAATGCATGTCTAAAATTTGCATTTTTGAAGCATATCAAGATCGATACTGCGGTTTCTTAATACATTTGCTATAGGGGTTATTTTTCAGCAAAAATGTGTAGTGAGAAGTCCGCAATTGTACTGTACCTAATTTCTAAAAGGTATCTAGCCGAAAAACCGCTGTTAACTAGTCTTAATAAGGTTCAGGTTCTGTTTAGTTAGGCTGTTTGTCGCTATGACGGATTTTAATTACCACATATGCGGAGTAGAAAATGTGAAAAACGCAGTTATTTTTGGAAAGTAATAATATTATTACGTAACGTGGTTTAGTTTCTTTCGGTAAAAAATATATCATTAATAGCACATCACGCGCGGACGAAATCGCGGGTACCGCTAGTTAAATAATACTAGATTAAAGTCAAGATTAAATAATAAATGGCACCATTGTCAGCTGCAGAACGGCCAGTTCTAAACATACCTCATAGTGTACCATGTCTGCATTCAGTGCGTTAGGTCCCAAAACGGCTGGAATATGTGTGCTAGCAAGCGCCCGACGGATGACATCGTTCAAACTGGCATGTCGGGGGATCCTGCCGGCGCTTCTGCTACACGAAAGGCCATGCTGAGCGAGTTGGTCGACCACCTTTCCGCAGGTACAGCTATGTGACGTGTTGAAAGCACCTAAACGGAAACATAGAAATGCATCAGTTTTATGGTAATTGAAATTCATGCAGCTAACCATTAAATATAAATTTGCTGTAAATACTTAAAACATGCGAGTATTTGCTAAGAAAAATATTATTTTTGTTTGTCCCCTTTATGTAATGTTCAGAAATATTTATTAAATAAAAGTCCAGATTGACTTTGTTAATATTTTAATTAAATACGTTTGTTAACACATCATTCATACATAACTTACGCAAGCTCCTTATGATAACTTGATATTCATAACTTAGTTTCGAATACCTATTAATTTTCATTTTTTTATTTGAAAATAAAATTACTTTCACTTAACATGTCTATTGATGTTTTACTCAGTCCGTTATTAATTTAGATTGAATTAATTACGTTAAAATATATTTTCAATAGACTTTTACTGTCTTCAGACCCTTACATATCTTGCCTTCAAAAACCAATTGAAAATAAATTTAAAAGAATTCCCCACGAAGTCATAAACCTATTAAAGGAACCTGTGCCTGTGCCGCAAACATCTTCGTGCTTGAGTGCTGTAAGTTCTTTCGAAACGGATTCAGATGATAATTAAATACCTTAAATGTATAAAATAAACATTTATTATAACGTTTTTTATTATTTTATACCCTTCCCATACATGATATAATTTCTGCCAACCCTCCCATACTGCGTAAAACACTGTGTAGCGCCTTAATCAGACGGTGCCATATTTGTGTACTCTTTTATTTCGCGAGGCATCATCTACTTCTAAATTCAATATCATTGCTACGCCATGACCACCACGTCATGATAGATCATGCTTCCTCAGGGCAATTTTTTCAAGTGCCATTTCTACTTTATTTCTACGGGGTTTCCCGTGTTAATCGTAACTGAATTACAAGCGGCAGCTGGGAATATAAATTTATTACCGCGGGAAGAAACCCTCGCTCAAGACCAACTGAAACTGAGTTATAACGAATACACGGATTTGGGACATGATCGCAACTCTTGGGCTTATTTTCACGTAATCATAAAATGTAATTACTACAACAAAGTCAACAGAGATTTGCTAACAGCCATATAGAAATGATTGTATGTATGTATAAAATGTGTCCAACCAATGTGGCCATGTAGGTGTACCTATAATAAGTCAACTTCGCTTTTGAATAGACGTAAAGTCTTAGTTTTACCACAGAAAATATAATAGGTTTTACTGACTTCAAAAAATTTAATCTGCATGTATGCGATATCGTCAAATTTGGAAAAAAAATCAGAATGTTGATCTTTTAAGGCTTCCTAACACATGTGTTAAATATGTTGGTATGTTTCTAAATTTAAATGTTTGTCTCAGGATTTCTCGAAAATGAGAAGTCATAGCGAAATTATACTTTTTTAGTTCAATCAGGTATGGTTCAACTTAGGGTACGAGGTAAGTTCTATCAAAATCGGTTCAGTAATCAAGTCAGTAGTAGTCGTTAGTCACAATCTCAAAGATATGAGTAATAATAATTAGTAAATAAATAAAAAAAACAAGCAAAGACTACTTAATAAGTTTAGGTAAACTTGACATTATGCATCGACTTTAAAGAAATTTGTTAATCCTAATTACACAGGAAATTTGTAATTTGCTTGGAATGTCTCCCGGGAGTTTTGAAAATGAGCTTCAATTGAGAGATCTTTAATTACCTATAATAAATAAATAAATATCCTTTGGACATTCCCACACATCGCCATCTAGCCCCAAAGTAAGCTACTCAAAGCTTGTGTTATGGGTGCCAGACAACGGATATAATACTTAAATACTTTTTTTTTTGTAAATACATACATGATATACATAGAAAACACCCAGACCAATACAAACAGACATGTTCATGCACACAAATGTTTGTATTGTGCGGGGATCGAACCCGCACCCGCTGCGTAGTAGGCGATTTCTTGACCACTACACCAGACGGGTCGTCTATGCTCTTTTAGAATTTTAACTTTGGCACCTCGTATGACAGTCGCTCGCGCTGCCATTTTCAAAAAATGGCATCCCATAGTACTTATCAGATGATATATCCGTTTTTGAAATAAAAGTCTGAAAAGTACTATTGGATGCCATTGTTTCAAGAACGGCGCGAGCGGCTGAGATACGAGGTGGCAAAGTTGAAATTTGAAAAAAGCACATAAAAATCTATAAGATAGCTCACTTTCGAAACTTCCGGAAAACATTTTAAGTAGCCTAAAGGGTAACTCCCAATTGACTGTATTGTAAAGGTAAGACGTATGCGTTATTTTAAGCCTTTAGGTTGGATTCGACCAAACATTGGCTTACATGCGCGTAACTATACGAAAAATAGTTTTGTTCCTCGATTTTCTTTATATTTGAATATTATATAATAAATTTATATTCGAATAACTCAAAGTTTTCCGACGTAAAATTATCATAAAATTACTTAACTTGCATAACAGAACGAATTATTGATCGGTTTACTATCCGGCAAATCTATGCCACACCAAAGCAGTATGGTGTGACAGTAGAAATTCAGTCAACTAAACAAAGTCGCATTATACCGTGTGAAAAAATCATATGTCATTATTGACATAAATATTATGATGAGTTTTGCGCGGGAAACGAAAAGGGAAGGGCGGACCTTGTTTCTTCATTTTAGTTATTGGTTTTTTCGGGTCAATCATTGTGATTGTGTGGTGGAATTGTCATGATAATTTGTGCTTTTGAAGAAAACAATGCAATTAAAGTGGTGAATTAAGTGAAGTAATCCTGATCGCGCCGTCATACCCGGATCGCTGTTCCTACGCTAAGCTTCCTTGTTGAGCATTGAAATGTGAACCACCTCGCATTTTAATGAGTTAGGTTAAGATAGGAAAGTTCAGTGTTAGTTTTAGTTATAAGTGATATAAAATGAAAATAAACACTGAAGAATAGTCTGTATGGCGTAGAGCCAAGGACGTTAAACTTGTATTTAAAAAAAATATGACAAGCAGACGTCATTAAGATAAATTTCGATTAGCACGTATTTTATGCAACACGATGAGTATAAGAGTTACTTCTGTATAAACGCGACATTTTAGAACAGTAGATAGTAGAATGGAAAATTGATATACTCGGATAACTAGCGGTTTATTTTAAGGTTAACATTTATTCTCGTTTGGTCGAATCGACTCTTAGTCAGATTGTAAAAGGCGGATTTTTTAACTGTAGATTTTCGTAAAGAAGAAGCTGGAATCGAATAGCAAATCATAATGTATGTTCGTTAATAATTCGAAAAATATACTTAGGTACCACTTATAGATAAATATTTACTTATTTCATAAACTGATAAAGACTTTAGATTTTATTTTAACTGAGTTAATGAAGAATTCCTTTGGTTCTTGGGAATGTTTTCAAAGCGTGTAAACGACGAGAAGATTTAATTTCTCTGTGAAAGTCTCAGGAGAAATATAACGCTTCAATATTGACGCAGAGTCAAGTTCACGAGAAGTAATTACAGATGAATTTGATTGGGTTTATAGAAAAAGGAAGCTTTCATCGATTTAACCCTACTAAAAGATTGGTGTTATATTACAGTAAGTATAGTAAGTTATAAGATAAACATGGCATTAGCTGGAAATTTGTTTTATTTGATAAAACTTAAGCTACTACAACTAATCAAGTATAAGATTGATTGACCATAGACGATGAAAGTGAGATCTACAAAGTAGACAAGTTTATACACTATGTAGAAAAAACTTGGATGATAACAAAAATGATAGAAATAATTAGTGTGTTTGGTAAACGCCATCGAACCAATAACGTCATTGAATCGTGGCATTCAAAATTAACAAAAAAAATGAAGAAGAGCACAGTGACGCTTATGAGACTATTAAAAAACATTGAAATCCGAATCAATGTCAGGAACTGAATGTCAGTTAGGAAATAAAAGAAGGGCTAACTATGTTAAATTCGATGATATTATACGATATATTCAAATGCAATTACTGAACGAAGAAATAACACTGGAGCTTGCACTTGAAAAACTACGTAAAAACCAGTACTTGTTTCAAAAAGGTTATATTACTACAATAAGTTTTTATAACAAAAGCATACTTTGAAATAAGTTTCTAATACTTAGGTATTCGTTCCTCATAGTAAATATGCCTTAATTACAATAAATTTATTATTTTTCCGTTTTGACACCCGTCTTTTTATTTTGATGACATCAAGTTTTATGTTTGTAATACTTATTTTAAAGTGGTAAGTAGCACCAGGGGTAACGGAAAATGGGGTGGTAGTACTAGACAAGATAGTAGTACCACGGAGGAAAAAAATCCCGTGGTTTTACTAGTAGTACTAACGGTAGTACAAAGGGTAAGAAGGGGATTTTTTGGTTGCGTTCTAAAAAACTCATAAAAAAACTACTGTCCGTGAATAAAGACATCAGAGTTATTTCGAAAGTAATGAATATTGCCAGCGAAGAAAAAACATATTATCATCTTAACAGTAAAGATTTTGGTCGAAAACTATAGTATTCTTGCGTTTTAACAGACAAAGATTGTAGCGACTTATTACTTACTCTTTTTCAATATTTACATAAAAAATAAGTACCTAAAATTCACGTTTATAAAGACCAACATAATTTATGATAAAAAATGTCTTACAAATTATTTTGTTACAAACATCTTAGCTGCATTATGATCTTATGATAAATCAACTATTTCTTCTATCTCTAAACTTATTTCCGCAATTGTATCGAAATATTGATATTGATGCTGTCATCGGTATCCAGATCAGAATCTAGTTGAAAATCCTCCTTATCGTTGAAGAGTACTTGGTTCGCGTCATTGTTGTAACCAGGCGGAGAAGTGGTGCTGTTTCCGCCGTTTTTGAGGAGGCTGCCCCTCTTCTTGTCTTTGCAGAAGTCTTTCCATTTCTCGCTGCAGAGGGAGGTGGTTTCCGTGCCGTAGTAGCTGCAGCGCCTGAAGACTTTGTGGTCGAGGCGGTTTCGGCGGTCGTGGCTTTGGGAGCGGACCCTGGGTAAAATTGAATTGGTTGTTAAAGTTTGGTTGACAACACGACACACAGAAGGTAGCAAGGAATCGGTGTTTGTAATTCAGGGTTGCCAGTCAAATACTGAACCTTCTTAGCTCCATTGCCTAGGGTAAAATATACTTAAGACCGTTACGAAACATGGTCAAAGTATTTTCGAAAGTAAGAACTCGAAGCTTAAGACATGAGGTACTTACCCAATTGATGAAAAAGGAGTAAAGATCGTATGTACCAAATCAGTCAAAAAGCAAGCGATAAGCATGTTTTATTGGTTCATTTACGATTGCTTTAGAATGTTTTTAACAATCACAGTGTCATATCTTATATTCATAAAGATGAAATAAGAAACCAAAAACTTGCGCACGGGCGGGACATGAACCAGCAACCTTTTGGCAGACTGAGCCAAACGCTCTTACCAATTGAGCTACCGTGCTGTCAGTTCAACCCTGCGAAATTTGAGGTTTCTTATGAAAACGTCAATTGCGTGACGCTTAGCGCCATCTAGCCGTCTGTTTATGAAACAGATGGTCCGAGCAGTTATTCTTTACAGAATAAATTTAACTTGGAAATTAATGTCGCTTCGCTATCTAATGCTTTAGAATGTTTTCAACACTCACAGTGTCATATTTTATATTCATAAAGATGAAATAAGAAACCAAAAAAGATTGCTGGTTCAAGTCCCGCTCGTGCGCAAGTTTTTTGTTTCTTATTTCATCTTTATATCATTTACGATTACTCGTTTTCACAAGCACTAGGCATCCTAGGAAGTTCTGAAGATATTTATGGTTTTACCTAACAAGATGTGCTCCCTCAGAAGTGTGATTGACCATCGTCTCCCTGATGCTGGAGTGGTCCTGGTACTTGCTCTGTTTCCTTCGAGCCTTCCTGCAGCACAGCGTCTCCTTGAACGCGATGCGGTATCTGGCAACAAATGAAGAACCGGTAGTCATGATTTGAGAGCTAATAAGTGTATTTCTTGGTAAGACAGGAGATTGGTCAAACATTTGAAGGCTGGAAATAAAGGACAAACACTCCGAAATAAGGGCTTGATTTTCCGTGTGGAATCACTGTCTGTTTACAGTCGCTTCTTATTATAATAGGAATTCCGATATGCAAGAATCACCGAGGGCTCTCTTTCCTAACCACCTTTTTTAGGGTTCCGTAGCCGAATGGCATAAAACGGAACCCTTATAGTTTCGTCAAGTCTCTCTGTCTTTTTTAGTAAAACCTATGCGTGTGGGGTGTCTTTGGATAAGTCTTTAAAAAGGACATAGAGGTTCCTTAAACCATTTTCTTTTAAAGTCTAACGTTTCATAGATAGACGCTTCCAAAGTGGTAAAATGGGCGTCCCCCCCCCATCTAACTTCTAAATTAAGCGAGAGTAAATTTTGAAAAAAATAATACACATATATGATGTAGATCTTAACAAATACTTTCAACGAAAATTAGTTTGGCCGGGATGGAACAAGAAGTTTTAGAGATATAGCACATTTTCAACAACCGCAAACATAACTTTTTTCTTCATACAAATACTATGAAAAACAAAGTTATATTTGCTGTCAACAAAATGTTGTGGTATGACTAAGTGAAAGTAAGTGGATTTCCTAATTCAGTTAATGTTAGCACGTACGAACCCTCAGTGCGCGAGTCTGACTCGCACTGGGCCGTTTTTTTTTTTGGAGTGACTGACAACTGACACTGAAACAAAATTCAATAAAATTATCTGCCTTAGTCCAAAACATAAATAATCGTAATTTATCATTATCTCCCTATCTACTTGATAATTGCCTAATAAATTAGTCTTAGTTAAGATAATCTTTATTAGTTGCTCATTAAGCTGAAATGTATTCAAGTATACAATATTATAGTGTCTGTGGGGAAAATTCCTATATTCTATTGCGCTAAAAAAACATCAGTTGGTATTGATAATTTGTTCAGTCTTATCCTTGTGAAATGTTCATACATAAGACAGTCGTATACGTGACTGTCAAGGTCAGCTCTAGCGGTGGCGTTATTGGTTGAAAAAAAAAATTCGTTAAAAGTTTATGGTTGAATAAAAATATCGATATTTTATTGGTTGAAAATATCAGTTAATATTTTTATGCCGATACATTATTTTGATATTTTTAACTGTAGTTGAATATGGTTGAAAATATTAGTCAATATATTTTTTGAAATTTTTCACCGTAGTTGAATAAAGTAATTACTTACACGTTTTTTTTATATTCAATGAACTTTCCCTTCATACTTTAACAGGCTTAGGACTGTCTAGCATAAAACACAATGGACAATTAAAATGTCACACAAACTTCTAAAAGCACGCAAATCTATGACTTAAATAGTATTTAATCACAACAGTTCTCAATTCACTCTTTAATCATAACGATTATTAAAACTAATTCGCGGAATCGCACGTCACAGCCAGAGGATCACAACAAAACACAAACAAATTAAGTAAACAAAACATTGCAAGCGAATCCAACGTTCATCGGTAAAATTAATAATATGTGCTTTATTTTGCACGCGTCAGAGCCTAAAGTCGAAAAATTGTATCCACATAAATATTATGGACTCAATTAAATATATCGAAAATAAAGCTGTTCCATACGTCGAGTAACATTATTCTTACTTAAGTTAACGTAATAGAGTTTAATTTCAATGCAACTGTTTCTATTTGTTTGACTCGCACATTTTATCGCATTACACCTCGTCTCACTGGGGCAACCTGGCGACGCCACTCGCGTCCTAAAAAATGCATTCAAATTTAGGCTCTAATCCGTTTGGCTAAGGCTTAAGTTAACTTACTCTATAATCTAATATTTTTTTCGGAAAGATTGAATACGATATTTTTATTCTTTGCGGACTTACGTTAAAAATATTCATTAGGTAATTTTATCAATCGGTAAGATTTATCTATATGAATAAAACTTTTAGTTACGTTTACTTATCAACGACTCGAATGAATATTTTTATTCGACATGGTTAATAATATTTATTGAATAAAAGTGATATATTTTTTTTATTAGTTAATTTTAACTGATAATAGATCATAAAATTAATATTCCTATCGGAATAGAAGGACAAGTAAAAGCTGTCAAACGAAACCGATTTAAGATGTCAGTAACTAACATAAGTAAGTAATATTTGTAGCTTTAAATGAGATAACCTTTTGATCAGGTGATTTATAACAATGTTCCTAAGTTAAATATAGTAGTTTACTGCATGATAAACAGTCGACACAAAATATTGAACATGCAGCTCTAGTGTAAAACTAAATGTTATTTCATTATACAAAACATTCGTCGATATACATTCCCTGTGTAATTCTGTCTTTATTTTTTACGTAAATTAACGTTTGTAGAATAGAATAATCAAACTGCGTACTTTAAATTTGAAGCGCATTGGTAAAAATAAGCCGTATATTAAGAGGTTTCGATTTGGACTAATCTACCCGTTAAATGATTATTTATTGGGGTTATGCCGCTGTAATGCATAACAATCAATCACCGATCAAGTCACCATGTTTCAGCTGCATTATTTCTCCAAAATATGCACAATTTTACTTTTAAATATAAAAAATCAAATGCACGTAATTTCCAGCGAGCTTCTGCAAGGCGGTCAACTGTTTGACATCTGACAAAAATGGTTCTGCTACCCATCTCTTTTTATCACACAGTTTGCTGCTAGTGACATCTCGCTTTTGTCGTTCTATTCCAAAGGGATAATAATTTTATGTAATAGATATATTCATCATCTCTAGTCAGCTCCCCATTCCTTAAACTATTGGGCTGTATTTGCTGAGGTTAGGAAATACCACTACCTGCCTGTTATTAACTGAATCATTATAACGTAAAGCGAAATTTTGTTTAACACGTTTTTCCACAAAACGTGGATGATATTTTCAAATCAGACATGTTGTAAGTCTATTGGTCGAATTCGAAAAAAAACATGTAACCATTAAAAAATATTAACAATCTGCCTGCATTAAATTATTATCATATGATTTATTTTACGAATAAACACTGGAAGCCCAGGTTGAAATATGTATATTTTTGAAAATACATGTGTAAATGTATGTTGAAGTAGGTAGCTGTTTATTTAACGTGTCACTTACATGAGTTAGGAAACTTATTTCAGTGTCAGACGGCATACGAAGGTCGTTAGTCAAGTCGGGACTTCAAATGCCAGGAAAGTGATTTATATTCGACATTACTGCTTCGAGTCTTACTGAAAGATTTACGGTGACAATAGAAATACAATTTTACATGAGTACGATAGCTGTCACTTTACGGTAATGAATGTCACAACATAAAAGCAATGCGATTTTAGCTCATTAAAGTAATAAAAATCCGTTCAGACTCCAATAAACAGATTCAATTTGGCGTCGCTGCTGTCGCGCATTAGTATCGATGCAGAAGCGCGACTGCATTGATACTAATGCGCGTTAGTATCGATGCAATCGTCAATATAAACTTAGTTCATAATTTGTCAATGTCCAGTTTCTGCATCGCGATTGCATCGATACTAATGCGCGTTAGCCTCGCGACTGTGTTGATGTCAAAAGTAGCGCACGTGCGTAAAGGTTAATAATTTTCCACTACATCGATGCAGCATCGCGACTCCATTGTTGCTAAAATTTGCAGTGTGCAAAGGGTCCAAAGCTCATGATTTTCGTAAGTGAATAAAATTCATGTAAATTTTTCGAATGACCGAAACGAAAAATATTATTTTTGAGGAAAGTTAACTAAGTTGCCAAATTATTAGTTTTGAACTTTCTCAAATGTCTCAGGTAGCTTCGTAATGAACCGCTGCTGTCACCGGAATATTGATGTTCAATAACTTAGTATGCTAAGTTTACACAACGATTCCGTTCATATTCCGTAGTATTGGATGAAATAACTTTGCTCAACTATGTCCTTAGATATTGCATGAACTCGTGTAATATTACATATTACCTCCGAGGAAATGTTGGTGTAGGTATATATATTTGAACGTTGGTAAACTCAAACTCATTTTGGCCCGGTCAGCCAAGAGGTTGCTGGTTCAAGTCCCGCCCTTGCGCAAAATTTTTGGTTTCTTCAATCTTTAAGAATATCAAACTCATACGTTTATTTACCAAAAAAACAGGTTATAAAAATAAGAATAAGAAATAAGTAGCTGACGTGTGTCCAGTACTGTTACCATGAGTTTACTTGATAGCGACGACAGTTTTACTGGCTAGCGACTAGGTACGTAAAAAAACTATGAAAAATTACACAGCGCCTCTAGTGGTCACTGACTGAACTATAATTTTCCATACAAAAAGTTACCTTGTCGTTAGCGAGTAAACTCATGGTACCGGTACAGTTTGCTCGTAGACGTGCTAAAATCAAATTCCACCAGCAGGCGTGATGTTGGTCAAATGCATGACCGGGAAAAATAAACAGTAATAAACAAATGAAATTGTACGGCAATAAATTACACAATTATCAACTTAAAACCTACTCATTCAACAATAAACCATGTCTACCATGAGGCATAGATGCTGGCTGGTTAAATAGCTAAGCTTTAACTTAGTTAGATCAAAACAAATCAAATCAATTTTATTTGTGAAACACAGGTAAAAAAGGTCAAAGAAAGTTAAGGCTAGTCAAATACACAAGGTTCAAGTTATGTCAAATTAGATACTTATTACAATTGGTAACGAAAATGTCAAACCATAGTATTTTGGACAATCAGGCAGAAATCAGTACCTAACTATCTAAATTAATATTTCAATTGTAGAAATTCATCAATTGAATAAAAGGGATGATCAATTAGAAATGTCGTTAGCCTCTTTTTAAATGTGTCATAAGCATTGCATTCTTTAATGTAGTCAGGGATACTGTTATAGATTTTTGGTGCCATTGCAAAGAAACTTTTATTGCAAAGTGCAGTTTTACAAAGAATACGATCCACAAATTGCAATTAAGTGCGGTTACGTCCACAAAACGTTTCAAAAATGTTTGGGTTTTGTCTGATAAAGACGGCTACTTCTAAAATGTACAGGCAAGACATAGTCAATACTTTTAAATTTTGAAAATAGGTTTTGCAACTATCACTTCTTTTCAAGCCACACATAGCACGAATGCACTTATTTTGAACTTTGAAAACTTTTTTCCAATTTGTGGCATTACCCCAAAATATAATTCCATATCTTAGTCTTGATGCAACAGAGCCATGGTAGGATGTGAGCAAAGCAGGCAGACTTACTTTTTTTGAAAGACGGAACAGGCTGTATGACGCTTGAGAGACTACTTTAGTAATAAAGTCTATGTGATTTTCCCACTTTAGATAACTGTCATACCTAGAAATTTTGTAGTCATGATAGAATTTATATCTTTACCACTGAGCTGAACGGGTGTGGTTATTGTTTTGTTGGTTCTTTGTCTAAATGCTATTATTTTAGTTTTGTCAATGTTTAATACTAGATTATTATTTAGAGGTCAAACTATTGTTTATAACATTTTTATTGGTGAATACAATAGTACAGTCGTCAGCAAACAATATCATTTGATCATCTACTGACGTTGGGATATCATTTATATACACCAAGAAGAGGTATGGGCCCAGTACACTTTCCTCGTACACCGAACTATAGATACGAAGGTAATGTGTTTTTCTTTTATCTTATTTAAAAAATATTTTTTGAAATATTTTTTCTTACTCTTACGTACTTTTTACTACGTCAAAAATAATGCAATTCACAACTATCACAAAAGTGTATAGTTTTTCACCAACTTTAAAAATAGAAGGTAATTAATTCAATGTGTGTGTATGTGATATCGTTAGAATTTGATAATATTTGAGTATGTTGATGTATTAAGGCTTCCCACGTGTTTTAAAAACATATCACGTGTTCAAATTTCGAAAGTGTATGTATATATGTATGATAGTATTCCACGGATTTCTCGAAAACGAGAAGTCATAGCGAGATGATTATTTTTTTAGTTCAATCACGTATATTTCAACTTATGGTGCAGTGTACGTTTCATCAAAATCGGTCCAGTTGTTTTTGAGATATGGATAATAACTAGAAATTCCGCACCGACTCCAAATTAATTTGTTTCTGCTAAACAAAGGGGTAATATGTTTTGAGATCTTAAGCCAGTTTTTTGAAAACGGTTTAATTTTTTACAGTAAAGTTGCATTCTTGAACTTTAACTGCACCCTTTTAAAAACTCGTTTTGTGTTCACATTTGTGTAAGCAAGCTATATCCGAACATAGATGATCCGAGTTATAATGACGCGACAAAGTGGGAGTCAGAACTTCGGCTCAAAGCCTTTAATTTAGATTTCGAACTGAATTACTTTCAAATATCCATTAAACTAAGCTCCTTGAAGATACCTTAATACACTTCTGAAGATACTGGATCAATTGGTAATGGTAGCACTTAATAAAAATAAGGTGAGCGTGAAATGCGCTATCGAAAATATTGGGAAGGCTTTCCAAGCACGGGGTTACTGACTTTGAGAGTATATAAGAGGTGTAAACATTGCGGGCGTTTGGTGAACAAAGATAATCATTAAATGCTCTTAAATGCTCACGGATCAAAAGGCCGCCGGCGGTCGCATGAACAAAAGAATGGACACAGATTATTGTTTTTGGAAACAAGTGACATTGTAGCCCTGTATTAAGTAGTGAATTTTCCATTTGAACATTCATTCTAATAATTTCCTAATCCATACCATAATTAAAACAAGCCATAATTGCTTCGCATGTAATTGATAATAAAGACCATTAAATATAAATATAAATAAATAAATATGCGCCAGAAATTAAGCTATACAAGATAAAATGGATTTGGTAGGGATTAACATTTCACAAGGTATGAAACACTCTCAAATATTGTATCTCTAATGTAGAACTAACTCGTAGTCGTAAAAAGGTAAATTAATATATAGGTATTGTGGTTTCGAAGTTCGAGCGAAACGAGCGCTGCTTTTAGCCTTTGAGATACTATAGTACTTAGGTGCTCGGAACATTGTACGTCTGTTCCTAATCACGTAAGTGGTTAGTGCTTCGGGGATTTTGCTCTGAGTTTTTCATGAAAAGCAAAATATCACAATAAAATTTGAAATTTACTTTTTAGTCGTTAATTAACTATTAAGTACCATAAGCGTTATAATTCATTATCTTAGACAAATCCCTAAAGAAATCATCCTGTTCAATTTACAATTATCGCGCCGTCTGTTTCTATTCCACGGGAAAATCAAGACAATTTAAACCCGATCTGGAATCCCAGAAACTCTTGAATAGAGATCGGATAACGGACTGCAAGAGTGAACAATGGTCTAGCTTTATAATTAACAGCGGTCCCCGCGGCGTCGCTCGCGTAAATTTCGGCTTTCCTGTATAAGATTTCAGCGCAAAACACATATTTTCATTATAAGTAAGACCCCAGCAACCATAGTGGTTAGCTCACGCGCACGTTGTATTTAAGCTGCGACCATTATTTTGGTGGGGAGTTATTTTCAAACTGTGATAGGATAGCTTCTAAGATATTTATCGAAATTAAATGATTAAATGACAGTGAAATTTTGCTTAGAACAAATGCTCGTGATGATGAAATGCTTACTTGGATAAGAATAATTACCCGTGTGCATCAAAACACCTTTGAAAGTACTACATTATTTTTTATCTAATTTATAAAATTAAAAAGTTTGTAGTGATTAAACCATATGACAGACTTATGCTGTTATGGACTTTACTGTAGAATTTTTAAAGCGGAATAATCCCATTTACATCATTTTTGTGTATCTTTAACATTTTACGCTGCGTAGGCAACGGAAGCTCTTAAAAGAAATATTTTCCCCCCGTTTTTGCAACATATTTTATTGTTGCTCTGCTCCTACAAGTGTTATCGTTATATTTAGTAGCTTTAAGCCTTTCTCGATAAAAAAGCTATATTTTTCAAATCAGTTAAGTAGTTTCTGAGATAAGCGCGTTCAAACAAATATATAAACTCTTCAGCTTTATAATAGATACCAGTGGTACTACTCACCTATGACTCATAAGGTTGTACAGGATCGGATTCACGGTAGCCGAGACGTAGTAGAAGGCGCCAGCCACGTTGAAGAGATGGTTGTTGATGGTCTGGTAGTACTTGGACTCGGAGCCGTAGATGAAGAACAGACGCTGGAAGTGGAACGGCGCCCAGCACACGAAGAATGCCACCACTACAGCCGCTGAGGACAAAATAAAAGTGTCTTATTTTGGGTATAATTTAAGCTTTCGGCAATTTAATTAGTTTTGTGTTTCTTAAATAATAGGGTATGGCGGCAAAATAGTAGATTTGTAACCAAACAATATAAAATCTTTTTTTTAAATTATAAATAAATAATTTAAAAAAAATAGCTCGTGCTTTTTGAACATTCTGTAGTTATACAATAAAAATTGATATAGGACAAGAGAATGGGAAAACTCCACCAATAAGTGCAGACGGATTTCAGCCGCGATGGCGGATCCTTTGCAAAATAGCCACACGTTTGTACAGTTCAGAAGGCTTCTTGTAAAGATCGAGCCTTCTGGTGTATCCCACCAGGCCCGCGCTAATTATGGGCTGAGATTATGACATGCCATAATCTCAGCCCGTAATTAGCGCGTTCGGATCCTACAGATTTAATTGATGAACAAACTGGAGCGTATCGCGGTGGATTAGCAATGTCATGCCAAAATTAAATTTAATATTCAAATTGCTTATTTCGGCATTCGGTGTGTTTAGCATCGTGTCGGTTAGAAAACATGAATTTGTCTTCATCATGATTGGATTAACTGAATTTGACGTATAATATGAAGTTTTTTTTGTGGCATGTACAAGAAGAAATATCACGGTACACTAACATAGAAGGAAGGATGCTCCCTTCGGCTGGAAAAAGGCTAATGGGAAAGAGAAAATGGCTTAAGTCAGTGTGCCTTTGTAACCAATTCGAAGTAGTCTCAGAATGAAGTTAATGCTTTAATAAGTTCCCATGAGAATATTTGCATAAATCATAAAAACAGACGTTGTTATTAAACAGTATTTTTTTTTACTTATATTAATGTAACGTGCTTTATCCTATGGATCACAGTACTTTATCATATGAATTTTGTACCTATGGATCATTTTATGTTTATATGTATTTACTTGTCTTTAATGTAACTTTTGAACTTGTATCTTGTAATTAAGAATTATGGTGAGGAATAAATGAGTGAATGAAATGTTGTCTTTCATATGACATATTGTTATATCCCTGAAGTTTGTAAAGATTAAAATTTACCGCCACGGGGCCCTTGTATGCAATACGCAAGGGCCCCATATGTCGCTCCAGTCTCATAATTCAGCAAAACGGCAGTCAGTCAAGACTAGAGAGAGATCAGGCGCGATAACAACGTCTTAACGTGTTGTCTGTGGCACAGGGGTATCACACCCCAACATCGTGACTGCGAGGAAATTCTGAGTAAACCTAACGAGTTTAAGTTTGGGGACTAAATACAGACATACCCAGCATCCTGATAATGGTCTTCCTGGATTGCGCCTGCCGCGCCTCGCCGTGCACGCTGCCGTTCACGCCGTTCAGAGTCCCTGGGCTGCCAGGTTTGTGCGCGTGCGTCGATCTGAGGGCAAAAAAGTCAGGGATATTGTAATGCATGGTAAGTATACCAACATAAAGATATATAAGTAGATATCAGTTTTGAGATTGCAAAGGTGACGTAAATTGCCCGACTACGGTGAAGCAAATAAGAGGGTTCTGTTTTTAAACGTAACATTAATTAATTCTGTCACGCAGTCGTGTCATTTTGAAATCGTTGGCTACTAATAGACGTTTTTACAACCTTTACTTAAAACAGTTGCAGTTTATTTTAGATTTTTACAATGTTCGATTTATATTAACACAAATAATGAAAAATTTCAGGGCACAGACATGAGGTCATGCATGAGGATATATAAAAGGATCCCAAAAAACGTTTTCCGTTAAGGTACTCCACCATTCGGTGTTTATCGGCCTATTTCCAGTTCAATAATACGTTTTCCATTCCATATTGAAACCACAATCTACTTTCCACGTTCAATTCGAACAACGTCACAGGACTTTCTGTTTATTTTCTACGAATGGAAAGCAGAAAAATCTCAAAGTTAAATGTTTTCGAAGTTAACTGAAATGACAAAAGCAGTTCTTAGTAAAGTTCACTTTGTTGTGACCGCTCTAAACCACGGGAATATTACCTAACCAACGCTTGTGTATAGCAATAGATAATGACATCATGAAAGCAAAATATTTCGAAAACTAAGAAGTTAGCGCTTCATAGCATTTTGTAGAGTTAACAACGTTTGAAGACTTGACTCCAGACCAAAACAAGCCAAGTTTCTGTCATTTGTGATGGTGCGAGACCACCAAAGCAAACGCCTGTTCATAATGCTTTTGAAGATTTCGGCTAAATATTAGGAACCCTGACATGACAAGTGAACATCATATTTTATAGAACAGTAAATACACTAAATGTTGAAACGTGAAATATCAAGTTAGTATAATGAGCTCATTAAGTTTCTACGCCCACGACAACTCACCGCAGTAAATCAATTTTACTTGCAAGAACTTTAAGCCTTTACTCCAACAATGCCACATACGGAATTTTTATTGCATTGCGATCGGAAGTTACTTAATATCACTTCTCCAGGCTCAGTGATGTGTCAAGTGTTGAAAGTGGGTAAAAGAGACTAATGCTGTCAGCTCCTCTTACCTCCTCATCACCGACAGACACTGTTCGCTACAAATTGGTGTTTTCTCAATCTTTATCAGATATTTGACAATTCAATAATGGGACGATTCTTGGAAGGATAAATAGAACTACTTCTGTTTAACCTTTACTGTTATAATCTTAATTAATATTTTATTTAACTACTTCAATCAGGATTATCAGATTTCCACCCAACATAAATTCGCTGGCTTTTTCCTTTACTTTTAGGTAACATGTACACGTTCATATTTTTAAAAAGAAAAAAAGGCAGATGTAATAAATACCTCTATCACATGAGACCCATTTCACAATGATTCAAAAGGTTAAGTCTGAGGGTAAACTATGTAAGACGACACCTTTTTAAATTGACGAGCGGTGCCCCGCGACTGAATCCACACGTTTTGTGTTTGCCCCTTCCCCTCCGATCGTAGCGTAATGTTTTGTACCCTTAAGCCTTTCTCGATAAATAAGCTATCCAACACAAAAATATTTTTTCAAATCGGACCAGAAGTTCTTGGGACTAGCGCGTTCAAACAAAAAAAACTCTTCAGATTTTAAGTAATATACTAGCAGCTCCCAGAGTCGCCAACATAGGCTCCATTTTTTCTGGGAAACATTTCATGATTTTCATCTCAGCATAATAAGGTGAATATGGATTTTATTATCTAGGCAGTTAAGTTTTCTTGTTACTACTGACATGAATGCGGGCTAACGAAGTAGAGTCCCTTGATAAACTCCGATCGTCGAAAATGTAAATGTGTTCACACAGAAAAAGACCCCGAAACGTACTTAGGAACTTAATCCAGAAGGTTCGGGCAAAAATAATTACTAAAGAAGATTCTACACGTAATCCTCCTAATCGGTACGTATTAAAAGCTGAGCGAAACTTTCGGACGTTTTCCGACGAATTGCATTCGATTATGGTAATTCTGGGTAGTAATTAGGTATTACAAATATGATTGAGCGGGTTCTCGATATATTAGCTGAGCAGTAAAATTAACGAATTTAGATTTTTTATTCCGTAATTTAAGACTGTTACAAAGTCTATGCTTAGATTTTGGGAATAGTTCAATTATGATTGATTAGTTGTATTAAGAGTCGCTTTACGAGAGAATACGCTTTTGAAGTAACTTAATCGATTGCCCAAAAATGAACTTTTCTTTATAAGTTATAAAACATATTTTTTTAATACAACTTGCTGCATGCAACTGCACTTTGTTTTTACCAACGTAAGATAAATAATATTCGTCAAATATGATACAAAACGCCCGATTGAAAACGTCACCTATTTGTCAGCAACCATTTGTGTAAAAGTTATTTTAAAATCGATCGTTTAATACTTATTCAGTCGGCTAAGTCTTATCTGACGTTTAACTGACGTAAAATCGACTCTTAACCATAATTTGAGTGAATGTAATCGTTAAGTGTGAACGCACGTAGAAGTATTTTATAGTCATTAGAATTTCAAAGTTACTTCTAGCTTTAGAACGGTCTGAAGACTTTATTATTAGTTCACAGGTAAAAAACAGTTCTTAATTCGTAAAGTTCAATAATATCGTCGTTTAACAGTCGTCATATCTCGTGTCACGACGGCTGGATTCGCGTTTGATCGTTCGAGAATAGTTTTCAAGCGTCATTCGATCATACTCTTCGACGACTCGACAAGTCTTGTAATCAGAGAGGAAGGCTCAGGAGAAGTATACTTAGAGCTTTACTTGACTCTTATTGCTTGCAATGTTTCCAAGGTTATTGAACTACTTACTTGATAGATAGATGATGGTTTATCTATCTATCAAGAAAGTAGTTCACAGTAATGACATTCAACATTTTTTTTAAATCGACCGCAAAACTGAAATATTTCTGACGTCACTTTTGTCGATTTCGTTTTCATTTCCCTCCAAATTAATATATTTCGTAACATCCTTATGTATTAAATGATCTTTCTTTGTGTACAATAATATGAAGATCAAAAATTGGGAGGAGAAGATGACAATAGTGACCTCGGAATATTTTTTTTGGGCAAGAAACTTATTCATATATATTTGTGATGATTGTCAACAATACAAGTTGATGCATCTTTGCTTCCATACTTTTTGGTTGAACCTTGTTAGTTACGCCAAGTATCCATACTAATATTATAAAGCTGACGAGTTTGTTTGTTTGAACGTGCTTATCTCAGGAACTACTGGACCGATTTGAAAAAATATTTTTGTGTTGGATAGCTTATTTATTAAGAATGGCAATAGCTATAAAACATCACGCTGTGACGATGGGAAGGGAGGGAGCAAATTCAAAACGCGCGGACGAAGTCGCGGGGTACAGCCGGGCATTAGATTATAACTTAGTGTAGCAATCAAAGCCGATATTAGCTGTTGTGTGATATTTCAAGCATGTAATTGTATCAATGCGTAAATGATCCGAATTGCTATGTGCAAGTCATCTGAAAGGGATTAAATTAACGGGGACGCTCTTGGTTAGAACCCTTTGCGAATTTGTGGGATTTGCGGCGCAGATATTAATGTAAATTCTTATTCAGTGACATTTATTATTAAGGTTTGATGTGATGAACGGAAGACGAATGATCCAATGCCTCAAGGGAGACTGTGTGACATCAGAACTCTATTTTTACAGACTTTAAACAAAAAGGAGGTAATCGATTCGATGTGTATGTGGGAATTTGATAATATTTGTGTATTTTGATCTATTAAGACTTCCAAACACGTGTGCTGAATTCGGAACTGTATGTTTGTATGTTTGTCAAGGAATGTCTCGAAAAGGAGAAGTCATAGCGTGATGATTCTTTTTTAGTTCAGTCGGGTATATTTCAACTTAAAATTGATCCATTCTAGTTGAGATCTGGTTAAATAACTATTATTAGTGATATAAAAAAAACACCTTCAAATTCTGATTGAGAAGCTCAAAATAACGGATTTGCTCTCTGTTTAGGAGAAACAAATTCACTTGGAGTCGGTGCAAGATGTCAAGCTTACGTATGTACATCAATAGTCTAGGCACATCATGCACCAACTCCAAATGAATTTGTTTCTCTTAAACAGAGCGCCAAATGTGAAATTTTGAGCTTTTTAGTCATTTTTTAAGTACTAATAATACAATTCTACATGATGAAAAGAAATATAAGTGTAGGACAAAATGTGTCTTGTGCTCATTTCACTCAACTGCTAAGTCCAATGAAATGAGATGTGAAAATGAGGCTCTTTACCGAGATACAATGGGATTTCTGGAGTCATTTTGGGGGAATCGACAATCCAAGCTGTGAGTGAAAGCAGGAAGGTTAATACAAGTAAGTATGAAGTTAAAAAGTACGACACTGACGATTTTTTAATTCGTCACGACAATTTTATGAAAGTCTTTCAGCCATTTCTTTTTTAAAACTTGATTAATTGTGTATTTATTGCCACTCACTACTTAATAGTTTTAAAGCTATCTATCAACTATATCGAGTATGTAGTATGATTATTTTCTCACACATCATAGAACAATACAAGAACGTTTTATGTAGAAGAACTAAGGTAACGGACATAAACCTAAGAATCGGCAAGCTCCAGTGGCGATGGACAGGGCACATAGCGCGAAGAACTGATGACCGTTGGGGCTGAAATGTTCTAGATTGAAGATTCCCTCGACCCAAGGGGCAGCGTAGGATCTCCACTGACAAGATGGACAGACGACCATGCAAAAGTCGCAGGATCCCACTGGATGCGGGCCGCTTGCAATCGGTCCCTATGGAAAGTCATGTGGGAGGTCGATGTTCAGCAGGGGACCCCCTTTGGCTGATCATGATGATGATCATCATCATGATAATATAACAATACCTATTTATTCATGGAATAACTTCCAGAGAGGAGCATTCAAGTTCTCACTCCTTATATACTGTTCCTTTGTGCTTAGGAACGTAACTTTTGTTTACGTCAATCTAAATAAAACGACGAACTCTCTGCGAATCACTTGAGACTCGTATTCGTGTTCCTTCATTAAATAAATCAAATATGTACGGTTCCATACGTTAATATGTAGATATTACATTGTGCTACGTAAGTACGTAATGTTAAAAGTTTCTTAATTTCACAACAATTGATCTATAAAGCTTCCGAACAGGTGTGCTAAATTTTGTAACTGTATATTTGTGTGTTTGTCTACGGATTTTTCGAAGAAGTTTTTTTTTTAATTGAATAAGGTAGATATATTTTTCATTTAAGATAAAGTGTGAGTTTCATCAAAATCGGTTTCGTAGTTTTTGAGATATGGGTATAAGGTATATAAAAATCAAAAATTAAAAAAAACAAAAACTTAACTGCCTTCAAAATAACTACATAAAAGCTCAAAATAATGCATTTGCTTTCTATTGAAGAGAAACATATTCATTTGGAGTCGGTACATGATATGCGTAGATTGTTGGTGTAATTAAGCTTGAAACCACGCATATATTTTTATTTTGAATTGAATTAGGTATAAGATTCAACGTATATTGATCAATATATTGATAAATTTTATTTTGTTATTGTTTCATAAATTAATTTAATTTAATAAATCTTGAATAATACTAATCCAGTCTGGGATTATCATATGACGCCTATAATACACAATAAATAAACTATTTATTACATTAATGTCTATAATTTTAACAACTTAACAGTAATGTTAGTAAACCAATCTGCAGCTCCATAATATATCAGTGCAAAACACCACGTCGTTCCGACGTATATGGACTAAAAGTAAAAGTCGTAAAAATACATTGCTTGAATTATAAAAAAATAATAATAAGCTCTTTCATGTTTCCTGTTCCGGTAAGCAAATGTGTATTCGTGTGCGAATAAAATCTTTACTTTTAGCACAAAAGAAATATTTGAGACTTCTGCTGTATAAATTTTCATTTTGCTTTAATATAGTCACGTAGACTTCTGGCAAAGTTTTTATTTACCTAGATACTTACGCTTAACGCGACACAGACACTTTTGTCAAGCCCGAGTTTGATTAATATATATTTTTTGGAACCAAAGTAAGTACGGCACTTAGGTAAGTACAAAGACAGGATACACCAAACGGAATTTTGAATAACGTGCGCTTAAAATGTATCAAACTGCACGATCGCTTGTGGCCGGTCGCTGTGGAAAACCGTGGGGGGGCCTATATTCAGCAGTGGACGTCCTTTGGCTGATAATGATAAAAATGTATGGGGATCTCTTAGATCGCTGGTCACCAGCGTAAAAACTAAATGACTCATTGAAACGTGAATTCGTGTTTAAGAGAAATGAATACATAACACGAACATGGTGGAATGATTTTTGTGTGCCTGTAGTAATTAATAATATGGAATGAAATATATTAAGTTAACTAGAGCCCGCGTTTGAATATTAAACATTTTGTTTGGTACTTCAAAGACGATTAAAATTATAAAAGACTAGCGGTCCCCCGCGACTTCATCTGTGTGTTTGGAGATCACTCCCTCCCCTCCCGTCGTCGTGATGTGTTACAACTTAAAGCCTTCCTCAACAATTAGGCTATCAAAAACAATAAGATTTGTTCAAATCAGTCCAGTAGTTCCTGAGATTATCGCGTTCAAACAAACAAACTCTACCACTTTGTAAAATTAGTACATGAGTTTAATTTGTACTAAAGAAAAAATAGGGTATGACCCCTAAATCAACTCACGGAACACTAATTAGAAGATAAGACTTGATCGAAAAGAAACTAAAAAAAACATTTATGAAAGCTAGGCCTTGTTTTTTACTTTTTTGATCCGTATCATTATTAACGACTATGAGCGAATTTATTTTTTCTTTGAAGATAACAAAATACTTATTTCAGAAGTTCGTCTATTGTTGTTTACTTTACAATATTCAGTAAAAGGCAAGGTATTATATTCCAAAAATAAACAATGGAAGAACTTTAGCGAAGATTCCAACTTTGTTTATGCCTCCATAAAACAGATCGCGTTATAAGTGGTTCTTAACAATAATTGTCCTGCCTTCGACTCTGAGATTTAATTGACCATGTAGTATGCCCTACTACGCGTCTATTCACTCGCACACAGGTTTAGCGCAAGAAAGAGAAGGTAAATAACCTCACTCCCTCCCACGCCCCCACAGCACTGCCAGCCGCCTGTCGCTCATTCATTTCAGAGCAAGGAGACCGATGTATGAGATGTAAGTACAACATTGATTATACTTATTTTAAGGGTGACGATTATTTATTTTTTTCATAAAAAACGTACACGGGAATTGGGTAGGGTGGGACCTTAAATCTCTTCGTCGAAGTCAGGACAATTTGGATCGAACTTCACTTAAGATAAGTTCGTTTGATCATCCAATTGTCCTGCCTTCGACTCTGAGATTTAATTGACCATGTAGATGTTTGGAGTAAAATCAATGTTGTTACAATAGGATAAGCTGACATCTCTGATGTTAGTAGTGTTTGATCATTAAAACGATCATATTAAATAACAATTCATTGTTCATGTCACTATCTCTGACATTTACATGTATCACTATTACTAAAAACATTAGATGTATGATAACTATGATAAGTTATAACTTTCTACTAATAAAAATATCTTTATTAGGAAGAAAGAAGATATTTTTTAGTATTTTTTATTAATGATTAGGTTTAAAGATCTTTATTCTCATAAGAAATACAAGTTTCACTTAAAATGAGATAAAATAAGATTTAAAAATAAATAAATACTAAATATACTGGCGGCCAGTACCCACTTCAATATGATGCTTAAGCTTCTTTTTGAAGAAATTCAAAGACTTACAAATTCTTATGTCAGACGGTAGATTGTTATAAAGCTTTGCTCCCTCAAATAAAATAGTCTTCCTTCCATAACCAGTCCTAGGAGACCCTATATTTCGTTCTTTTTTATTCCGAAGGCTACGAGTGTGATTACTTTTTTCTAGTTTTATATTAGATTTTACGGCATTGTTTACAATTTTATAAACTAAAAGGCAAGTATTATAGGTATTAGGACCTATAACGCTCTCCGTGTCCAGTACAATAATGCCTTCAGGATGCTGATGGGGCTACCTAGGTTCTGCAGTGCGTCGTCGATGTTCGCTGAGGCTCATGTGGATGACTTCTACGCTATCATTCGGAAGCGGACGTCGTCGATGCTTGCTAGGATACGGCGGAGCCCCAACAGCATTCTGATGGTTATCAGAGATAGGCCATCATGTTCCATCTTTAGGCACTGGACAAAAATACATGTGCAGGGATCCAGGAACCGGTTTTTTGACTGAGCACTTTAGTTTTATTTTGTATGTGGTTGTTTTTAGTAGTAGTAAATAGGTAGTACTAACAATAATTTTAAGTTATATGTTACTAACAACTATCTGTAAATATGGATCCTTGATTGGTCTGAAATAAACGTTTATTATTATTATTATTATTATTATTATTATTATTATTATTATAGTGGTATAATTGACTTATGTTAAATTTTTTGTTTTTTTTATATAACTGTTCGGTCGGTGTATGAAATGGATAGCGATGTAGGACTTTTATTATTTTGTTTTGGCACCTCTGTAATGAATCCACATGAATAGCTGCGGCTGACCCCCAAATTTCAATTAGGTACTCAAGGTGCGAGTGCTTTCACGAGGGTGTTTTAAATAATAGGTCTTACATTTTTTGGGATATAATTTGCTATTTTGCGAAGTGCTCCAAGAACGGATGTTAGCTTAGACTTAATATGTTCAATATGTGGTTGCCACGTTAATTTATCATCAATATGTAAGCCTAAGTACTTTTCTAAATTCGATCTTTTAATTACGTCATTGTTAATTTTTACAGGGGCAAAGTCGGGAATTAATTTATTTTTGGCAGCCAAAATCATGAAAGATGTTTTTGAAATATTAATTGTAAGCAAATTACGCAGTAACAATTCATTGAGTAAGTTTAAATCATTCTGGGCATTACTAATTATTTTGTGGATTGAATCACCAAAGTAAAACAGACACGTGTCGTCGGCGTACAGTGAAAGCTGTCCAGTAAGTCCTATTTTGTTAATATTATTTACGTAAATTAAGAATAATAATGGGCCTAGTATGGACCCTTGCGGAATTTCAAATGAAATATTCTGGGAAGAGCTCGTAAAGTTGACAATTTTTACCACTTGACGTCTATCGCTCAGGTATGATTTTAATATATTTAAAGCTGCGCCACTGATACCTATGTCGTTTAGTTTTAATATGAGCTTTTGATGGCTCACCGTGTCAAAAGCCTTTCTTAGACCAATAAAAATACCCAAGGATATATTCTTATTGTCTATATGAGTTTTAATTTTAGTAATTAGGTCCATGGCAGCGGTAAGTGTGCTCGATTGTGCGCGGAATCCATATTGTTCTTCAATTAGAAATTGTTTTTCTGTTAGGTATTCATTAAGTCGATTATATAGGAGCCTTTCAAATATTTTTGACATTACCGGCAACACAGATATCGGTCTAAAGTTATTTGGGTCATTTTTAGATCCAGATTTATATATTGGACTCACTTTAGCAATCTTAAGTGAGTCGGGAAAAACTCCTAATCTAAAACACTCGTTTATCGATAAAACCAATTTATTGCTTATTAAATCTTTAAGACATTTTAGTGCCTTGGTTGAAATACCATCCAATCCAGTAGTCGTATTACTATCAAGGTTATTTATGATTTTATTTACTTCTTCGATGCTACAAGGTTTAAGTTCATTCAAAGTTATGTCATGAGAGTAATTATTTCCGTACCTTAAGATATCCCTTGTATCCGTGTGATATTTACGTAGAATTTTACTTGCTAAATCAGCTCCAATAGATGAGAAAAAATTATTAAGCATATTACATACCTCATTACCGTCTGTTACTAGTCCGGAAGAAGACATTATCTTTGGAGGAGCAGAGCTTGTTTTAATTTTATTTACTTAGAGGGTGTTGATGATTTCCCACATTTTCTTAGGTTTGCTGTAGTTATGTTGAAATAATTTATGATAGTAATTTTCTTTTGATTCCTTAATCATCTTTTGCACTTTATCTCGCTCTTCTGTGAACAATTCTATGACTTTTTCATCCTTTGGGTTCAGTTTAGTTTGTTTCCATAGTAGATTCCTTTTATTTATTGAGTTTATTATGTTTTTATTTATCCAGTCCTTTTGGGGGGGGGGGGGGGGGGGGGGGTTGAGTATTTTAGTCTTTACAATCTTACTATTTTTTATTCCGTCTGATATGACTTTTTCCAAAGTACTGTAATCGTCATTGACTTGCAGTAATTGTTCTGAGATACTTTTGTAGCATTTTTCGTAGTCAAGGGCTGAATATTGCACGCTTTTTATTGATATAGGTGATAACTTTCCGATTTCTTGGTATAGTTGCTTGTGATCTGACAGGAACGAGTCTATGATTGTTAGTCTGAAAGAGTGATTGTTTATGTTTGTGCTAACATGGTCTATTAATGTGCTTGTGGTGCTTGTTACTCTCGTTACGTATTCAGAATCAATCTTATTTAAAATTACATATCCCGACTCTTTAACTTGATCAATGTATTGCATAATGTATTTATCTTTTTTGAGCAAGTCAATGTTATAATCGCCAAACACTATTGTCCTATTTCGTTGTTCCAACTGTGAGGAGTATTTTTCTAAGAATGTTTCCATGTCAGCGTCCCCAACCGGTTTATATATTACTCCAACGTTAAGCGACAGTTTATCTATGCATATCCACAAATAATGGTTTCCGTTTTCCTCTACAAGTTGTTCCGTTGTATCATACTGTATACTATCATGGACATAAATAGAAACACCACCACCTTTTCGGTTATCTCTATAGTTGAATATATGTGTATAGTTAGGTATTCGGTAAAATTGAGCATCTTGTTCAGAGATATGCCATGTTTCTGTAAATATTAATAAGTGCGTGATTTCAGGTAAGGTTCTTAATATACATTTTATCTCATCATATTTTCCCTTTTTACGGATACTTCGCAGATTAGCGTAAAAAAATCGCAAAGACGATGGCGTGTGTGGGATGTCTTCGTATTTATCGGCCAAGTGATGACATAGTTCAGCTGTGTTACAATTATGAGGTGGTGTGGCCGTATTTAGTTTTTTTTATCGGGTTTATTATCTGTAATTCGGGGTACCCCTTTAATATATTTTATTATCAGATCTTTTTCGCCACTTTCTAAGCGCCGATTAAGTTCTTCTTTAAGGGTCTGTAGGTAAAGTCTTTGCGATGGGGTTTGGTCTGAATACATCTTAGTGTTCTCCGGGAGCAGCGCCCTTTTTTGTAATAAAACTTTTGACGTATCCTTATTATTTAGGTATATTTTTAGAGGGCGATCTTTACCAGGAATATATTTGCCTAATCGCATTGATTTATCTGGCATTGGACAGTTTCCGATTAGAGACACAGCTAGCTTTGTAAACTCTTGGATGTCATGCGTTCTACGAGTGCTATAGTTTTTATCATTTTTTTCGGGTATGCCCACGATAACAATATTTTTCTCACGCTTAGATCGTTCCTTAAGTTCAAGAATTAGGCTTTCCTGACAGAGGCCTGATGATTTCGGTGTCGATACAACTGAGGAGTTAGTGTTTTTTAATAGTATTATTTCTTTTTCAATCTTCTCAATCTTTTCTTGTTTGTTTCTATTCTCACATTTAATATCTTCTATATCTGTATGTATCTGTAATAATTGTTTTGTAAAGTCATCTGTCATAGATTTCATGGTTTTAATTTCATCTTTAAGGTGACCGATTTCCTCCCTAATAACACTCAATCCTTCGTTTTGGGTCTTAGCAAAGTCTCTAAGGAACGACATTATTTCTGTGCGGAAGCTTTCAAAATCAGAATTATATTCATCTTGCTCACATCGCTCCTTCCGCTTTCTGGTGTTTATGTGATGGGAGGGGTCGTACTCGCATGCACTATCCGTTAAGTTCGGTACGGACCCGCCGAGAGGCGGCGTTCTTTGCAAGCTCATTTTGTTATTACGATGTTGTAGTAGTCACCTGTGCGCTCGTATCCGCTCGGTGTTGTTCGGCTAGTTCGCGCGTCGCAGCGGTCACCGCGCCACAGCACGATTCCTGTTATCTTGTGTGAGGTAAGTCAGGGCTGCGTTAGGTAGTCCGCTTCCATGTAGGCTTCCTTTAAATGCACAGTTCAATCACTACACCGTTTGGAGGATATTAAAGTTCATAAGTTCGCGAATATTTTGACGTTGGATTAAGCGGATAGACAGAACGCTTTATAATTATTTTTGGCAAAAAATACGGAGCGTGTCAATTTCGTGCGCAGGCACCGGCCGGGCGAGGAGATCAGTGAGAGATGATTAACTAAAAATTGATAATTTATTTATTTTAGTAATCTTAAACTGAAATAGGGCATTTTTGTTTAATTGTGGCATGTTATAAAAATTGCAAACAAAACGGAATACGTACTGATTCATACTTAGAGGTCATAATGGCGCATCGTCAGCGCTGCTTACTTATTATAGCATTAAAGCCCAATTGGCTGTAACTTCAGCTAACTTGTTTCCCTTTTTTCGCAATGAAATGAGAATAGGAAGCAACGCATACCAAAAGTCTCAGATAAGATCTAGAATAATCTAGATAATTAGGACTGGCTGACATCGCGTGTCAGCTCTGCCGGTATTTGCTACAGATCAATATCGCGTATTGATTCGGAGCGGAAAATGCGGACTGGCTAGCATCGCGTGCTAGCTCGGCCGCGAAGCGTAAAGCGTAAGCATGCCCAGGACGTACCAAAATATGGTTGGGTCCATAAAAAAACCGGTCCGTTTAAAAACCCCATTTAATGCTTTCAATTATAAGAGCTATGATAAAAATGAGAATGAGCTTTGCTAAATACCTGGCAAATGTATGATTCTGAATGGTAGAAAATTTGCAGTATTTATTTTATATCCAACTTAGATTAAATCAACCTCTCATTAAATAATTCGGTAAACCATAGATTTCATTTCCCTCCTCCTCTTCAGCCACTATCTACCAATCGCTTGGTGTAGGCCTCCTTTAACCCTCTCCATTTATTCCTGTTTTGGGCAGATAGGATCCAGTTGCTGCCCGCTATCTCTTTTAAGTCGTCTTTCCATCTCATTTGCGGTCTTCCCCGTGGTCTAGTGTATCCGTATGGTCTCCATGTTAGGACTTCTTTGCACCAGGAATTTTCTTTCCTTGCAACATGACCAGCCCACTCCCACTTCAGTCTTGCAACTCTCTCGACCACGTCAGTCACTTGGCTTTGTTGTCTCAGCCATTTGTTAGTTCTTCTGTCTTTTAGTGTTACTCCAATAATTTTTCTTTCTAGAGCTCTTTGCGTAACTCTAAGTTTTTGAAGAATCTCTTTGGTCGTAACCCAAGTTTCCGCTCCATAAGTGAGAACTGGTAGAATGCACTGGTCGAAAATCTGAGCTTTCTGCTTTCGCGACAGATTCATGCGAAACACAAAACTGAGTTTGGAGTAGGCCGCCCATCCAAGTCGCACTCGTCGGCCTATCTCATTGGTTTGGTTCTGCTTCCCAATTTTTATTTCCTGTCCCAGGTACACGTACTTGTTGACACGTTCGATTTCTGTGTTTCCTATAGTTATCTTCGTCAAGTCTTCACTTTCTGAGGTCATCATCTTGGTCTTGTCGAGATTCATCTCCAAACCTATAGCCAGGGATGCCTCCATCAGTTCCTGGATCATAACTCGTAGGTCGCCTGACGATGTTGCAAACAGAACTATGTCGTCTGCATATCTTAAATTAGTTAGGCGTGCACCTGAGATGGTAAGGCCTTTGTCAGACCAATCCAATTTTTTAAATACGTCCTCAAGGACCAATGTAAAAAGCTTCGGCGATAGGCAGTCACCCTGTCTTACTCCTTTCCGGATGTTAATGGAGTTTGTAGCTTGGGGTATCGTTACTTTCATTGTGGCGTTTTTGTAGATCTCGGAGATGAGGTGGTTGTATCTGTGGTCTATTCTAGCATTCCTTAATGAATTATGTACTGCCCAAGTTTCCACACTATCGAAAGCTTTTTTATAGTCAATGAAAGCAAACCATAGGGGCATCTGGTATTCCGTGGCCTTCTCAATTATTACCCGCATAGTTAAAATGTGGTCCATGGTGCCGTAACCTCTCCTGAAGCCTGCTTGCTCTATTGGTTGGTAGAAATCTAACTTGTTGGTAATTCTGGTTGTTAGAATTCTAGAGAACAGCTTGTAAGTTTGTGATAACAGACTTATTGGCCTATAGTTGCCCAGATCAGTTTTGGATCCTTTCTTGAAAAGAATAATCACCAATGCGCTATCCCAGTTCTTTGGAATTTGACCCATTTGCAGGCATTTGTTAAAAAGAGTAGTCAAGCATTCTATTAATGCGTCGCCACCCCCCTTTAGTTGTTCGGGTAGGATTCCATCTTCGCCTTTAGCTTTACCGTTCTTCATCGCAGATAGTGCCAGCTTTACTTCGTCTTTGGTGATTTCAGGAATATCTTCAGACCCTGTATTTAAGATTTTCGTTTTGTTGGTATTAGCTGGGATACTTGAAGTTGAAGTGTATAAAGCAGAATAATAATCCTCTATAACTTTTAGCAGCTTTGCCCTATCTGTAATCAAGGTACCTTCACTGTTTTTTAGTTTTGTGATATGCGGGGTACCAGGTTTTATCTCTTTGCAGAAAACTTTCGGTCCTCTATGTTTTCGGATGATCTCCTCCACTGTCCTCTCCTTGAACTGTTCTATATCCTTCTCTACTTTTTCTCTAGTTTTTCTGTATAATTCTCTAAATTCCCTTGTCTCTCTTTTCCCAGCTTTGATCATATTCCGTCTTTCTTGTAATAGTGCTTTTGCGTCATCTGATAATTTTCCTTTTCGCGACTTGTTCTTTTTAGCAACTGTCAATGCGGCTTCCATCATTGTCTGGTTTAGAGTTAGGTTAAGAGTATTTATGTCAGTTAGGTCTTGGTTTAGAGTTGATAGCTTATCTGCAAGTATAGTACGATATGCTTCTGCATTAATTTGTAGTTTGATTGGGTCTACATTCTTGCTGTTACCTTTTTTGATGCTTATGTAACGTTGCAGTTTAGCGTTAATGCAAACTTTTGCTCTAATAAGCCGGTGATCGCTTCCAGTGTAAAAATCATTCAGTACACTGACATCTTGTACTATATACTTATGAGAACAGAAGATAAAGTCAATCTCATTTTTATACCTTCCCCCTGGTGCTAGCCACGTCCATTTCCTTTGCCATCTTTTGTCAAAGAATGAATTCATGTGGAAAAGGTTGTTTAATTGCAGGAAATTTACGAGTGTATCCCCTCTCTCATTCCTTTCACCGTATCCAAACTTTCCCATGAATGTATCTGACTGTTCCTGTTGTCTTCCTATTTTGGCGTTAAAGTCTCCTATTACAAAAGTAAATGTAGTTTTAAAACTATCCAGTGCCCTTTGAATGTCTTCATAGAATTGTTCTATTTCTTCATCAGGGGCAGCAGATGTGGGTGCATACACCTGGATTATGTTGATGGTTATTTTGTTTGATATGGCGATAATGGTGTTAATCACTCTTTCTGATATTGCTTCAAATGAGACTATTTGATGTTCAAGTCTTTTATTTACCAGTATTCCTACTCCATGTAACTTCTTTCCGTCGTCCCTGCCTCGATAAAATAGAGTATGTCCAGACTTCAGTTTAATGCACTCTTCTCCTGGCATTCTCACCTCTGAAAGTCCGATTATGTCCCATTTAATTCTTTCCAGTTTCTGATGCAAAGTTTCCATTTTATCCTCCGTTGATAGTGTGTTTGCATTATATGCACCAATGTGGATGGTGGTGTTTACAGAGCTCTTTCCCTTTCTCTGACAGCGTTTTGACTCCCAGTGATTCTTAGCACCCCTGGACTTGCTTGAACTCTCGCTGCTGTCTTTGCAGAGTGTTGCCTGTCCGCTGGGAACTCGGGGCCTTGATTATTTCCTAGCTTCCATGTTGGGTTAAAGGGTTTAGGCATTTAACTCACCCGCGTGCCCACAGCGTCCTGGTGAGTGGAGAGTGATCCTACTTACTTGGACTATGGGCGCTACCGTTGACCTCTATGATGGTTCTTCCGCTACCAGCCCTGAGTGCCTCACCTCTCCTGTGAGTCACTAGACCAGCAGGCCAAGAAGTTTGCCCTACTGGTCCCTCCTATCTCTCGTCTGTTCGTTGACTCTGCTTCCCACTGGGGTTTAAACCCAATCTTCCGCAGGGTTGCTCAACTTAACAGGGCCTACCGCGGGAAGGTGAGAGTGGAGTTGGGTGTCAGAGGCTAGAGTATTCCTCTTGGTGGATTACTTGTATTGCGCATAACACCCCTTAGACCCCTAGATTTCATTTACTGAAGCAATAACAACTAGCTGGAAAGCGTAATATTTTTTAAATATACCAATGAGACATCTTATCAAATTCCGAAATCAATATAGTACTATCAAATAATACGTCATATTAGATTTATTAGGCTGCGCGGTATTTCATTGTTTTAGAGGTTATTTCGTTTTTCGAATAATATGCTGTGACAGTGATATGCTTTTTTATGAATGCATTAATTTAACCGTCGCAAAGTTCGGTACTTAATCTCGAGTCGAGAAAACTTAATAAAGATCTGTGTCCTTTATCTTTGGAAAAGCCAGCCACCGCCCAGTAAAAATTGTGACAACCTTTGCTCACCTTGAATTGACTTTTGTTTCTATGACCTTGTTTTCCTTTTTGACCTTGTTTTCCTTTTTTACCATTTACTACCTACCAGAAGTACCACCTAAGAATAATTCAAATAAAACGTTCTATTGTGTTAAAGTATGCGGCAGATAGCACAAACCAAAACTTATCGACTCATTGTTAAATAAACCATAAGAGTAGGTAGCTATTAAATTGTAACAAGCTCATTTTATGAAGATAATACCTTTTTTGCTTTTCATGGAAATGCATTAGCAAAGCATATCAATTGGCACAATTTTATTTTCTCAAGTATTATTACAATATTTCATATTTTTTGGTTATTTTTATTTGCCATTTACACACACACACACATACGTTTAAGGTGAAATAAATACAAGCAAGTTATTCATAATTGCAAAAATATCACTATCGATATTTTTATTAACAAAAGGCTTGGAAATTATTATTTATATATATAAAAAAGACGTATCCTAAATGCAATGCAGCATTAGACTCAAATTGCATTATAAGCATCTAATTCGAGATATTGGAAATATGAACCATGTTTATTTTTCTACTATTTCGTCTGTGATTTAAGAATAAACTACAGCAAGTAAATATCTTCTCTAATCATCAGTTTTTTCGAATTAATTACATCCACCCACTCCCCAACAATCTTCCCCAGAAAGCCACTAAGTTATTAAGGAACAATTCTTTGAAAACGTTGCTCTAATAAGCAATAAAATAGGTATCTATTTGTATCGAATACTATAAACATCAAACAATAAAATGCATATAATAAGTATTTATTATATGCATTTTATTGTTTGATGTTTATAGTATTCGATATACTGTGTTTAATAAATTTTCAAAAGACATTTTGTCTTGATATCCACCAGTTACTTACATATGGTGGAACAATTGCAAATTAAATATTAATAATAAAATAGGTCGGGTGGTATAGTTGAGCAAAAAGTATTTAATTCTGAAAATATATTTTATAGGACTTTTCCTTAACTCTTACGCCAGAGGACGTAATGTTATTCAACCATTTACTAAAATTTTAATCAATTAATTATTTTAAACCCTATTATCCATTTTTTTACTAACCATATTTAAGGATGTTTTTAAATATTTATTAAACCAGTTTACCCTTGGGATCTCAAAATGACATAGGTAATTTTAATACGATATCCGTTTATTTCTGGATTTCTTTCAAAATAGGTACCCTCATTCTGAATCATCATCAGTTTTTTTTTGACACAGCTTATAATATTGAAACAAGTCTCATCTGTAGCCACATAAGTTACAAATGTTTGTCAAACTTAAAAATATAAATATAGATAAATAAATAAAAAACTCATAGTTACCAACTCGAAAGATAGGATTGATATTCATTGTAATCCTTGAAAAGTAATCCAGACATAAACCCAGGGAATAAAATTATGATTAAATTTACAACGAGAAATCTGAACATGTGCCGACTAGAATACTCGACGAACATTCCTGGTAGATTAGTCGAATATGAGGCAAACGTATTTGGTCGGGGCCGGGTGGTGCCAAAACTTATATCGGATCGAAAAAAATCGTTTGCGGTCGTTTGCCCTTATAAAGCTCCCAGAAGCCGCTTTTAATTTTTTTTAGAAAAAGAACTAATATACTTAATGAAATATAAATAATGCATAAAAAATCATTACCTACCTACCTATGCCTTAAACTTTCTGTTAACGATAATATTTCGAAGCCATTGAATTATCGTATTCTTTTTCCGACACAGCTATTAATTTTATATCATTGATAGACACCCGTGAATATAATTATGATCTTAAAAGAATTACATTCCTAAGAATGAATCTTTTAATCAATTACTTTTATACAAATCATCAAACTCATTTTATAACCAAATTAAGCAAATAAATTTTCTCAGGTATTGGAAATTTTAATGTATAAAATATTATTTATATATTTGGTATTCGGACGAATATCTTTAAAACAGTCGCATTAATACCTAAATAGCCCATACTGAAAAGCAATAGAATATCATGTCCCTATGTATTTCAAATCTATAATTATAAAATATGCTAAAAACTGCAAGACAAAGATAACGATTTGTCACACGACTTTACCTTCACGCCCTTTACCTTACCAAAGATAAGGCGCTAAATAAAAAGTGTTTTCTGTATATGGCTTTCCTCGTAATAAAATTATCATTTGTTTTACGTGCCAAATTCAGTGTGTAAAACTATATTAATCGCAAACCGTCTCAGCCCAACAATACGTATTCCGTATTGTTTGCAATTTTTATAACATGCCACAATTAAACAAAAATGCCCTAATTCAGTTTGAGATTACTAAAATAAATAAATTATCAATTTTTAATTAATCATTATTAAAAAAATACTAACAAATATCTTCTTTCTTCTTAATAAAGATTTTTTTTAGTAGAAATTTATAACTTATCATAGTTGTATCACATGTAAATGTCAGAGATAGTGACATGAACAATGAATTGTTATTAAATATGATCGTTTTAATGATCAAACACAACTAACATCAGAGATGTCAGTTTATCCTATTGTAACAACATTGATTTTACTCCAAACATCTACATGGTCAATTAAATCTCAGAATTGAAGGCAGGACAATTTGGATCGAACTTCACTTAAGATACGTTCGTTTCATCATCCAAGAGATTAAAGGTCCCACCCTACCCAATTCCCGTGTACGTTTTTTATGCAAAAATAATCGTCACCCTTACAATAAGTATAATCAATGCTGTACATCTTATACATCGGTCTCCTTGCTCTGCAATGAATGAGCGACAGGCGGCTGGCAGTGCTGTGAGGCGTGGGAGGGAGTGAGGTTATTTACCTTCTCTTTCTTGCGCTAAACCTGTGTGCGAGTGAATAGACGCGTAGTAGGGCATACTACATGGTCAATTAAATCTCTTCGTCGAAGTCAGGACAATTTGGATCGAACTTCAGTTAAGGTAAGTTCGTTTGATCATCCAATTATTGATGGTACCTTTTCTATTGAAAAACGTTTGTAGGTTTAAATGAGTAGGTTTTGCAATTACAAAGCAAAACTTTACTGGGTGGTGATTCTCGCGCAATCAAACTTTTATTTTACCAGTTCAATTTAAAATCAAGTAAAATAACTATTTGTGACCTTGAAAAGTCAAAAACTATTTTTTTTTTCGACGAAGAAAATTTAATCGGTGAACTGTTTCGTATACTACTAACTTCACGAGAATCTGCCCCCTGGTCATAGACGTATTTAACAATTTTGGTGTTGGTAAAAAAAAAAACTCTCATGGCACTTTACTGATTTTCAAATCCAGTCACAATAAAAAAAAAAGTCTATTGCGAGGCAAATCTAAGCTAAAGGTTTGGGCATCTCTGTGTTTTCGTAATTTACGGATCGGCAACTAACGCGCGGTGTCGCACAAATACGTGTGAAATTCAGTTACGCATCGTCCCAACTTGGTGTTAACTTAAATTGAGTATAAATGAAGTCCTACATTTTTAGTACATTTATTATGTTTACGCTGCGTTATCATAGTAGCAAAATTCAGTATGGTTTCAGTTTGGTCACGTGTGCACGAAATCCCAGATTCCTATCCCAAAAGAAAGATTCGCTTCTAGAGAACTAACGTCAAAATTTTATAGGTACCTATATTTTCCTTTGTATTTGTGTCTACATTAGCAGACGGGAGGTAAGTGGAATAGAGCGTCGTTAACAGCAGACGAGTGCACTTCATCCAATGTACGCTTACTGCACGATCCGTCAAAGAGTAAAAAGCCGAAGAAGCTTTATAAAGTGCGTTCCTCCTCTTGATTGCGACCCCTCTTCTGCTAGACGTGTCTTAAGAGGGCAAAAGCGCATACCGTCATCCAGGACACAAACTGTCAAGGCCCATTAAGAAGTTTCTTAACAGACTTCGGTTCCAAGGTTACCATGTTCAGGTGAGGATTTTCGATGGAACTGATCTGGTCTGTGTCAGCGTGTTCACTATCAACACGATAAGAAGAAGAAGATTTTTATTGAACGGATTTGTTTGATATTCTTAAAAATAAAATAGGAAACCAAAAATTGCGCACAGGCGGTACTCAAATCTGCAACTTCTGGCTAACCGGGCCAAACGCTCTTCGTTTACGAATACGATTGTTAACGAAGCGCTATCAATTTCCGATTTGAATTTACTCTGTTATTAATACCTATGTACTTGATCCATCTGTTGCTTATATAGATGGGTGCTGTCGTCACGCGTAATGCCGTATCCGAACCACAAAATTTCGCACGGTCAGACCGAGATCACGGTAGCTCATTTGGAAGAGCGTTTGGCCTGGTTAGTCAGAGGTTGCAGGTTCCAGTCCTGCCGGTGCAAAATTTTTGGTTCCTCATTTCATCTTTAAGAATATCAAATATTAAAATATGACACTGTGAGTGTTAAAACATTCTAAAACATTGGATTTGTTTGAAAGTAACGGAACTATTTCTTCAGTGAAAATCTTTTTTAAACACTAACAAAACGGTCTGCAAAAGCAATAGATGAGACGTTTTTTTCTTATTTTATACCTGATTGACAGATCTTTTAATACCATAAAGTAAATGAATTTTCATTCAAATCCCATTTCGTTTTCTAGATTAAACTTTTTAAAATTATAACTCGAAATTATATACTGAAAGAAAGAAATAAAATTGGCTTCAAATTAAGTTACTTGTGATAATTCCAAACTTGGCATCTTCAGAGTTAATGAAACTCGGATAACCATTGTTTAACATCAATATTTTTTTTGTTTAATAAGTCTACCTTAAGAAGTACGGTGAATACTATTCACCGTATTTTTTCTAAGCCCTCTTTCAAGGAGACGCGTAGCTTCGCATGGATCATTGTCCAAAAACACAATAACGAGTGTGCGGTGAAGTTGCAGCTGACAGCTGTAAATAAGCTTTTTCGCAAGCGTTTGTTTGAGGTGTAACGCTGCACCGAAAAATAGTGCCGTCGACAACACCATATAACTAAAATGCAGTCACATTTATAAAGCTCATGCACAATCACACAGTGCACATGGCCTTAATGCCAAGAGTTTTTTTGTGATTAAAAAAAAGTAAAAACCGACTTCAAAACCGAAATGCACTAAAAATTCATAAATAAACTCTTCACCATTGAAAGGAAAGGAATCCGTTTTAGGCAAACAATTTCTTTTTGGAGTCGGTGCTGTGATAGTTGATGCTTGATGGTCAAAGTGATGGCACCGACTCTAAAAAGAAATTGTTTGCCTAAAACGGATTCCTTTCCTTTCAATGGTGAAGAGTTTATTTTAGGCTTTTTAGTGCATTTCGGTTTTGAAGTCGGTTTTTACTTTTTTTAAAGTTTATTTTATTTCTTCATTTTTAGTGATTACATAAGTGGAGGGGGGGGGGGAGAGTTGCACCTTATGATTCTATTTTTTAAGAAGCTAAAAATTACCTATCATAAGTTCCGTCATAGATTATCATAGCGTTAAGGAGTTCCACCAGCAGCTCAGCCCCACAAGATGTTGACTATCAGACGTAACAACACGTCAAAATTAAGATTCTAGTTAAGAAACACTAAACATGCCTTTTAAATTTGAGGGTTTCCCTCGATTAGAACAAGATTCCATCATCAGATCCCAAAATGAAAAAAATGGGACCAACTACAAGGTACACCATCTAAGCAGGTAAAAAAATTTTTCGATTCGGTTGACAAACGACTGAGATATGAAGTAACATACATACAAAAAAAAAAAACATACAGATGAATTGATAACCTCCTCCTTTTTGAAGTCGGTTAAAAAGGGTCATAATTATTATTTTCTTTCGTGCTGAAATTTTGTGATTTTCAAGATTAATTTTGACTCGCAAATGTGCCAACATATTTAATTTTTTTTACGTGGCTTGAAAGTGGCAAAAATTAAATAAAAAATCGTATATAGCCTTACAACTACACACACTTTATTACGTCCTAACATAGACCCTACCACAGGCGAAGAGTGAAAATATTCGGTACTTGGTATTCCACCAAGAAATTAAATGTAATTAAGGGATTCCGCAATTACGGAACCAGTAACTACTTGGATATTTGGCAATTTAAAATCGTCTGTCGTAAAATATTTTTGTAGCTGTACTAAATTCAGTTCTTGATTAAGTCATCATTTACTGAGCCAGCAGTTGAATTTTGTTAGTTAATAAACACTACCACTTTCTATATCAACTAATATTAAAAAGCTGAAGAGTTTGTTGGTTTGTTTGAACGCGCTAATCTCAGGAGCTACTGGACCGATTTGAAAAAATAGCTTATTTATCGAGAATAGCTTTAGGATATAAAACATCACGCTGCAACGGGAGGGGAGGAAGCTAACTCAAAACGCGCGGACGAAGTCGCGGGGGACCGCTAGTAAATTAATGAATACATGGCGCGAGGAGGTACTTGTCGTCGTATAGATATCACAGTTTGATACAAAATATTATGTGTCAGAGTCTCACGTAACTGTTTCTTGATAATCAAAGAAATGTTTTTGTCAGGTTTGTATTAAGCGCTAGCTAATACTAATTAGTACTCAAAAGTCATGCTAAAAGTATATAAGGTACTCCACTATAAAAAAAGATACATACCCCATAACGTACCTAATGCGCAAGCCCATGCGAACGTAAAGGTAGAGGATGATGATGCCCGGCAGGATGAAGAACAGGAGGCTGCTGAGCTCCCACAGGTACCAGGAGGGCATCTCCAGCATCGCGCAGAAGGCAGAGTCCAGCGAGGAGTTGCCAGAACCTGGAACAAGTGCTCATATTATTGTTCTGTTTAAATTTAGCATGGGCTTGCTCTTGACGCCAGACCAATCCAAGTGCGAACGATGGATTTGAAGATGGAACGAGCTCGCCCAGAAGAAGCCTGTTCACTCGAACTGTTGCGAACATCATCTTATCTCAGCGCGCGGGCGCAAGAGGGGAGCGCCAGCGGAAAGCCCCGAGCACCGACGACATCGCACGATCACAAGAACGAGCGCGCGCAGCGAACGTTCGGGACTCGCCTTCAGGAAGCCACCGTCGCCGGTCATATCCATGTCGCGTATTTGAATTAATTTGTAATAACGAGGGCGAGAATTACAGCACCTATTATTTAATTACAGTCCGCTTTTTATTGCTATCGATAGGACCCTAACAATGGTCCTTTAGGATTCGCCGTCTTATTTCGGATTTTTTAAATACGCGAAATCGTGAAAACATCTTCTTCTTTCGGAGCTCTTCATATTGTGGACTTCAGCAACGCTAGACACCTGCCGGAGACTTCATATTCATCGGCCAAGGATACTACGCACGCATCTACAATCGCCCGAAAAAGTCATTTGAAGGACAGCGCGCGACGGACTTTGGACCCCGCCATACTTTGCGAGTCATCGTGGCACCGTGGCATCAAAATTGCACGATCATCGTCATTGGTGATTTGAGCCAAAAATTCAGTGGAAGCCTTAAGATACGTGAGTTCGTTCCAATTTTCCTTTCTTCATCTTTTCCTTTCCACTGTTTAAAAAGCCTTAATTTTAGTGTTAATTTATTTTTTCAAAATTTAACCTCCACCCTTTTTTCATCGCCACACTTTATAGTCTTATTCATATTGTAATTTATTTATTTAATTTGCTAAATATTAAACCATCTTGCTGCCGCTTCAGAGTTACGCAATAATCAAAACAAAATTTTATTGCATTCATTAAGTTCCCACGATCACCTGTTTTACGCATTCATTCATTGCACTCGCTTCTTATCAGTAAAGCTAACGGTATCCGTTCGATCGGCCCGTCCTTTCAGTCAGCTGTTCCTTTGTTGTCACTGCTAGCCCATTAAATCATCGCATAATAAACATTACGTTTTTGTTCGCATTTCAATAGCGTACAAACCTTTCGTTTGGCTTATTTTCATCGCAATTTTAATTATGGCTGATCAAAAACTTATTAAAAAACGTAGTTGTATGAAAGGCAAGCTTACTATCTTTGCTAATTATTTAAAAGTGCTTAAAAGTAATGACGAACCAGGAAGCTTGCAATTAATAGACTTGGAAAGCCGTCTTAGTAAATTCGAAAGCTTATATGCCAAATTTGACGCGTTACAGTGCAGCATCGAGGAGTTGACTGAGGATACGGACAACGAGTGCACGGAACGCGAACAGTTTGAAGACACTTACCACACTCTGGTGGCAGAAGCGCGTGTGCTGCTCGGCGCCCGGCCTCGCCAGCTTCGTGACCTTCGAGGAGGAGCAGCGACGAGTCTCAATGATGAACAGGCGGGTGGTTTTAAGTCTAACTGTGTGAGATTGCCCAAAATTGAATTGCCCGTTTTTGACGGTAACTATCAGCACTGGTTAGAATTCAGGGATACTTTCATCTCACTTATTCATTCTCGAACCGACATAGACAACATTAATAAGTTGCATTACCTTCGCGCGTCTTTAAAAGGCGGCGCTTCTCTTGTCCTTGATAACTTAGATGTACGCGCAGATAATTATGAGTCAGCTTGGAAGTTAGTTTGCGAGCGATATGATAACAAAAGGCTGCTCGTAAACAACCATATTAATGCATTATTTAAAGTTGATTGCATTCAGAATGAATCATGTTCCGCACTTCGTCATTTAATTGATCTTACTAACAAAAATCTTAGAGCTTTATCCACTTTAGGTCAACCTACTCAACATTGGGACACGCTCATTATTTATATGATGGCAGAAAAACTGGATCCTATTACCCATCGGCAATGGGAGGAGCATAGAAACACATTAAGTGACTTTCCCACTTTAAATATTTTTATTCAATTTTTAAATAACAGAGCTGATTTACTGGAATCTTTGCAAGAAAATAAAAATAATAGCAACTATACAACTAAATTAGACTCAAATATACAGAATACTTATTTACAAACTACAAAAAACAGTCATAATAATTTTCAAAAAAATAATAAAGACAAAAAAGACTTAAAAATAAACAATAATAATTATAAAAGAACATTACAATGTCCCTTATGCAAACAAACTCATTACTTATTTAATTGTGAATTATTTAAATCTCTTCCTATTGAAACTCGGATTCAGAAAGCCTCAAATGCTAAAGTTTGCTTAAATTGTCTTAGACCAGGTCATGTAGAAAATAAATGCAGCCTTGTGCCTTGTAAATATTGTAAGAAATTGCATAACACACTTTTGCATTTACATGAATCAACTCCTACCCCTGAACCTTCTGTCCCCACACAAAACTTTGCAAATTCTATAAATGGTATCAAGCAGGTTACTACTTCTCCACATGTTTTGCTTTCCACAGCGATGGTGAAGGTGGTGGATAGCAAGGGCGACGTGCACCAGGCTCGAGTTCTGCTCGATAACGGTAGCACGGCGAACTTCGTCACAAAATCGTTGTGTGGTAAGCTGGGTTTGTCTACACGGAGTGCTAGCGTCCCGGTAACAGGTATTAATAATAATACTTCTTATTCTACACACTCTTGCAGTCTTACTATTATGTCACTTCACGATGATAGTTTTAAAATTACTCTTGACTGTCATATCTTACCGGCACTTACAAATTCATTGCCGACTTCATTCATAAACATCGATAATATTCCTCTTCCATTAGGAATTCATCTTGCTGATCCGACTTTTAATATACCGTCAGCGATCGACATCTTGGTCGGCGCCGATATATTCTGGTCAGTCTTATGTAGCAATTCCATTGACTTAGGAAAAAATCAACCTAAATTATATGAGACCAAACTGGGTTGGCTCGTTTCAGGTTACGTTGCGCGGCCTAAAGCTCAACCATCTTCTCCTGCCTGTCATTTCGTAGGTCAACAAACTGACCCAGACATAACTCGTTTCTGGGAGCTTGACAGTGTTCCTAGCAAGCATTCCCTGTCCTTAGAGGAGCGTAATTGTGAGCAACATTTTTCCGATAACGCTTTTCGTAAGGAAGACGGCCGTTTTGTTGTCAAAATGCCGCTGAAACAAGATCCTTCAGTCTTAGGTGACTCTTATCAAAAGGCAAAATGCCGTCTCTTATCATTAGAGAGAAAATTCGTTCGTGAGCCCGAATTTAAGGTTAGGTATGTTGCTTTTATGGACGAATACGAACGTTTGGGTCACATGACCTTAAATAAAGAACTTTCACCCAGCCCTCTTCAAAACCTTAACTATTTTCTCCCTCATCATGGCGTAATTCGTGAGGAGAGTCTTACGACAATGCTTCGTACTGTCTTTGACGCTTCGGCCACTTCTAGTTCAGGAGTTTCGTTAAATGATCTCCAGATGATAGGCCCCACAGTACAAGAAGATTTGACTTCGATATTGCTTCGCTTTCGTCAGCATAAATATGTAGTAACGGGTGATATAGAAAAAATGTACAGGGCGATTGAACTACATTCCTCACAACGCTCTCTTCAACAAATTCTGTTTCGCTCAGACACTTCTCAACCCATACAAACATACACACTCAATACCTTGACCTACGGGACGTCATCCGCACCATACTTAGCGACAAAGTGTTTAGTCAGTTTGGCACCCACTGCTCTTAATGCCGATGTGCAACAAGCAATCGAGCGAGATTTTTATGTCGATGACTATTTAGGAGGATCTTCGACCAAAGAAAAAACGATTGATATTTGTAAAGGCGTAATTTCTACTTTAAAGTCAGCACAATTTAATCTCCGAAAATTTAAATCAAATGATCAATCTATTTTACAAGAAATTTCAGATACAACTCTAAATCAAAAAGATAAATTAGATTTTTCAGACATAAATAAAAACATTTCTTCTAAAACTCTTGGTTTACATTGGGATTGCAATAAAGATACTCTATCATATTCGATAAATATAGAGCAATATAAAAAACTTACAAAAAGACATATTTTATCTGTAATTAGTCAGATCTTCGACCCCCTAGGTCTTGTTAGCCCATGCATAGTTGAAGCTAAGCTTATCATGCAGAGGCTGTGGGTTGATAAATATGAATGGGATGATGACGTCTCGTCGGAAATTAAAGAGTTGTGGGATTCATTTTCGAATACTTTACCTCTCTTAAATAACTTACAAATACCCCGTTGGGTTCTTAATAATCATTTGGATCATTTTGAAATACATGTGTTTTCAGACGCATCAGAGCGAGCATACGGCGTCAGTTTGTACGTTCGTTCAGTAAGTCCGTCAGGTCTCGTGACAGTACATCTTTTGACATCAAAGAGTAAGGTAGCACCAATAAAGCCAACAACAATACCGCGTCTTGAGCTTTGTGGAGCTTTGCTGGCTTCAAGATTGTGTAGCAAGGTATTGTCTTCGTTGAGCATACATATTTCCAATTGCACGTTTTGGTGCGACTCTACCATCGTGTTAGGGTGGCTTGACACTCCACCTCTTCAACTTAAAAGTTTTGTTCGCAATCGTGTTAACGAAATTCAGGAAAGTACTACTGGTTATTCGTGGCGCTACGTACCTTCCAAAGACAATCCTGCGGATCATGTTTCTCGGGGGCTGAAGGCCGATTCCATCTGCTTTTCATCGTTGTGGTGGTCAGGCCCTAGTTTTTTGCTTAAAGGGGAGTCAGAGTGGCCGAAACATCCTAATACTAAAACTGAGAAACATGATCTACCTGAATTAATTGTGTGTTCTACCGTAACTGATGATTCTAATTTTGATCCAATTGCTAAGTTAATTAAAAATAAATCAAACTTTACATATTTACAAAAAACAATGGCATATTTACAGAGATTTATTCATAATTGCAAACATAAGAATAATAAACTAACTGGTCACTTATCTGTACAGGAACTTAAAAAATCATTAAATGTAATAATTCAAAAGGCGCAGTTGGAAATGTTTCCTACTGAATATGCCATTCTTAAAGCAGGTACAGCACTTCCAAAAAAGAATCGTCTCTTATCTTTTTCTCCCTTCCTCGACGACAACAATATTATTAGAGTCGGTGGAAGAATTGAAAATTCCCCATATAGTTATGATGTCAAGCATCCTATATTGCTTTGTTCAAAACATCACTTAACTCAAATCATCTTTAATTATTATCATTTAAAATTCATACATGCTGGACCTCAGCTTCTTTTAGCCAACATAAGGCAATCTTATTGGCCACTAGGTGGCAGAAACCTAGCCAAGGCCACAGTTCATAAATGTGTTCGGTGTTGCAGGTTTAAGGCAGATATCATTCAACCCATCATGGGCCAGTTGCCAACATCACGAACAGAGCTAGAGTTCCCTTTTCTTCATTGCTGCGTTGATTACGCAGGCCCAGTGCTGATAGCAGACCGTAAAGGACGTGGTTGCCGACTCATCAAGTCATTTTTGGCAATTTTCATTTGCACTTCAGTTAAAGCCTGTCACATTGAGCTCGTTACGGCTCTATCTACCGAAGCTTACATAGCCGCTTTAAATAGGTTTATAGCCCGAAGGGGAAAGCCAGTTAGCATAACTTCCGACAACGGAACTAATTTCGTTGGCACTCATAATGAACTTGCTAAATTCCTGGTTCAGTCGGATCTTGAAGGCCATGTCGCTCAAGAAGGCATAGAATTCAAATTCGTGCCCGCTTACAGCCCTCATTTTAATGGGTTAGCAGAAGCAGCTGTTAAATCCACCAAACACCATTTAAGACGTTTGCTAACAACCACTAATTTCACTTTTGAAGAAATGGCTACTTGTCTCACTCAGATTGAGGCTATTTTAAACTCACGTCCTCTAACACCTTTGTCTTCCGACCCTTATGACCTTACAGCCCTTACTCCTGCCCATTTTCTTATTGGACGACCGCTGTCTTTTGTGCCTCATCCACAGATTCCGGAAGAGACCGACATCAGCAGGCTTCAGCGTTACAAGAGGATAGAGCTGATAAAGCAACATTTTTGGAGACGCTTTTCTCTTGAATATGTCTCCCTCTTGCAGCAGAAGGTGAAATGGCGATCATCAACGAAGGATCTTAAGATTGGGTCCCTTGTACTCATTAAGGATAGAGCTCTTCCTCCTTTGCTCTGGTCTATGGGCCGTGTCACCAATCTCTACCCTGGCATCGACAGTGTCTCTCGAGTCGCTGAACTCAGGACAAAGAGCGGCACAATCCGAAGGTCTTTTATTAACCTTTGCCCTCTTCCAGATCATTGAAGTCCTCTTCTGATCTTCAGACTTCAAGCCGGGGAGCATGTTGCGAACATCATCTTATCTCAGCGCGCGGGCGCAAGAGGGGAGCGCCAGCGGAAAGCCCCGAGCACCGACGACATCGCACGATCACAAGAACGAGCGCGCGCAGCGAACGTTCGGGACTCGCCTTCAGGAAGCCACCGTCGCCGGTCATATCCATGTCGCGTATTTGAATTAATTTGTAATAACGAGGGCGAGAATTACAGCACCTATTATTTAATTACAGTCCGCTTTTTATTGCTATCGATAGGACCCTAACACGAACTTTGAATATATTTTGATTGTAATCATTAGGAAACACTGACGCAGATATAAAATAATTTAAAAAAATACTGTTTCTAAAACTGACTGAAAAGCTTAAAATAACACATTCGTCTTTGGTGCATGATTTCAAACTTACACACATCATGCAACGACTCCAAATGAATTTGTTTCTCCTAAGTAGAGAACAAATGCGTTATTTAAGCTTTTTTGAAGGCGGTTTTATTTTTGTTACATTAGCAGTCAACATGGGCTGATCTAAAAGAGTTACTTACACTGATTTAAAAAGTTTCTCATGACAAATTGAATAGGTACACACTTATTTTTTTAGTTTGCGTTCTGAAACAGGCAATTTAGATTTGCGCTATCGCAGCTTTTAGTTAGGGAGGCGAGGCAGCTAAATGGCGTAATTCAACGGCGCCGTCGAGACCTATCAAAATCGAAAGATAAAATAATTTCCAAAAGAAAAGCTCGTATGGTAAAAACCATTTTAGCGGTGGGTTTGGCGTGTACGGTTTTTCAAAAATGTAAAAAAAAACAGTTACTTGGGCATTCTCGAGCGCGTCAGATATTCATACTACGTATGCCCCAAGTGCCTCTGATAACAACGGTATACTAATCTGCCGGTTTGCGTGGTGGGGGTAGGCATATAAAGTACTCAAAAATGCAAAAAAAAAAAAAATACTCGAGCGCGTCAGATTTTTGGAAGGGGTGTTAAGTAGGCCCCAAGGAAGCTCCCTTAAAAAAAACTGACGATTTTGGCGTGACCATAAGTTATGATGAATTTTTGAAAATGCAAAAAAAAATAGTTATTTTGAAATACTCGAGCGCGTCAGATTTTCATAGGGGAGGTTCATCTCGGTATCCTGAAAGCATATTTTCTTAATCTGACAAAAATGTTGGTGGGTTCTCTTAATCTGACCGGAAAGGTTTTTTGGTTTCTTGTTTTTTCCTTTCTTCTTTCTTTTTAATTATTCTTCACTTCGTTTTGCTGACGGTACGTCCAAAAAACAATTTGAGGATCAACAGGCTATTGAATATATACATACATGAAACTGTACATGTTAATAATACTTTTGTATACAGATACGCGTAACCTTTTCCAAGTCGACGAAAATTGTCGAGAAGCTTTAGAAAAAAAAAATTTTTTGAGATTAAAGTAACATAATTTAATCATCGTTATTTCATATCATTTTTTTAACACCCTCAGTTTTCAAGATATACTCAACAAACCGGGAGTTTGAGTTTTTATGAAGCTTCAAGTCAAAAAGTTTTAACTTTAGACAAAAATGTAAAGAGACCTTTTTTGTGTAAAATAAAATTACCTTTTTGTTTATTAAAACTTTTTTTTTGTAAAATGTATCGTTCGCGACTTATATGCCGCAACCCGTTTTTCGGAAGACGAAATGGCTCCTCCACACTCCTGGTCATGCGGAAACCGGCAGATTTTGTATTTTTAGTACGTTTTAGATTATATTCTTCAAAATAAAAATAAAAAAAATCGCGCTCGAGAATGCCGGATTAACGTTTTTTTTTTACAAGTTCGCGACCCTATAACTCGGCGGCGTCAAGGACTTATCGTCAGATTAGTTAAATTTAGTCTTAAAACACTAAAATCAACCCCCAATATCTTAATCTGACGCGCTCGAGTATTACAGACTATCGATTTTTTTTTACTAATCTGATCGTCTATCCTAGGCGCGCGTCACTACATATAGAGCTAAATACTTTACAAGGTTGTTCTATGAGGTCCAAGGTATCTCTCATATCTTAAACTGCCACGCTCGAGTATTACCGAAAATTCCCCTATTCGCCTCCCTAACTATTTAGCCTGAAGCGAAAATTTTCAGCACAAACCTCACTAACAACTAACTAAGATAAACATATCTTCTTTTTGCATTTTGATTAAGCAACAACGTGATTCCGATTCAGAGTCGAGATAGACTGGATTTTTCAGCATTTAACGAGATGTTCAAATGCCGACTGGGTAATGTTTACTCTTGTTTGAAAGGTTCATTCACATGACGCCCTCTCGAAGTCTGAAGCAAAATGTTTACTGATTTTCAGCTGCATCAAATATTCTTTTACCTAACATAGTTATATCTTACATAAATCCTAAAACAATGTTGAATTTTTGTAAGTTTCATTAAAAAGTTCTGCTCAAATCGAGTGCCACCTGGCAATTTTAGAAGGACTATCTAAATTGTCGAGACTCCCGTACTTGAATAACGATTACATGGAAATACAATTAAACAATCGTTTATACAAAACATCATATAAAATTAAAAGAGTAGGTCAAATATCTGTCGTCTTTATTGTATCCAGCCTGCATTAAATATGAATAATTAGAAATTAGAATACAATACAATAAATTAAAAAACAAGTGACGAATGTCATAAAGAAACAAGCAAAACGAAATATTAAAATAGGAATTATAAGTCACACAAAAAATTTTGACGATTTGATAACTTTTGTTGGAATCGTCTTTTGAACTAGCCTAGGTATCAATAAATTAATTAATTCTAAATTTGTAGTATTCGTATTGTGTGTGCAACAAACAAATTTATGGATTTTAGTCCATTAGACAATGTTATATGAAATTTATAGCTTTTTCAGTAACATTCCCAGTTACTACGTAGGTAGATAATCGTTTTAATTACAATATATTTAAATCAAGTTAAAAAGACTGCCATGACAAATGCACCTTGTCTGAATTACAGCAAAAAAAACTCAAATGCTAAAAAAGTCTCCACCGAAACGGTTTTACATTTTACGACGTTACTTTGTAAGTTTTTTCGTATATTTTAAGCTCGAATGAGCATGTTTTAGACACGGCCATTGTTGGATGCCAGTATCACGATATTACATCACTCTCGTCGACCTTTTATTTCACGAACAAATAAAAGAACCGCTTTTGTGGAGTTTTGAAAGATTTGGAGCATAAAAATAGTACAGCATTTGAAATTTTTGCATAGAGTTTTCAAATGTCAGATTAAGAATTAACAAAAGATAAGCCGCTATTTCCAAAACCTCCGTTTTATGTTTTGGAGGAAAATATAATCATCTTTTTAACTGATTTTTAGGATCCAGTAGTCCAACAAGGAACCCTTGTAGTTTTGCCATGTCCGTCTGTTTGTCTGTCCGCAGTTTTCAGAGACTACTAGAACTTGGTACTAGGAAACTCTAACTCGGCATGAGTATATCTTTTGGTATGATGCCAAAGTGATAAAATAGAATATACTTTTGGGGTCCACTTCTCACAGCCTGGGGATCTGGATCTGGGTATCGTTGGATAGGTCTTTCAAGTGATTATAAGTTTGTACGTATAATTTTTAGATTTTATTCAAGATTATTTATATATATTTTTTTATGTAAGAATCTTGTCTATAATTTGTAATACAAAAATGATAATTACATAGTACGAAACTAAGAGAACTGGTTTGTAATCTGGAGTTTTTTTTAAAGAGTCTAGTGTCCTCACCTTCTGCCTGCTAATCCCGGCAGGAGTGTATATGATGAATTTAGAAGGAATAGTTCAGCTATGTTGATTTATCAATTTAAGGAATTATACACCAAAAAACATTTTTTTGACATTTAAATTATTGCTCCACAACTTCAAGAGAATTGTTTTACAGGATATGTAAGGAAAAAAGCCCACAAACAAAGGCAAATTGATAAGGAACCCCTTGTGCCCGAGTCCGACTCGCATTTGGCCGGTTTTTTATCAGTGGTGACATTTTTTGTAGGTGTTATCGGTTTAGGTTATTTAATTATTTCCCAGTAACTTTCAGCTTGCTTTATATAAAATAGCTATTTACTTTTGAAGTGAATACTTTACAGAAAAAAATGCATAAAAATTGAAAAGCACGATTGAAAGAAAAAAATCCATTCCTGCCTTTAAAGATTATTTGAATTTTTGTCGTTACCTGTGTCAGGATGATAAATATCGGGTCCCGTGTTTCCATACAGATCCCACGTGGAAATATGACTTAGATTTCACTTCAATACAGAAGTTATAGAGGTACGGCCTAGGGAAGTAACAAAGACCCATTTTCTTAAATCTCATAACTCATGCCAGATTGAGGGACCACGTCAAAAGATTGATTTATGAATTAGGTACATTCATGGCACCAAGAAAAGTCTACCCGTGAGTTTCATACACCAATCCGGTCGCAAAAACTATCCAATAGGGGAGGTCTATGCTTAGGTCGGCCGAAGTCTGAAGTAAAAATTTTGACAATTCGCGTAGACAATTTCAATTTATGATTTTATGCTTTATCAAATATCATTTAAACTTCCGCAGATATCTCTACTCATATTATAAAGCTGAAGAGTTTGTTTGTTTGATTGAACACGCTATTTTAAGCAACGACTGATCGGACTGATTTAAGAAATTATTCTTGTGTTGGATAGGACGAGAAAGATAATTCCTTACTTCGAAACCACGACAATCGGCATGTTGTCTGGCGCATATTTACTGAGCTTATTTATCGAGAAAGGCTTAAGGCTATTACACATCGTGCTGCCATGGGAGAGGAGGGAAGAAACTCAAAATGTGCGGACCACTAGTTTTTGATAAATCATAAAAACATTTGTAGTTTTGAAGCATAATTAAAAAAAAAACTCAGTCAGTAAATACATGAAAACGCCAATTTCGACTCAGTGTTTTTCGAGCGCCACCTTGTTTACAGGAAACTATGTCGAGACTTCCGTACACATCCGCCGCCTTTGATAAAGATGTTGGTAGCTACTTTTACATACCTACAAGACATGGATACCATTCTGAGATCTAGTGCACATACGCGTATCTTGAGAATGTTTATATACTAAGGCCCATATCCCAATTCTCGTGTCAATCGAACTTTTTCCGTGTGGTCATTCGATTGCGAGTTTAACAGCTTTACCTTAAAAATCAAGTAACATATGTCTAAATGTAAAGAAATCGTGACTTTAAGAAATCAAAAACCATTTTTGTTCGACAAAGAAACTTCGATCAGTAAACTTTTGTTTCGTATACGAACTGCACGAGAATCTGTCCCTAGACTTTATCTTGCAAATATGCCCTTTAGTGCTTAGTGTTGGAGATTTAAATAGCTCTTCAGCGCTTTGAAAATGCTCTTTGAAAGTGGTTGTTTTAAAAATAATATTCTGAAAAAGTTTCGAAAATCGAACGGAAGGGAAATGCTTCAAGTAAAAGAGTTATATTTACTTGCCTTATCAAACATTTTTGTTTATGTAACTAAATTAAGATGAACAGCAGTTATTGCAATTTATAATGTTGTAAATTAATTCATTTTTAAAAAAATATTTACTAATTAACAAAAACACAACATATTTTCAAGCAGTTTGTCAATAGTAGATCTCGTCCTTATGTTACGGTTGTTCCAAACTTGTTACATTTTATCAATTACAAATTTTATATATCAACAGGTATTAGACTTGTTTACATAGTATCTACTTGGTAAGAACATTCTATTTTGAATTGCATAATAATTTGATGTAGAAATTCAGCAGAGAATTCGAATTGCAACGTAAGGAAAATCATCCTTAGTAACCCTCCTTGAGAATGAGTTTATAAATATATTAACATTGTCAGATGATTTTTATATGAGAAATATGTCTAATGATAACTTAAATAGTGTGTGATTGTACAGTCAAAAGAAGAAAATCTGATAAATAATGAGTATTTTCAGTGCACCGCAGGGTAGCATCAAACTCGACAAAGTGCTGCGAATGGCTAAGTGTGGTCACATTTAGTTTTAGCCAGCTAAAACTACATAAATGCTGCAGTAAATTTCGATGCAGTCGCGCGTTTTAAAACGCGCTTTAGCATCACGACTCACGAGTATGAACAGATTTACTTCAGCATCAATGCAGTCGCGCGTTAGCATTGATGAAGAAACGCGACTGCATTGATGCTAACGCGCGTTAGTATCGATGCAGTCGCCAAAATACAGTACATAATTGTCAATTACCAGCATCTGCATCGCGATTACATCGATGCAAGCGCGTGTTAGCATCGTGACTCGCAGCATGTAAGGGGTCTTATTCTTACTTGTTTTCGTTTGCTGAATGATCTCTTTTAAATACGTAACAATTTTCTTTTTTAAGAGTACTGCACGTCAAGCAGATAATATTGTATTTTAAGAATTCATGTAACAAAACGTACGTTTTTTTTCTGAGACGCGCATTGTTTATTTGTTTGTATTCCAAAATAGATACGTTTGACGCCCGTGTTGCGATTAAAAGAAGATACGCGTAGGTATTATTTATTCAGTAGGCTTGACTTTGACTAAGTATAAGCAACAAAATGTATTTAAACCGCCTGTATTTTCTCTTTTCAGACCTATGGTTGACTTGTAGGTTGGTAGATAATGCTGCAATATTATGTTTTGGTGCATGATGTTTTAAACAATAGAGCACCTTGTGAATGGAATGGTTTATAAGGTAGGTACATAAGTAAACCATTTTGTTGAGACTTCGCCTGCAGGGCACAGGTGCCCGGTCTGCCACATTCATCATCATCATCATCATAATCAGCCATAGAACGTCCACTGCTGAACATAGGGTCTCCCATGGTTTCTCACAGGGGTTGATCGCAAGCGATCTGCATCCAGTGTGATTTTGTAATCTTTACAAGGTCGTTTGTTCATCTTGCCCGTGGACGTTCTACATTATGTTTGCTATATTATGAAATATTTTATTAATTAGTATTCAACTCACTCCTTTAGGAACGGGGTCCGACTTTAGTTTGCAATGCAACTTGTATCGCTACTTTAGCCCCCTCCCATCTCAGAGAATCAGCCCTTAAAGCTGGAACAGCAGCGGAGTTGGCTGAAAACGCCGAACGTCGCAAGTAGGTCTCACTTGCAAGTGATTATGTGTTTGCGCCGTTTGGCGTTGAAACACTTGGGCTGTGGGGACCCTCTGCTAAATTGCTGTTAAGAAAAATTGCGCCAAAATTAAATTCTGTAACAGCCAATAATAATGCTGGCTGGTTCCTAGCTCAAGGGATTAGCATAGCTATCCAACGTGGCAACGCAGCCAGCATCAAAACCTCCTTGCCGCAAGGAAATGGTTTCGTTTTTAAATACTTATAGGTAGATTTTAAGTTATTTGTTTACATTGTTGCATGTCTTAGTTTTATTTTTTCTTGTTTATTACTCGGTCCACACGTCTGTTTGTTTGTTTGCGACAAGCTAAAATACTAATTAGGGCGGAATTACCAACGCCAGTTTAGACTTATCCAAATGAATAAGAATAAAACAACCGACTTTAAAATGACATTTACATAAATGATTTCTGACAAAAAGGTGACGTTTTCAAATTCCTTATCTGACGATGGTAAAATCGGGCCTTAATAATTAATAATAATGGGTATCTCACGGATTTTCATGAATTTTCGATCAAAAGTCAAAGAATTTTCCAGTCAGCTAGTGATGTGTAGAGCTAGAAAATCCGTGGCGTGTACAAATATGTACAAAAAAGGTTCAGAATAACTTACCAGGGGGGTATTCGTGGTAGCTGACTGTAGTGTAGAGAGCGAAGGGCGCCGCCGCCAGAAGGGACACTGCCCACAATGCAGCCACGATCCTCAGTGCCCTCCGCAGACCAGCCATAGCGTACAGATGAAGAGGGTGGCAGATCGCCAGGTATCGCTCCAGGGAGAACGCAACTATGGTCAGCACGGAGACATACGATGCCCTGTTGGACAAAAGTAGGACTAAGTTTAGAATGACATTACATCTAGCTTCTATAATAATTCGTATTACCGTATTTTTACTCGTGAAATTGCTATCACCGCTGTAAAGGTAATATAATAAGAAATGTTGATCTATAGAGGGTGACTTTGTAAGATGGTGCCTAATTTCTGCGTGGGGTTTATGCCTCTAGGTAGAGCCATCCACGAAGGCGCGCGCGACGTTCATCATAATCGTTAATAGTACATGTGTGCAAGCTTTCGACAATATTTTATAATAAACAAATAAATGTATTTTTTTATTTATTTATGTAATATTAAAATATATAAAATATTAAAAAAAACATTTATTGCTCGACTTCAGTTGACAACAACATCAAAAATTTTACATGTGTATTTTATTTTTTTTCCTAAAAGAACTTTATTATTATGACGACCCGTCTGGTGTAGTGGTCGAGAATTCGCCTACTACGCAGCGGGTTGCGGGTTCGATCCTCGCACAATACAAACATTTGTGTGCATGAACATGACTGTTTGTATAATACTTAAATACTCTTTGTTTGTAAATACATATATCATGTATGTATTTACAAACAAAGAGTATTTAAGTATTATATCCGTTGTCTGGCACCCATAACACAAGCTTTGAGTAGCTTACTTTGGGACTAGATGGCGATGTGTGGAAATGTCCAAAGGATATTTATTTATTAATTATTGTATTTTCTAAAAGAGCGTAAGTTCAGGAATTCGGATGTAAGGATATAAAAAATTCATTAGTTGTGGTCAATTCTTGAGTTTTTGATGTATGTGTAATAACTAAGAAAATATTTAAAAACTTCTGAAAAGCTTAAAAAAGCGCATTTGTCTTCTACTTAGAAGCAACAAATTCATTTTTAGCGTCGGTGCATGATGTGTGTAGACTGTTGGTGTACGTAAACTTCACATCATGCACCGACTCCAAAAGAATTTGTGTCTTAAGACAAATGCGTTATTTGAAGCTTTTATGACAGTTTTGATGGTGTTTTTTTTATTATTATGACAATAATGTTCGAAAATAGATGCTTAGGTCTTAGCACGGGCATATTGCCAGCAATTACATACGCCATTATTCACTCAATGACAGCTTAGTAATTGTCCCGGCATTGCTCCGGTAAGGTCATTAAGTACAATGGCCTTTAGGACGCGATAATAGCCGATGCCAATAGCCGGTTGTAAGGATCGCGATGCGGTCACATCATTGGTTTCACATCAGCAATTTTGATTTGAGGTCGATTCATCGTTTTACTACTGAAAATATAATATATCAATTGTTAGATTTTGATCGAACACCTTATTAATTTGTTTCTATTAGAGTGCATTTGTGTATTGCACACACACTCGAGTGCTCTGAACAATATCTCACGCTGATGGGCAGTTTTATTTGAGATGGAACGCCGTGGTCGGATCATAATATTAAAAAGGAATAATAATTTCATGGGTCAGATACGTTTAGGATGATATTACTACCCCTCTCCTTGCCAAAACATATTTTTCTTTCAATCCTAGTTTCTCTACTCAATCACTATGTCACAGCTACGAGTATACTTCCTTATGTAGTGCCATTGTGTTCGTGTGAAGATAAAACTTTATAAATGCAAATTCGGGTTGCGGAAAAAGTGTTGAATGGATGGACGCGCATTTGTAAAGTGTCCGCCCTACCAAAAATTTACCCCTAACTTGAAATCGCAGTGCTCACAATTTCCGACTGGCGTGAGACAGACTCTGCCGGACTAATGGAACGCTACTCCCGAACTGGATGAAAAGCAAATATTAAAAAAAGAGGATTTCCTGTCAACATTTTAAAAGGTTTGCGCTTAGCATTGTATAAATTAAGATAATAATGTTATTATTTTTATTTCCACGTTTCCATAGTCGTCTCATCTGAAATATTCCCCTTAATATTTCAATGAATACTTTTCATGTCTGACAAACACTAGGTGTGTAATACATGATTTTGAGCGATATGATGATTTAATGTAACTCTATAAATGTGTATACCGGTAGTGTAGGTAAGCTTGACATTGCGCACCGATTCCAAAATATATATTTTTTTTATTTATGAAACCAACGGCGATATAATGTACAATTACATTACATTAGTTTGGCTTAAAAGTACGGCTAATTATAGATTTCCATAAGTGTACATAAAATATTATGTTGAATTCAGAAAACCAAAAATCTTTGCACATTTGCACCAAAATCAAATAAAAGGAATAAAGATATAATAAGATGAATATTTACATAAGATCAATGAGATAACGCTTCAACTGTCCTTATGTCGCTTATCATTATGAATGTGTGTGTGTGTGTGTGTGTGTGTGTGTGTGTGTGTTCTATTCTTTTTTATTTAAAGCCTTAAGAACTTTAGTTTTAAAAGTCGATTTAAAGTGAGTAAATAAATCAATTTCATTGAAAATGTCGTTGTATTCTCGCGGCATACGAGAAAGTGGGGCGTTCCTAGCATAGTTTGTAGTGGAGAACGGGACGCTCCGAAGCCGGGGCTGCTGGCGCTGGGAGCGGTGGCCCGGCACACGGTACGACACGCCAGCTACCAGCTCACTGCAGTCGACTCGACCGCGCACTATATCGTATAGTAGGCAAACATCTGTCAGCTTGCGTCTGTCTGAGAGGGTAAGAAGACCGTATCGCTTACAGTTTTCCTCATAACTCGATAAAGCAGGATGACGAATACGATAATTTAGTAATTTCATAAAAAGTTTTTGTATTTTTCCCACGCGATCTGTATATATTATATTGAATATTGAGGGCTCAATATAGGGCTGGCATATTCCAGTACACTACGTACGCAAAGTATATAATTTTAAAGGTATGCTCATTCGTAAATAATTTACATTTTCTGATAACAAACCCTAAATTCCTAAATACCTTATCAACAATTTTATCTATATGTTCAGCCAACAACAGTTTGCTGTCAAAATATACACCTAGGACTCTGACTATTGTAGATCTTCGAATTGGACTAAAGTTGTATTTAAATTTAATTAGCTGACTTTAGTTGTATTTAAGTTGAATTTATTCTGTAAAGAATAACTACTTGGGCCACTGTTGCATAATCAGGCGGCTAGATAGCGCTAAGCGTCACGCAATGACGTATCCATAAGAGGCAACAAATTTCGCAAGGTTGGACTGACAGCACGGTAGCTCAATTGGTAGAGCGTTTGGCCCGGTCAGCCAAGAGGTTGCTGGTTCTTGAACCAAAATTCTTCTTAAACAAAAATTTGCGCACGGGAGGGACAAGTCCCGCCCGTGCGCAAATTTTTGGTTTCTTATTTCATCTTTATGAATATAAAATATGACACTGTGAGTGTTAAAAACATTCAAAGGGTCACTGGCGGTCCAAGCATTAAGTCCGCCAAGTGCTCAACTTAAATACAGTGCAATAAAGTTTAAATTAATAAATAATATTAATGATTATTTATCAACTATGATTCACGTCCATTACAGGGTAACAATAAGCAAGAAACGTAACAAGATTACAGGATACATGCGTCTATGATGAATTGCATTATGTTAGCGCAAAGTTCGGGTATAAGTATCAATTAGCGAGTGCTAACATTTTGTTTCGCAACCACGAATTATGAAGTTGTAGTGCATTTGAACAGTGCAGGCAAATCCTGGAGCACTGAACACACGGCTATAATTAGTCATTAAAACTTTCCCGTTTGTGTAATCTCGAGCTTGCGTGGGTTGTTCGTGTTTCCAAATAGACGAGTGCATTTTCTGAAAAAACTTCTAGAATCTAGAATGCGTAAAAGTGGCCATGGGAGAGAACTTGTTATAAACGAGACAAGGATCTTTAGTCTCAAGAACACCAGACAAATAGGTCTAGGTTAAAATGACATGGCGTCTTTCTGTAACTATCATGTGTACTATATAAGGTCAAATCGTTTTAAGTGATAATATTTTGAGTGTGCTTTGTATTCATCATAGAAACAGGGCACTATCATATTTTTTTGGTATAACTTTTAAAAAAAGTAAAAACCGACTTCAATACCAAAATGCACTAAAAAGTCTTAAATAAACTCTTGACCCTTGAATGGAGAGGAAGCCATTTTAGGCAAACAATTTCTTTTCGGAGTCGGTGCTCTGATAGTTGATGCCGTTGATGTTGTCGTTGACGCTTCCGCCGGCAGCAAATTTCACTTTCCAGCTAGCGGTACGCGAAACAAATGTGGACCGAATTCGTTGGGTCCGTATTGTTGGGATCGTTACGACATAGGGGGTGGCGCACCCGCGTCTTGTGTTTCGAAGATGAAAAGGGGCTGGTGAAATCAAGTCATGCAATTTCTTCGCACACATTCCGAAATGTAACCTGTCTAGAAATCCGAAAGACATACTAATTTTCGCCTATGCTCGAGACTCAGTAAATTGTGTAAGAGGTTTCGAGTGTTATTTTCATTTGACGACGCATTTGGTGTAATTGGTTAGAGCTCCTGACTATTACGCCAGCCGTCGCGGGGTCGAACCCGAAAGGGGCAAATGTTTGTGTGATGAGACGAACATTTGTACCTGAGTCATGGATGTTAAATATGTATTTAAGTATTTATGGGAGACGCCACCGTCATAATCGTTGTCTGGTATTCGTAACATAAGGAAGAATGTTCCTTACTTCAAAACCACAACAACTGGTGTGTTGTCTGGCGCATATTTATATTTATTTATTTCTAAAGTCTCAATTTTATTATTATTATTACACATAGTGGTTCAGTTGAATGAGAAATGAAGAAGATAAATCAAGCCCAAATAGTATTTATCTGACATCGTGAGATGAGCGTGTCAAGTGTTTAGACCGAGGTCACACAGCTACATTTTAGAGTTGTTAACTTTGTCGGGCTCAAGAATTGTTTTGATCTGCCCATTATACAAAAATAATGTAATGTAATTTTTCGCTTTCAAGATTTTCAGGACCGTTTTATGATACTTGTCACGTGTAACTTATTCCTTCCATGCAGATTAATCGAGTCGTGTTTTAAGCTCTAAAGTACTTAAACTTTTAATAGTTATTCAACTTAAAAAAAAAACACGTAAAAAAGCTAATAATAACGCATTTGCCTCCGAATTAGGAGAAACAAATTCATTTGGAGTCGGTGCATGATGTGTGTAGTCGGTGTACGTAAGCTTAACATCATGCTCCAACTCCAAATGAATAACTTTCTCTTAAAAAGAAGGCGTACGTCATTTTAAGGTAATTTATTTATTATTATTATTTATTTTTTTCGAGTAGCATCATTTGGAGTCGGTGCATGATGTATGTAGTCGGTGTACGTAAGCTTAACTTACCTACCTTTAAAACTTTTATACCATCTTATGTAATGTGACATGCAATGAATGATTTGACCGATTGACTGATTAACATCATGCTCCAACTCCAAATGAATAACTTTCTCTTAAAAAGAAGGCGTACGTCATTTTAAGCTAATTTATTTATTATTATAATTCATTTTTTAGTCAGTTTCTTCAAGGTGGTTTATTTTTTTTATTTTTTTTTCTTGGTTTAAAGTTTTTAACCACATATGTATTCGAAAACTCAAAAACTGCTGAACCAATTTTGATAAAAATTACACTGCATCCTAAGTTCAAATATACCTAATTGAACTAAAAAAGAATAATCTCGTTTTCGAGTAGTGCATGGAGCACATTTTATACATGCACTTACGAGATTCAGCATGCGTATTTGGAAGCCTTACTAAATCAACATATTTAAAAAAAATATCAAATTCTAACGATGTCACATAGAAACATAATGAATTACATACCTCCTTTTTTATGTCGATAAAAATATCACAATTTATTATTTCATTAAGTTGGTCACCAGAATAATTGACAAATATAGACTCTTTATGCTTTGTAGATCATTTTAAAGAAAAGTGTCAAAAAAAACCTCCCCCTTTCCTTTCATAACTAAAAAATAGCAAATAAAAAGCAATAAAACTTTTACAGAAAACTAAAAACTGTATAACACAATAATTGTGTTATAATTATGATAAAAACTACTGTAATAACAAACACAATTACCAAACCAATAATTTATATTTTGCACATAATCAAGTCATGATCGGTATTTCATGAGTATTCGGAGGCATGTTGAAGCTCTAAGAAACACTGTCACACTAAGGCAATGCGCAGGCCCCCTTCAGATTCTGGGTAGCGAGAAACCCTCGAAATAACTCACAAAACTATTCCGATCCTTTACTTAGAAGTGATTTCCGATATTCCAGTCACTAGATCTTACTTTTACTCCATTTAAGGTTTAAATTGTGCTCAAATAAGCAGTCGTATTGCTAAATTGTGTTGACCTGAATCAAGGATTTTCAAACTGTTGTTGCTTCACAAAACGCATTTTAAGACGAAGATTTAAGAAGTTTCTGCAAAAAAAATTGAATACTTAAATCTAAAATCCTACTTGAAATCGCATTCGTAAAATGTACGAAATATGTTGCACGCTAACGAAGCAAACATAATATTTGAATACTTTCAAAATATTCGATATTTTATTCAGGATCTTAGAGTATTTGACTTCGTTATCTTTCAGTAATGTTTGGTTGACTGTTTTAACCTTCTGACTGCGCAGCAGACATATTATGTCTGATATTTAAAAAAAAAAAAAAACGTTGACTGCGGGCCAGACATAATATGTCTGCTCCCCCAGTTAACGGTAAAGTCGGTCTAAATGACGTCAACTGTGAACGAAAGCGTGTAAGAATGAAACAAAACACTGTATGATAAACAAGGATGACAAATATGGCAACAGTAGACCGGCAGGCATAGATTTTTTCTTAGAATTCAGCCGTTTGTGACGGAGCGTTCGGGCCGCCTAGTAGAAATGAACCTTATTTACTACATATTAGGGTTCAAAATAAAAATAGCGGAATTCAAGTGCAAATACCCACTTGAGCAAAACAAAGTGCGTATTACAAATACGCATGTGTTTACGCTATAATACAACGAGATAGCTTGTGTTTCGAGGAACTCGACTTATAAATCACACGCTCGCATGCCAAGTGGTGTTCGCTTGTCGCTGTTTTTAGTAACCGGAGTCGTCAGGGGCCATTAATGGGGAAGGGGCGTAACTCAGTCGACGTCACTCGGGAATGCAAGATGGCCGCAGTTAGAAGGTTAACTATTTAGGTGTTCTAACACTTACAGCTGCACCAGATAATATTATATTAAAAAAAAATCAATAATACTTTTTTGAGTATCTACTCGATACCATTTTAAGTATGGATGTAAGTCACTGCACCAATATTTGTACTTGTATTAACGATTAGGTAAAACGTTAATAAATAGTAAAGTCAAAGTAAAGTTAGCCTGTATCCCACTGCTGGGCAAAGGCCTTACCTTAAAAGTATGAGGTAGTTTAAGCCATACTCCACCACGCAAGCTCAGTGCGGATTGGTAGACAGGTGTTTGCAAAGCAAGCGACCAACTCTGCTGTCAGATGTTATAAGGCCTCTGACTAGGCTTAACGACTAATATCAACCGATATTAGCCGGGACCAACGGCTTACCGCCGTGCCTTCTGAAGCACGAAGATGCTCGTGATATACGTCACTTATATGGTCGAAATGGTCACCTATCCAAACACGACCGCGCCGGTTGCTTTACTTTGGTATCACTACCTAAGCGCTGCTACCACTACGCTCCGACCCATACTGGCTGCTTCTGTAGCTAAAACTCAGTAAATACAACCGCTAATGTGAAGTCGCACTTAGTATGGTTGCCCATAACTGTAACTGTATCTGAGCTCTGTAATCAGTTGCGGTCGTAGCGAAATTAGTTCGATAGCGATATTTTAATACGATCATGTGTCGTTTTCCATATGAACTACTATTAATACCAAATTGCTTATTATACTCGGTGAGGTGTTTATAAAGGTCATAATGTTACGTAACAGCACTATTAATATATAAATTCTACAATTTTAGGTGCAAACACATATCTCCTTTTTTATGTCGGACATAAAAATTATATGAATAAATAAGATTGAATATATTGACAAATCGCAATTTTTTTTATTAGCTAAACTCTCGATAAACGAAGGTACCAACAAAATTTTAAAATATTTCTATAACATTGAACAAAATTAAAATTGAACGCATATTTTATATAATGAATCAATGTTTGTGTTTTCAGCATGACTTGGCTCGGTTTTGTTTTTCAAAGTGGCGGTTTAGCGGCCCTCATTTATTTTAAAACAGTTGAATGTGTCGACGATACCTTAACCGGCTAAGTGTGAGTCGGACTCGCTCACGAGGGATCGACTAGGTAAACAACAGTGGATACACAAAATTTACTGATATCGAGCACACTTATGCAAAATTGTGTTTTAGTATTGGAGCTGCTTCCTTATTTATTTATTTATTTATTTATTTATTATGCAAGTAAAAATACAACTGAGTATTTTGTGAATCTCTGGTCGAAGGATCTCCAATCTAGAACTTTCCTGCCCCAGCGGCCATTAGTTCTTCGCGCTATGTGCCCTGCCCATTGCCACTTGAGTTTACTGATTCTCAAGGCTATGTCCGTTACCTTAGTTCTTCGACGTATCTCCTCATTTCTGATTCGATCCCGTAGAGAAACACCCAGCATAGCCCTTTCCATCGCTCGTTGTGTGATTTTGAGCTTCATTATAAGGCCCATAGTAAGAGACCATGTTTCGGATCCGTATGTCATCACTGGTAACACACACTGGTTGAAGACTTTCGTCTTCAGACACTGAGGGCAGAGACGCAGCGTGGGACGTCCACCAACAAGATGGACAGACGACCTTATAAAGATCGCAGGATCAAATTGGATGCAGACCGCTAGTGATCGGTCGCTGTGGAAAGCCGTGGGGGAGGCCTATGTTCAGCAGTGGACGTCCTTTGGCTGATAATGATGATGATGATTTTGTGAATATTTTAAGTGCAACACTGTAAGTTGCTACTATTGATATCAAGAAAAAAGGGCAATCCGTTTTGTTTTTAGTATTTTTTTAGAAGTTGTAACAGAAATACATACTTCTTGAAAATATTAACTGTCTAGCTATTGCGGTTCCTGAGATACTAGTGAAAGACGTACGGCCAGACGGGCAGACAGCGAATTCTTGGACTGGGGTCCCGTTTTTACACTTTGGATAAGCAAGCCGTGCATATTAGCGTCCCACATAGTGCAAAAAAGGACATAGCTCACAATCTGTCTAATCCATGCCCATAATCCTAAACAAATACTCAATAGTTCTCAATTCGCCATCGCTGTGTATCTGAATGTGTTTTACACTGACCGCTATTCGAGTTTCGTCCAACCGACTGACCGGTGTTTACGAAGATTATGGCCAAACGAAGAAAGATAAGCCTTGAAACTGTTAGTATAATTCAATATAATACTCTCGCAACATTGTTTTTCTTTTTTTTTAACTATGGCCTATGGTTTAAGTCTAATATCTATGCTGCGTTATATATTGGTGGAAGGAGGGCGCCACTGCGCAACGTTATTTTAAGCTCCGTTTTTAAGTGTCTAATTAAAATAAAAAACGGGAAAATTTACGAAAAAACACATAATAGTTACATTGCTCAAATAGGAAATATCATGTACAAGTGTTTGCAGAACAATTGCACAGTGTTTAAATAGTGTAAATCAACGTAGTCTACCAAACTTGATCAGGCTGCTGGGAACGTTGTTTTGGAACATAACCAGTGAAAAATGTTAATTTCAGAGTTACTTGAATAAACTAGTCACCAGAATATTACCAAAATCAGTGACAATAAGTTCGAGACAAATTTAACTCTTTTGCAATGGAAAATATATAAATCGTCCAGAAACTTTTAGAACTATTAATATTATTGTGATATAGTGTCATCTAGTGTTTAGTGGAGGAACAGATTTGTCAACTCATACAAACCGTGACTCTGACACCTAGCGTTGAGTAGCGGAACTACTTTGTCAAACTGTCAATCTTAAAGAACGAACACTTAAACTCCATTAATTCGTGATCCTGACACCTAGTGTTGAGTAGTGGAACTATTTTTGATTAATGTCCTACGAAGATGGCGCTGTGTGAAGGCTGCAAACAAAATGTACCAGATAGACGATTTCTGAAATGTTGTTATTGCGAGAAGTTATACGATCTGGAGTAAGCAAATGTTCTAGAAGTACGATTTTCAATACAATGACGCCAAATAAGAGGAAGAATTGGAAGTGCCAAGAGTGCCACTGCAGAGCCCCAAAAGTAGACAACTCAAACACACCTATACGTCCTAAATCTCCTGATCCAGGTGACTCATTTGTGACACAGAGGAAGAAACAGAGCCTGAACACAATTTCCCCTATTGGATGCTTAAACCAGACAACAGATACAGATGTATCTATTACTGAAATATGTGATGATACCCAAGTGAGCCCAGAGGGACGTACTGAAAAACAGACCATAATAATAGATGTGCTAGATAAACTGCTCGACACCAAACTCGAAAAAATCAAAACAACCCTGCTTGCAGATATAAAGAGCACAATTCAAATGGAGATCCAAACTGCATTAGCAAATCTTAACCATGATGTGGAACATACAACAAGTGCAATAAAGAAGGAACAGTTGTTAATCAAAGAAGAAATAAGTGCCATTGACACAAAGATAAAGAATATCGAAAGCCAACTTAATACATTAAATAACTCAAAAAAAGTTGTGCTATTTGGACTGCCGGAAAAAAAAAACCATGAATCCGAAAATGACCTAAATGACCGTTACAAACATGTTTTATGATATTATGGATGTGAATATTAACCCTTTTATGGAAGAAATAAAACGCATCGGAAACGGAGGAAACAAGATACCATTAGTCCTAGAAACAAATAAAAGAATGGTAAAACATATCATAAGAAATGCTAAATGCTTTAAAAATACCGGATTGGCAGTTGGGATGTATATGGAAGGCGAAGAGCTACAAAATCATAACAAATTGCGAGAAAATCTACGGCAAGCAAGGAAAAGTGGGCAACATGCAATAATCAGAAACGGTAAACTATTTATCAATGGAAAGGAAGCACTAGATATGGATTCAACACCGCCAAAATGCTTTGTAGAGACCAGCTATAAGAATATAAACAATGAAAACACCCAAAAGAAGATAAATAAAGAAAAAACTGAAGAAAATAGAAAAGCAAGTAATATACCTCAGCCTTCATCGCAGCAGTACATTGACAATACCCCAGGAGACAGGTTAGACCAGACATTTCAATAGAGGACCACTCATCACATTCCAAAACATCCAAAGTATAGGTAATAAAGTACATCTAGTTGAACATTTGTTATTAGATTATAATATTGATATCTTGTTGTTATCAGAAGTATGGAGAAATTATGATTACTGCAAATCTATTGTTATACCTGGCTACAAATTTGGATCACTGTACTGTAGAGTAAATTATGAGGGAGGGGGAGTTTGCTTACTGATAAAGGATAATATAGATTTTATAGAAAGAAGAGATATTGTTAACTTTTCTGTAGAATATATTATAGAATTTTGTGCAATAGAGATACCCAAATTAAATACAATAATTATAGGAATATACAGAGCAGGTCGCCATAAAAATATTTTTTATGAACAAATAATAAAACTACTGAAAAAGTTAAACTCAAAAGACAAAAACAAACATATAATAATAGGTGGAGACTTCAATATAGATATAAAAGCAAAAAATAATAATAGTAAAAAGAAACAAGCGACAGATTTGATAAACTTATTCAACTCTTTCAACCTAAAACAGATAATACGAAAACCTACACGTGTAACTAAAAAGACATCAACCTGTATTGACCTAATCTTTACAAATAATACCACACAAATACAAAAATCTTTTGTTGATGACTATGGACTATGTGACCACAGGGCTGTAAATGCAATACTTAATGTAGAACTGCATTCAAAAAATATAAACATACCATATAAATATAAAAGATTATTTACCATAAAGCAAATAGAAACATTTAAAAACTCACTAAGTGGATTAGACTGGAAAAATGTTATGGATAAAAATAAAAATATTAACCAATACTATGAATCATTTTTTACAATTATAAAAGCAAATTTAAATAATTATATTTCAGTTCAAAAAAATAAAATTAGAAACACGTTAAAAAAGACATGGCTAACTACAGGAATAAAAACATCATGTGCACACAAAAGATTGCTAAGAAAACTAATAAATGAAACCAATAACGATATCATAAATAAATACTATAAATCATATACTAAAATGCTGAAATACTGTGTAAAAACATCAAAAAAACTAACATATATTAAAAGAATGAAGAACTCTGAAAATAAAGTGAGGACAATGTGGAACATAATAAATGAAAAGACTGGGAAAAAGATACAAAAAATTTATAAAAACATGACATTGAAAGAAGATAATATAAAAATTAATTTCCCGAAAATTATCACAGAAATATTTAACAAATACTTTGCAACTGTAGGCCAAAATGATTGTAACATAAACACACATCCCGGACAACCTGTAATAAATTCTCCAATTAACTCACTTTACCTTAACCCAGTTACAGAAAAAGAAGTTTCAAAAATTATACAGCAACTGAAAAGAAAAAAACAGCTGTGGTGTAGATGAGATACCCCCATTACTACTTAAGCATTGTGCTGAGCAGTTAGTCAAGCCCCTTACTTTTCTTATAAACCAGAGCTTCCACGACGGTGAATTTCCAAACGAATTGAAAACGTCACTTATAAAACCAGTCCATAAAAAAGACGATGCTAGCAACCCAAAAAATTATAGACCAATTGCAATCCTACCATCGTTTTCAAAAGTAATTGAAAAAGCCATTTGTAATAGATTATACAGATTTTTAGAAAAATATAACATACTAGATGATTGCCAAAATAGATTTCGGAAAACTAGATCAACCACCTCAGCTGTCTATAGATACATACAAACAGCCCTTCAGCACCTGAATGATAAGAAATATGCACTAGGTATCTTGCTAGATATGACAAAGGCCTACGATAAAGTGTCCCATGATATTTTACTTTCCAAACTGTATGGTTCAGGTGTACGTGGTACTGCCTACAATTGGTTCAAATCATACCTTACAAATAGGAAACAGATAGTCCAAATTGAACATCATAATTCCAAAACGAATGAAATAGTAACAGTAACATCAAAAGAGGGAACAATGACCTGTTCCATCCCACAAGGAAGTGTACTGGGCTGTGTCCTGTTCTTAATATATATAAACGACCTGCCAAAAATCTTTGACCAGCAAATAGCATTGCCTGTACTGTTTGCAGATGATGTATCAGTCCTTATAAAATGTGAAAAACACCAAAACCCTAACACTGTTATAAATAGTACTCTAGAACAAATAGTTATTTGGCTTGAAAAACATAACCTTGAAATAAACCTAAATAAAACTAAAATTATGGAATTCCGGGCGTATAAAACAGTACCTTTAGATATAAAAGTAATATCAAAAAACACCCAAATAGAGACAGTAAATGTATTTAACTTGGATTACACATAGATACAAATATAAACTGGAAAATACATTTAGAGCAAATAAAAACAAAACTCTCAAAATTCATTTATGCACTATATGAAATAAAACATAGCACAAACACAAAGACAGCACTCTCAGCCTACTACGCTTATGCATATTCCTGGCTTAAATATGGAATTACACTGTGGGGTAGCAGTGCAAATGTAAATGATATTTTTCTACTTCAAAAAAAATGTGTAAGAATAATAGCTCAAATAAGCAACAGAGAAAGTTGTAGGCCATTTTTTGTAAAATTCAAACTATTAACACTGACTTCAATATACATATACGACCTTTGCCTATTTGTCCATTAAAATAATAATTTGTTTCAAAAAAAGAAAGATGTCCATAACAAAAATACCCGTAATAGGGAAAATTTGTTCATTCCAATCTATATCTAGAATCAAAATGCTGCATGACAGCCCACATTACATGGCTTTAAGAGTATTTAATAAATTACCTCAATATTTAAAAAGTGAACAAAAATACAAAACATTTAATAAAAAGCTTAAAGAATTCCTTATTAATAAATGATATTATAATTTAGGTGAATATTTAACAGACAATACACAATGATGTAATATTTACTGATACCCAAATATAAATATTAAAAAATAATATATAAATAATAATAAAAAATACAACAAATAACGTACCAAATGTTTACTTAAATTTGAAAAATACAAGATATTTAATAAACAAATAATTAAAAAAAAACAGAACTCATGATAGATAAATGTTATAATAAAATATGTAAACATTAAACAAAAAATACACAATGATAACATCAAATAAATTGATACCCAAATAATAAAACAAAAATTAAGACATACATAAAACTTGACACTCAAATAGATAAAAACAAAGACATAAATTATAACAAAATACAAACATATAAATAATAAATAACCAACTGTTTATTTATTTCTTTTGCTAAAGTTGCTCTGATATAGTCAAAACTTTAAGTAGTCACTGTAATTATAAGTCCAAAATGTAATACTTTTAAGTTTTATTACTATTATTATAAGATAATTATAACATAATTTAATATAGCCCTCAAATAATTTTGCAATACCCAAACTGAAAGGGTTACTAAGTCATAAGTGCAATTGTCTAGCATAAGACCTGCTATATGTATGTAACACTGAGTTGGCAAATAAATGAATATGAATAATAAAAGCTACTTCGAAATAAAAACTGCGAATCATTATAAAGCTTGGTTTTACTTAATAATCGTACAATTTTTTTTTGATATGTTGGAGATTTTGAGTTTTCCTAAATGGAATTACATTATTTTTTGGTGATTACTTGTGGGATTTTGTAAAATAGGGAAAATAAACATAAGGAAAACATATGACCTTAGCTTGTTGGAGCGTATCGTTTCGTGAGAGCTATACGTCCTTTGACTGTCTATGTTATCATCTAATTACCATTTCTTTTAAAATAATAGTTATTTTGATATTCATTAGTATAAAGTAACGAGAAACGTTGCTATTTTACGGAATATTGATAAGGAATCAAACATGGCATTATCCAAAACCTAAATCTAAATGCAACCCTTAATTTCTTTCAGCAGTTTTCCGCGGCCTTGTTTAGGGTAAAACCCTAAAAAGGTCGTACATACTTTAACGTTTTAAAAATGATCCCAAGCCGCTATAAAGGACACAGAGACTGTATTTTAATGTTTTTAATAAAAATATTGGCATAGTTTGCCTGAGATATTTGACAAGATTCAGTCACAGACTGGACTAAGTATTTCGAGGTTTAGGGTTCCATGGTAATTCACGTAAAATTACAAAAAATAATAAACTTAGTACGCGAAAAAATCGCATATCGAAAAACAGCTTAGCTATTTGGCACACGCATACTAGAGAACACCTCCCATACAAAAAAACAGATTTCTGCCAGATGTTTGCTCGATATCAATGAATTTTGAAATTTACACCAGAAATAATGGCTTATTTCCAAAGTGATTTCAAGCAAGCATTAATCTTTATCCACTCAATTACCTAAATAAATTGAAGATCAATATGGCGGTTTACAACATGCCACTGAAATAAATATTTTCGAAGATATTACAGACTAGCGGTCTCCCGCGATTGCATCCGCGCATTTTGAGTTTTCTCTCACCCCTCCCGTCGCAGCGTGATGTTTTACAGCCTAAAGACTTTGTCAATAAATGAGCTATCCCACACAAAATAAAAAAATAAATCAGTCGAGTAGTTCATGAGCGCGTTCAAAAATGGCATAAGCTCAGTCGAGCTTGTTTACAATAAATCGTCAGAATAAAACCTCTCGGATTTAAAACTGTTACGTACATTGTAAATACGCGGTTTTTAAAATATTACGCTGACATAGTCGTATATAAAGGCACAATTAACATAACACAAAAAGGCTTTTTACATTATACCCGTAAAAAGCCTTTTTGGCCTGCATCATCGGTTAAAAACCATTTTCTGAAGATAACTACAATCACATATCTGCAAATAAGCGCAAGTGTGAGTCCATAATAGAGATTGAGCATCTTCGTAGAGTCTTCGTATGTGCTTTTGAGCACGTTACAAGTTTTTATTTTATTCATGACAGAACTACTAAATTTGTATTCAAGCTAAAACAACATTTAAAAGCATTAAAGACTGAGCGAGCATTTTAACAGAATCACAACTAGCGTGTGTTCTGTTCTGAGGCAGGGTTTACAACAGTTTCTTACTTAACTCAATTTCGTAGCAAATTAGCCGTTTCAAACATAGAGCACCACTTATCATGTACCACCTGAATTCTGTCACCTATGTTCTACAAATAAATGATTTGATTTGATTTGATTCGTCTAGCCATTTCTTTCAGCCCGGGAATTTCCTCGGGATTTGAAGAGAAAGTTTGCGAATATGCTTTTCAGTTTTCTGTAGTAAGTTGTAGTAGACGTATTAAGTGACTTAATTACAATTTGTCCAAAAAAAATATCATGTCAGTTTCAATTGCACTCATCTTTCGTTTTGAAACTCTAAATAGGAAAAACTCGATTCAATAATTGTGTTCGAAATATTAACGACTTCAAAAGAAGGAGGCTAAACGAATAATTAATTAATTCAATATGTTTTTTTATGGACACAACACATTCACAACAATTATTTAGAGATAAATATTAAAATAATAAAACACTAGCCTTATGCGTTTCCACTGCTGGATTTTACAAGCAAAATACAATTACAAGTCAAATAGACAATCGTATAAAATTTCAATTCCGACTCAGTGTAAACGAATATTATCAATATAATAATATTTTAATAATACTATAATGGTATTAATATGTTTTTTATAATCTAATATATAAAATTCTCGTGTCACAGTTTTTGTTGCCATACTCCTTCGAAACGGCTTTACCGATTATGATGAATTTTTTTGTGCTTATCCGGTATCTTTGAGAATCGGCCAACATCTATTTTTCATCCCCCTATATGTTAGTAGTAGTCCACCCCTAAATTATTTTTTTGGACATTTTTTTCTATTTTTTCTATTTTCTATGTTGTTATGATACAACATACAATAATACATACAATCCTCAATTTTCACCCTTCTACGATCAACCCTTATTTTTTAATAGCCATTTTAGTAATTCAAGGGCGAAACAAAATTCGCTGGTAAAGCTTAACTTTAAAATTACGGAGCTCGGCGGGACGGGGCTGGGGCGGGACGGGGCTAGGGGGCGAAACAAAGTTCGCTGGGTCCGCTAGTAATGTTATACATATCATGCAAAATCGCAAAACAAATTGCTAATTTGACAGTACAGACAAGCCGCTTACCTACAAAAACTGCATCGCAATACGCGCCCAATATGTCCAAAACCGAAGCCATGTAAGCCAAACAGATGTTTAAAGATCAAAAACGTTTTTATAAACTGGAAAACCTCAGTTAAGTACCTTGACCGTAAATTGTTGTGGAATGATCACGTCCATCATACAAATGTTTGAAAGCTTTACATGCCCTTTGTCTCCTACTTAACAGACGCTCACTCCTTTGTATTCGCACCAAATTAGCTATTAATTCAACTTTAACAAGACCGTGCATCTCGTTCGCGTTTGGGGTGACACCTCGCAAACAAATCACCTAGCAAGCTTCAAGTGACGCAAAACCAATGAAGATAGCTTATAGTCCGGGAGGTAGCGTTGCAAATGAAAAAGTCATAGTAAGCCGGCTGATATTGACATCGATAGTTGATCTTATATGACTAATAAGTAAACCGACCGTCAGCTGCTCAAGTAGCGGTGGGTGCGGGTGTGGGAGGCTGCGGAAGATGTAAAAAAAATATATATTAAGTAATAGTACGCTGGCTGGAATTTTATCCATAAATAGTTGACATTATACTGAGCAAAAAAAAATCGTCAGCTGCATCGTAGAGGGGGGATTATGCGTCATCTGCCCGCATGAACTTGTAAAAAAAAACGTAAAATAAAGTTATAATACGCCGAATGAAATTTAAGTACATGATTCTTCAAATAATTTAGAGTACGAAAACAACAATCAGCTGATTGAGTAGCGGTGGAAAGACCGTTAGCTGACCCAGTAAAGATTTAAAATTTTGGAGTATTGCTGTGAGGCTGTTTTCTTTCAAACACATAATATGAGATACATTCTGGCCTTGCTTGAACCCATAACACGACCTACGGGCTACCTAAGCCTCTCCCGCTAAAATTTCAAAGCAGTATCTGCCTGTCCGTGTGGATCTTTGTCGTACACAATCAGTTTCGGTTCTCCTCGTCGAACGAACGGACGCATGTCCAAATATGTCGACGATTCAACCGTTTTGTGTATTCTGTGGCAAAAAAAAAGAAAAACTGTTGCTTTTTTCTGAAAAAACTTTGAATTTGTTTGTCGCTTGTACGGGTTCAAAGCGATAAACGATGTCGACGCTACCCGAGTCGCTACCTTCACGAAAAATTATCAAGTTAATGATAAAAACGATGTGCTCAAGTGGAAAAACCGTATCGACGGGGCGATCTTCCCACCCTGTAAGTCCGAGCTACGCCAGCATTTATTGCGCACTTCGTACATAGCGCACCTTTGGAGCCATGCTCACCTTCAATATCCCTCTCAATTGTCTCCAACGGACTGGGGATGGGAAGAAAAAGACGACAAATTAATATATCTTCAAATGGTTCGAAGGAGATCAAGTACCTCTATCAGTCACCAGTATAACGGATAGCAGCGAAAATATTGGCGGTATGGAATTTTTGTTGGCGACACTTTCTTTGAGCTTTCTAGTAGCCTAATTTGGATCATTCGCATGCTCATTTACAGATGATGGTGAAGAAAATGGAGGTCAAGAACTTGATCAAGACGAAGACAACGATCTCCTGCAGGACAGTTCGGCCGATGATTCGTCAGAGAACGATGACGATAGCGATGCCATCGACAACGAATAAGTTTTGCGGCCTTTTTATTTTTATATTTCGGTTATGTTTATATTATACCCTTTATTTTATTTTGGGTTCATTTCATTTTACACTCGATTTTATTCCATAGCGTGCATTTTGGTACAAATAAAACGAGACAAAAATAACGCGAAAGATTCTGTGCATTGCTAAGAAAAATCTTTACCTTTACTGCGTCAGCTGACGGTCTTTCCACCGCTACTCAATCAGCTGATTGTTGTTTTCGTACTCTAAATTATTTGAAGAATCATGTACTCAAATTTCATTCGGTGTATTATAACTTTATTTTACGTTTTTTTTTACTAGTTCATGCGGGCAGATGACGCATAATCCCCCCTCTACGATGCAGCTGACGATTTTTTTTTTTGCTCAGTATAATGTCAACTATTTATGGAAAAAGTTCCAGCCAGCGTACTATTGCTTTTTATTTTTATTTTTTTACCACTTCCGTAACCTCCCAATTCCACACCCACCGCGGGTGCGCCAGCTGACGCTTGGTTCAGTTATAAGTAATTCGCGATAAATAGTAAAATAAGGCAAACAATCGGCGTAAAATCACTGTCGAAAATGCAACGCTACCTCCCGGACTATTATAACAATGCTTTTCAAACTATCCTATTCAATTTGCACCGAGATTTATATTTTCCAACTTTATTTTTATATTAAAGCTCACTAAAAAGAAGTCGATTTAAAAGAAATCGCGACTGTAAATCAATTTCTAATATCGTAAGCACCCAATTAGTGTCCAACAATCTATATTTGATTAAATTTTATGTATTTATTAAATAGATTGAAAACAAAAAGGATTAAATTACATAGTTACATTGTAAATAAATAAGTGATATACGAAGTGCTAGTTATTTGCTGGTCATGTACTGCTGCTAAGAATTAATTAGAAGTTTTGTAACTTATGTAAGTACTTGAAGTTTTCATTATTAATAATTATAACAGAGCTGGAATTGTGTAAAGCAATCGTATTCATTTGACAGTTCATAACGTAGGATATGATCTGTCGAACCCTTTGTTCTTTGCCATTTGACAGACCATTCCGTACGTTTTGAACCGTCAAATAAATACGATTGCTTTACACAATCGCACCACAGATCATAATGATCTTAGGTGGAATTGTGTAAAGTCATCGTATTCATTTGACAGTTCAAAACGTACGGTATGATCTATCAAATGTGTGGCCGTCCTAGGTGGAATTGTGTAAAGCAATCGTATTCATTTGACAGTTCAAAACGTACGATATGATCTGTCAAACCCTTTGTTCTTCGCCATTTGACAGACCATACCGTACGTTTTGAACTGTCAAATGAATACGATTGCTTTACACAATCGCACCCCTGCCGTTTGACAGATCATACAGTACGTTTTGTACTGTCAAATGAATACGATTGCTTTATACAATTCCACCGCCTATATTGAACAACGAAAGTAAATTAAATAAAATATTAATAATAAACAATGCATTGTAATTATTTAAATAAAGAACATTTCAATATCAAAAAAAATCAATCAATGAGGTATATTTCAACTTAGGGTACAGTGTAAAAAAAAACTGTGAAAGCACTCCGGGTGTGCCGGCAGAAGTGAAAACTTGAATATCAACGTTGTGCATTTTTGATTTTTTGGAATAGTTATTATCAATATAAAAGTACTATCATTTTTGTGATAGAATACAATAATAATAATAATAATAATATATTTTTATAGAATTCAATATTTATTTATTGCGCTATCGTACACAAACATTACAATTTATATTATATTAAATTACATTAAAAAGTTTATCTCTCAGAAAAATCAACTTGCATCCATAATTTCGCCAACCGTCTTACGGTTTTTCGATCAGGTCACGTGTCCTGACGCGAGTTTCACATTTTTCCCCCATCCCACAAAAGTGCTCAACGCCGCTAAAGAAGTTTTCACTTCAAAATAAATTCTTCTTTACCACAGTCTACACACATCATGCACCGACTTTTTCATTTATATAGAAGAGTTTCAATAGAAGACGAATGCTTTATTTTTAACTTTTTATTCAGTTTTTCAAAGGCGGTTTAATTTAAATTATGTCACCCACCCGTCCAAAAAGTAATGGAGTATAGAAATTAAATTAAAACGAATTCACCGTTCAACGGTTTGTTTGCGATCGATAATCGCATTTACAACATTTAACACATCCCATTTTTCATCGCAAATAAACTAAGCTTTTAAATATGAATAGTGCTAGTAAACGGATGAATCTGTTTTCATTTGAAATTAAAAAGGATCGTCGCATGAAATACCTTTTCACGCATGAGTTCAACTCTTTCGGTATGCGATGTGCCGGCACGTGGGCGGTTCCGGCATGCGGCAAGATTCACACGTTATAGGGGTCAAGTGGAGGAAGGGGCAGTAGGATTTTTATAAAAAAATAACTGACTATAAAAGTCGAGATTTCAAGCTTACGTTCAGAAAAGTCTACGCACATCATGCACATTTCATTACGTTCAATAAAGTGCAACCCTCTAACCGCTGCGCCACCGAGGCAGTTGAAATAAGCGTATCATTATGCTATATGTGATGCACTCTGTCTCATTTAGCTGTTATTACACTTGTGTGAATACACTTTGTATCAATGTGCTCAGAGCTTGTATGCAATCATCTGTTCATAGCATAAGACCGCTCTATTTTATATACGTGACCTTCTTTGATGCTTCAATTCAAAAATATATAAAGAACGATACTGATGTACGCCGAGATTCAAAAACAGATGTTTGATATTGAAACAGAAAAGCACATAAGAAACATTTTGGTTAAAAAAACTCTTAAAAAACAGGTTTACAAATTCCGCAGTGCTTAGCTTAAATTAAGTTAGTATATACATCATAATATATGGATATCATAACATTAAAACACTAACTAAATCATTTAAGCGACGTTATCAACGTATAAAATGCTTATATATTTACAAACAATTTTGTTTATCTATGTAATTTTTGTATGTATGTTTATGTTCATGCATTTTAAATATTTGTCCCTCTCAGTATTTTTAAATATTCCGCCACTGATTTAACTCTCTGCATCTCCCAAGCGGTTGACTTGTAGAGAATGCCATATGGCATTAAGTCCGCCAATTGTACCATTAACAGTGCAATAAAGTTTATATAAATAAATAAATGAAAATAATTTATGTTATGTGCAATTAAGATTTATCTTATCTTGCAAGAAATAAGTTGCGACTTAGACTCTTCGTAAATAGCAAGAGATACTTAGGTACAGAAAAACACTAATATCCTCGTTACTTCCGAGGTTTTTTTCGTGACAGTCGGATAAATATAAAGTCGTTCTGCAAAGCCTACGCTTAATTCCTCCATTACGGCATTTGTAGCAATATGAATTAACGGTGGCTACACACTGTTTTATACGTTATCAATTTAATAGTAACAATGGACTGCCTATAAATACGCAAAACCTCCGCTAGGCTTCGCATCTGCCAGGCTTAAAGCAATGAGCCTGCTAAATTGGGCTGAATTATTAACAGCATTTTAGAACAATGGCGGTGATTAGGCAAATGCCAACCAAAATGTGCCAATTACCCACCACAGTCCACCGGCTACAGATTTGGTTATTTGCTTTCTTGTAGCAAATTCCAGAGACAAAGGCCTTGTGGAGGCAAATCGTCTGAGAAGATGAAAATAAGCATGTACAAGCCGCTTTTATGTATGTACAATCGAAATTCAGTAGAATCCTGATAGTACGTCCCCGACTCATACAATTTCTCGCTTACAGGTTGTTATTTTGGTTAACGACGAGTGACTCGTGTACGTGTAGTGACTGGTTTACAAACGATACTGATGCCAAATTATTTTTTAAGAAAAAAAATATTTTTGTCACTTTGGAAGCGTCCATCTATCAAACGTTAGACTTTAAAAGATAATCGTTTTATTAACGAGAAACCCCCCGATTACAAACAAAACTTAACAAAATGAATATCAAAACGAAACTTAAATCTTTTTACTTATCATAATAGCAGAATGCACCTGCGAAATTTCTGTTAATGATGTCAATTGGTGTAGCTATGTATAGTATAATTTTCTATTTTTAGAGACGTAAGACTGATGCGGCATTGCAGACAAACCTCAGTGGTTTTTGTCAATGTCTATTAAAATGTTACGTTAAGTTAAGTTTTTCTTAAAATGCTAAATAAATGAAAAAAAAATGGTCTAAGAAACTTCAATGACATTTTAAAAGACCTATCCATAGACAATCCACGCGTTTGACAAAAAAAACACGCGGACAAATTTGCGGGGGATCTCTATCCAAAATTAAAATAATTTCAGCAAATAGGTATTTCTAAAACTTTCAACGTTAAAATACCTCATCAAAAAGTTTCAGACTACATAATATTCGTTCAAATAATATCGCACAAGCCTAAACATTGTATCATAAACCAATGTTTACATAACGTTTGATTTCAAACAAAAAATCCTACCCTGAAACTTTTCAGATCTAAGTTATAATTTAGCGTTAAGTGACATTGATTTTAAATGGATCAGACGAGTTTGTATCTCGCCGGTAACGTGTTAAGACGGTAACTTTTAAAACTTGTTAACACGAAAAACTTTGAACAACTTTGTTTGTGAAACAATGTTACAGTTGTTTGAAGTAACGAGTAAGTCAACATCCCTGGAAAAATCTTCAATAACTTTTTTATAAACTGATAAAACGTACGAAAGACAAATATAATATTATAAAAGAAAACAAATTCTTTCGTTTGTTATTTGTTTTAACAACCATACAATTACTTAAAACTGTGCTAAAATTATCAATTTCAAAATCCATGGCTGATGAATTTGGTATTCTTCACTTGTAACTAAATAAAATTTTATATGTTTTCAGGGAATGATGATGATCTTATTGAGTAAAAATTTCTACCAAAGCACGCACGCAGCAAACACTGAGTCATCTTGATGTTGGCTGCGTCAGGTAACTTTATAATGGAAAATTCCCCTTAACTTAAGGTCTCAGGACTCAAGTCAGAGTCATTAATCAACCAAGTCAATTAATTTGGATTCTATTCAGTATTTTTGGGTCGATCGGTAATGCCTAACGTATTGAACCTTGGTTAGGCATTGCATGTTAGTATTCATTTCGTGTTCTGGTAGGAGGTATTTATAAAACTACAAACCCATTTGAGAACTCTTTAGAGGACATTCCATAGGCACGCCTCTCGCTTTCGGGTATTGAGTTTGATCGATTAACTTGAGTTAGCTTCTCGACCTTTGCTGAAATTACTTAGGGGCAATTTGGCAGCTAGCATAATTGGTGGCAGTCACTGGTCGTTATTACCCCTCAACGATTTTAACATAAAAGTCTACGCGTCTCCAAAACAGTCTATCGATTCCCTGACGGTGATGAATTCGTTAACGATAAAGTATTCCCTGGTTTTGTGACCTTCATCTTAACCATAATTGTCAGTAAAATGTTTAATAACAATAGCATTGTTTACCAGTCAACCACAATAATACAGGCGGCAAGAAGGAAGTTCTAAAGTTGAGAGTACAGCTGCGTTCATAAACCACGCTGCAGACCACATATTTGCAGACTTAAGAGTCCATCACAAATACATCCGGTGTTCCTATACTAATATTATAAAGCTGAAGAGTTGTTTGAACACGCTAATATCAGAAACTACTTTGTCATGTAGCTTATTTATCGAGAAAGGCTATAAAACACGCGGAAGCAGTCACAAGGGACCGCTTATATATAACTAGCGGTCCCCCGCGACTTCGTCCGCGCGATTTGAGTTCGCTCCCTCCCCTCCCGTCGCAGCGTCATGTTTTATATTCTAAAGCCTTTGTCGATAAATAAGCTATCCATCACAGAAATATTTTTTCAAATCGGTCCAGCAGTTCCTGAGATAAGCGCGTTCAAACAAACAAACTCTTCAGCTTTATAATAAAATTAGCTAATTAAATTCAGGTTATAATAAAATGTTAGTACTCACGCTTCAGATATGAGAGCCCGCAGCTTACAGAACACGATCCCAAGGCTGTAGGGATACTGGTGCCAGTACACCGACAAATCGTTTGGCAGGCCTGAGAACAAACAAACAAATTCAATAATACTTAGTAAAGATTAAATAATACGAGCATAAATTATAAAAATAAGACGCTTTTTGGTTTTGATAAAAAAACAATCACGATTTGAATTTCGTAAAATAAAAATTATCGTAAATTTTCTGTAGCTCAATTTTTGAATCACTCGCGTCAATATTACGGGTGAGTTTATTTCGAAAATCACTAAAAAAAGCAATGAAGAGCTCTTGAAATATTAACACGAGAACTCACAAAATTGACTTTAAAAAAAGTAAAAACCGAGTTCAAAACCCAAATGCACAAAGTCTTAAAAAACTCTTCATTCTTTAAAGAAACTGTCTCCATTCTTTTTGGAGTCGGTGCCCTGATAGATGATGCTTGAAATGGCCAAATCGATGGCAATTGACGTGTGGGGTGACTGCCATTCTTAGTTTTATTCTTCTTTCTTAGTCGCAAGTTTGTAAAGTTAGATTATTTGAAAATAAGGCATCTTTCCCACTTTTACCATTCGCCATTTTAAAGATATTGATAAGAAAATATCGGCTTAGCTAATGACAGGCCCTTCCACGTAAAAAGCAAACGTACACAAGCTTATAAAAATATATTTTAGTCAACTTCCACAAAAACTCAAAACTGTGAGTACGAGTATGAGTTTAAGGAAACTTTTATTTATGTTTCTCTTCAAAACAAGCACGGGATTGCTCATTAAAATTGTTTGCCGCGAATCAAATTGGATACTTGTCGACAACGTGAAATTGCATCTTTCCTAACCAACATTTTGTGCAAATTAATTTCGTGCTTTTCCTCTACCTACGCGATATCTTTACGGCGAGAAGTTTTGCATGACTGGAACGCGAGATTGGAGTCGAGAGTACAATAGTCTGAAATCTTTTTCATATCTTTCCCGAGCATATATTACCATATTTAAAAAATATGGAGCAAACCCTGTTAAGAACTTGAATCTAGAGATATGTGTTCTGGCTGAAATAATACATGAAGTAATTCCAATGGTTTCCAATCATATGTGAATCATAAAAAGTCATAAAAGTCATTTATTTATGCAAATAGGCCCACTGGGGGCACTTTTACACGTCCCAATATAAACCCTACCACAGCTTCGGGACAATTGTGGGCTAGTGCTGAGAAGAAGCTGCGCAAGAAACTCAGTCACTATTGTCAATGCCTCTTTTCAAAAGGTTTACAATGTTTGTAGTGATCATGCAAGTCCATACATTATTATCTTTTAAATAATCATCTACTTTATAATACCCTTTCGTCATAAGGGTTTCTTTAATAACAGTTTTAAATTTATTAACCGGTAAGTTTACAATGTGTTCTGGTAGTTTATTGAAAAATTTTATACCTTTCCCCATGAAAGAATTACCAACCTTTCGAAGCCTAAATTGTGGAATAGCAAGCTTATCCTTATTCCTAGTATTATGTTTGTGTATGTCACTATTTTTCGTGAATGAATGTAAATTTTTCCTAACATACATTAAATTTTCGTAAATATACTGAGAGGCTAGAGTTAATATTCTAATTTCTTTAAACACCTCTCGTAAGGAATCTTGAGGTTTAAGATTATAAATAGCTCGCACGGCTCTTTTTTGTAACACAAAGATTGTTTCTACATCAGCAGCCGCGCCCCACAGTAAAATACCGTAGGACATCAAGCTATGGAAATAACTAAAATAAACTAACCTAGCTGTTTCTACATCAGTCAAACGTCTAATCTTCCTTACAGCAAAAGCAGCTGAGCTTAGTTTCCCTGACAAGGCCTCTATATGAGGACCCCATTGTAGTTTGGAGTCTAATGTGATTCCCAAGAATGTTGTGGAATCAATAGTATCAAGCGGTTTGTCTTTTATCTTAACCTGAGTTGATGCCTGTCGGACATTAGGCATCGTAAACTTTACACATTTAGTTTTACTTCCATTAAGAAGGAAATTGTTAACAGTACACCAATGTAATACTTGTGAAAGAGTATTATTTACATCGTCAAAAATTCCTTCACCTCTTGGAATTTTAAATATAAGTGAAGTATCATCAGCAAACAATACTATATCACAAAGATTCCCTACAAAATGCGGGAGGTCATTTATATATTATTTAAGTAATGTTGCATGATCAACACAATCAAACGCTTTCGATAGATCACAGAAAATCCCTAAAGCATCATGCCTATTATCATAGGCATCAAATACATGTGTTAAAAGAGCAACTCCTGCATCCGTGGTGCTTCTTCCTTTAATAAAACCGAATTGTTTGTTATGTAATAACTTGTTTGATGAAAAGTGTGCTAAAATTTGATTGAATATAATCTTAAAGCTTTAGAATGTTTTTAACACTCACAGTGTCATATTTTATATTCATAAAGATGAAATAAGAAACCAAAAATTTTCGCACGGGCGGGACTTGAACCAGCAACCTTTTGGCAAACCGGGCCAAACGTTCTTACCAATTGAGCTACCGTGCTGTTACTCCGACCCTGCGAAATTTGTGGTTTCTTATCAAAACGTCAATTGCGTGACGCTTAGCGCCATCTAGCCGTCTGTTTATGAAATAGATGGCCCCAGCAGTTATTCTTTACAGAATAAATTCAACTTGGAAATTGATGTCGCCTCGCTATCTAAAGCTTTAGAATGTTTTTAACACTCACAGTGTCATATTTTATATTCATAAAGATGAAATAAGAAACCAAAAATTTTCGCACGGGCGGGACTTGAACCAGCAACCTTTTGGCAAACCGGGCCAAACGTTCTTACCAATTGAGCTACCGTGCTGTTACTCCGACCCTGCGAAATTTGTGGTTTCTTATCAAAACGTCAATTGCGTGACGCTTAGCGCCATCTAGCCGTCTGTTTATGAAATAGATGGCCCCAGCAGTTATTCTTTACAGAATAAATTCAACTTGGAAATTGATGTCGCCTCGCTATCTAAAGCTTTAGAATGTTTTTAACACTCACAGTGTCATATTTTATATTCATAAAGATGAAATAAGAAACCAAAAATTTTCGCACGGGCGGGACTTGAACCAGCAACCTTTTGGCAAACCGGTTTGCCAAAAGGTTGCTGGTTCAAGTCCCGCCCGTGCGAAAATTTTTGGTTTCTTATTTCATCTTTATGAATATAATCTTTTCATATATTTTACTCAAGACTGGCAGAATCGATATTGGCCGGAAGTTTGCGGGGTCACTTTTGTCACCCGCTTTGAAAAGCGGTATTATTTTACTAATCTTCATTAAACAAGGAAACTGGCCTTCATCAATACACTTGTTAAAAATTAATGCTAGTTGAGGGGCTATTATGTTAATAATTGACTTAATAATATGCACAGATATTCCCCAAAGATCCTCCGTTTTTTTCATATTTAACTCTCGAAATGTTTTTATTATTACTTCAGGTCCTACATGCCTAAAGTGCAGTTGAGAATTACATTCACTGACATTTACTTTTAGAATAGATTCGGCTATTACTGAAGAAGAAGCAAGTTCTTTCGTTGTTGTTGGTGCAATATGTGAAAAAAACGATTCAAAAGCAGTTGCAACCTCTAAATTTGAATTTATTGTTTTATCATTTATTTTTAATGCAAATTTACCATCTTTCAATTTATTTTTACAAGTTTCTTTATTTATGATGCTCCATGTAGCTTTTGCTTTATTTTTGGAGCTGGAGACTATTCTACGAAGATGATGGGATTTTGCTATAGTACAAACTTTTTTAAATATTTTTGAATAATTTCTAACGTATTCAATAAAGTTTTGGTCTTGAGAGTTTTCTCGTAGACTATATAATTCATATAATTTAATCCTACTTTTATGAATTCCTGGCGTGGCCCAATTTTTTTTTTTTTTTTTTTTTTTTTTTTTTTTTTTTTTGATTTAATGACACCTGACACCTGCCAAAGATAAGTATTTGTCGTATAGATTTTTTCATTTTAAAAATATTTTCCTCCTTTTTTCCTCTTCCCGGGGCCTCTCCATAGTCTTCTTATTGTGTTTAGAGGCAGTAAGTTTGTGGGCAGGCCTCCAGAAGACCTCTCTGTATCATATTAAATTCTTGCATTTTTATGTTCCAGTTGACATTTGGCGTTAGCAGGGAGTCACTCCGGTTGCTAAGGCAACCAGACCTGCGCATCCCCTGCTGTCAGCGTCCGTCATCCTAGTTTATTTACTTTTAGTTTTATTTTTATTACGTGTTTTTGTATTTGATATTGTATCATAAGTTTTAATTTTGTGTTTTGGCAGGTTTTTGCAAATTTCTTTTTGTGATCAGTGTTAAGGCTTATGAGTACTTTATCTCCATCGGTGGGCACCCACTCACAGCCGCAGTTCTTTCACTGTTCAATTTGTAATTCAAATAGGACTTTTAAAGGTAAGAGAGGCCTTAATATTCATATTGCCCGTAGTCATAATAGCACCAATTTACCCGCGTCTCTCCCTATTTCCTCTATTCCAAATCCTCTATCTTCTTCTCAATCTTTTGAATCTATCATCACAAACCTTCACCAATCTACTCCGCTGGTTAAACGGATCCCTAGGGGAGCGAGAATAGCTTTAGCTAAATGCCTTTCTTCTTGTATTGAAAAATGTTTCGATAATACTGAAACTGCCTGGCAAAATCTTTTTACTTTTTCATACTCATTTTTTCACGTAAACTCTCCTTCTAAAACTTTAACTCGGGCGCTATTAGATAATGCTTCAAATTTCCACAATCCGTCCCTTCCATTCAGTCCGTCTAGTACGATATCTTCCAAATTTAACGTTTATCGTACCGTTGAGAACAAGGTTATGGACGGCGACCTGAAAAACGCAGCCCGAATCTTGTTCTCCGATGACACTCTCGCTCCCCCTAGTCAGGCAACTCTCGAGAGCCTTCGTAGTAAGCATCCTTCACATCCAGATTCTCCATCTTTACCTGTTCCTCCTCCTCAAAATTTCCAACCCTTACAGATACTTGATGACGGTGACACGTTTGCTGCCATCATGTCATTTCCGGCTGGTTCTGCTGGCGGCATCGACGGCATCACTCCCCAACACCTTAAGGACTTGGTGAGTGCTTCCGCTGCTGACGCCGGTAGAATTTTGCTTTCCAACATTACGAAATTGTGCAACTTTCTCTTATCTGGCAAGGTAACTGAAAGTTTTGTTCCCTTTTTATTTGGTGCTAGACTTTGTGCCTTTCGAAAAAAAGATGGTGGCATTCGCCCTATTGCTATTGGCTCAACGTTTCGTCGTCTTGCAGCCAAATTAGCCTGTCGTGATCTTTTTTCTCCTTTGAAAGAGTATTTTCAACCCATTCAACTTGGTTTCGGCAGTAAGGGAGGTTGCGAGGCCGTGGTTCATTCCGCTCGCAATTTCCTCTCCTGTGACGAATCTGAAGTTTTTTTGAAAGTTGATGTGAAGAATGCTTTCAATTCTCTTGACAGGTCTGTCTTGCTGAATGAAGTTCAGACTCACACTCCACAGATTTATCCCTTTGTTTTTCAGTGTTACAATAATCAATCAAAATTACTTTACACTGAACATTCAATTGTTTCTGCAGTCGGTGTTCAGCAAGGCGACCCTTTAGGTCCAGCCCTTTTTAGTTTAGGCATCCATCCTGTCATTTCATCCTTAAATTCTAAATTTAATGCCTGGTATCTGGATGACGGGTCCTTTGGAGGCAAAGCAGATGTTGTTTTCCAAGACCTTGTCCAGATTATAGAAGGATTTAAGAAATTAGGCTTGGAACTGAACCTTTCAAAATGTGAACTTTTTATTAATGATCACGTTTCGTCTGGTTCCCGTCAGGCAATCATTGATAAATTCAATTCCCTTGCTCCTAACATCAAAATTCTGAATTCTGAATCGCTTTGCCTCCTGGGTGCCCCTCTTCTTGATGCCAGCATCGAACCTTTTCTAGATAAAAAATTGAATGATTTCACCCTTTCAGCCCCTAGATTAGAACACCTAAATTCACACATTGCATTTACTATTCTTAAATCGTGTCTTTTTGTGCCTAAATTTACATATTTCTTACGTGCTAGTCCTATCTGGAAAAAAAATAATTATTTAAAACTATTTGACACCACCCTTAAAAATAGTTTGGAAAAAATTTTAAATTTACATTTCGATAATAATTCTTGGGCTCAGGCTTCGCTTCCTATTCGTTTTGGTGGTATCGGAATTCGCCAAATTTCTAGTATAGCCCTCCCCGCTTTTCTCTCCTCTTTGCATAGCACTTCCGTTTTAGCCGGAAAAATCTTTGAACATCCTCGCCAACTTTCTGAGGTGAGAGAGGCGGAGAAGTTTTGGCAAGGCCTCTGTCCTAGAGAAGACATCCCAAAGGAACGTCACCAGCAAAAACTTTGGGATGTCCCTCTTGCGAGAGAGACCTTCAATTATTTACTTCAAAATTCCGTCAGTGACAGTGGTCGCGCAAGGCTCTTGGCAGTTTCCTGCAAAGATTCTGGTCATTGGCTTCATGCTTTACCGTCGAAAAATTTGGGCACTCTTTTCGATAGTGAGTCTTTCCGGGTGTGTGTGGGTCTCCGCCTTGGTACCCCTATATGTGAAATTTTTACGTGTCCATGTGGCAAGGAGGTTGATAAATTTGGTCTCCACTGCCTTTGTTGCCAGCAAAGCGCTGGGCGTTTTGCCCGTCACGCTACCCTTAATGACGCCATCAGAAGAGCTCTTGCGACCATTAATGTTCCTTCCACGTTGGAACCACGTGGTTTGGTCCGTGATGATGGCAAGAGACCCGATGGCCTAACGCTTATTCCCTGGGAACGGGGTCGGGCCTTAGTTTGGGATGCAACTTGTGTCGATACTTTGGCCCCTTCCCATCTCAGAGAATCAGCCCTTAAAGCTGGAGCAGCAGCGGAGTTGGCTGAAAACGCCAAGCGTCGCAAGTACGTTTCACTTGCAAGTGATTATGTGTTTGCGCCGTTTGGCGTTGAAACATTTGGGCCGTGGGGACCCTCTGCTAAATTACTGTTTAGAAAAATTGCGCCAAAATTAAATTCTTTAACAGCCAATAATAAAGCTGGCTGGTTCCTAGCCCAAAGGATCAGCATAGCTATCCAACGCGGCAACGCAGCCAGCATCATAGCCTCCTTGCCGCAAGGAAATGGTTTCGTGTTTGAATAGGTATTAATATTAAGTAATTTTTTTATGTTGCATGTCTTAGTTTAATTTTTTCTTGTTTATTATTAAATTGACATTTGACCTTATTTGATTTAGTCTTTTTTATGGGAAAAATTTCATTAAAATCGTTTTTAATTAAGTTAAAGAGGTCATCATATTGTTTATCTACACTATCATTAGTATTTTGTTTCACTGAATATAGTGTATCGTTAATTGTATCCCTATATCTATGTAACCTATTTTCTGTGACAGGCCTATACATAGTTTCCACAGGTAAACTTGCGGTATGATTATGTTCAAATAAAACCTTTTAACCTCTATGATCAGAACTGAGGCCAATTAAAATACCTTTATCAATGACACTTGCGTTTTTGTCACAAAAAATATTATCTAAGCAAGTGGCCGTGGTAGGAGTTACCCTTGTAGGTTCACAAAAGAGATTTTTTAAATTAAAAGATTTGAAAAGGTTAAGAAATCGAATGGCGGTATTCCATTCTTTTAAAATATCAAAGTTAAAATCGCCACATACTATTATTTTCTTATTAGATTTTGAAACCTTTTCTAGCGCTAATTCCATAATTGGTTCAAAAAGTTGGTAAGTAGCGTCGGGGGGGCTATACACAGATAAAATAATATAATATTCGAGCTCAGTACACGCTAATTCGATAGTACGTTCTAAAGAGAGTGACACAATATCCCTGCGATCTTTATAATTTACTTCATTATTTATAAGTATGAGTGACCCCCCTCTAGTTGTGGTCTCTCTTGAAAACGAACTACCGACTGTATAGTTTTCAATACTTATCATTATTTCACATTTTCTATACTAATGCTCTGTTACACACATTACATGAACACTTAAATCGTGTAGAACTAATGATAGTTCAAGCTCTTTGCCAGCCAGGCCTTGTATATTTTGGTGAATAACATTAAAACTAGACCTGGCCTTTGTCTGCCCTCTTAGTTTAAAGCCTCAGAGGTTGTCTGGTTGATAACATCAACATTACTATTATTACTTACAAGTTGATAACGATGTGATATGGTTTTGTTAATTATGCAATTAATGTTATATGCTAACAAATTAGCAATTAGTTTTTTGATTCTATATGGCAGGTGTATAGAGCCGCCAGTCAGCAAAAATGAGTTGTTAGTAAATTTATTTGTGTCAAAAAACACAAATTTGTCACTATGACGTTGGATTAAATTAAATAATAAAGTATTCAATACATGAATACAGTTATTTTCCTGTGCCGTATGATTTTTGGAGAATGGTATGGCACAAATTATTATTTTATGTACATTTAAATTTAACAATATTGATAAATTTTTTAACAGATTTTTTTTACTTAAATTTTGACTATTTCCTAACATTAACACAAGTATTGAACTTGAATTTAGATTACTATTTTGAATATTAATAACTATTTGATCTAGTGATGCATCAGGCATACAATTGTTTACAATATTACATTTAAGGTTTTTATTCAATAAGGAACCATAACCAATTCCTAATCTGTCTGAAAAAACAATAACATTGCTACATTCATTATTGTTTTTTTTTATGAACAATTATTATTAGGATATTGTGATTGTGATTGCAACTGTAAACTGTCATCCCCCTGCTTTTTATGATCTTCGATGGAGTTTAGATTCATGTTTGGGAGTGAATTAAAATCGTTAGGTGTGTTTAATTTCAGGAGTTTATTTGCAGCCAGGATATGTTCTGATATTTGTTCCTGGGAAGAGTTATATTTAATTGTCATGGAATGCAATGACTCCTGCAACCTGGAGATGTCAGTCTGCAATCGCTCAACAGTTTGTTCACATTGTGACCTACTTTCATGCAACTTATTTTGATATATTTCCAGACTATCCAATAAATCTAACTTTTCCTTTCTAAGTTGAATATTTTTGAAAAAACGCCTATTTTTCTTGACAAGAATTTTAGTTTTCTTTATAAATTTACTAAGTTTTATATACTTTTTAACCCTATTTCTACCTGACAATTTAATTTGAGCAGTTTGGTTTAGAGTTTGGTGTAAACTACAATTTAAGTCTGGATTGGTGACCACAGACCGACCACCGGGGGTCCCAATCAGCTCCTCATACAGATTCAAGGTTTGGATATGAGCTTGATCTTTCTTCTCTTCTTCCAAGTGCAGTATAGTTCTGTTGGCATCCCGTAGCTCACTTTCCAGGTCATTATTGCGCATAAGTGTCTGCTCAAAAATGCTGCTGCACTGGTCGAACGTGCTGACTGTGTTGAGAAGCTGGTCTCGATGCTCGGTGACCTCAAGCAGGCGGACATGCAGTTCAGCCATTTCTTTTCTGAGTTGAGAGGTGTGTTCCATGTTGGTCTTTATTACCTCCTCATACTCATCTCTTTCTCTGAGCAATTCATCACAGGAACTCCTTGACTCCTTTAATTCATCGAGTGCCCTTCTGAGTTTTAGTTCAGTTTCTCGGGCAGTCATTTTGCGGGTTATGGCTCCAGTCCGGGTGGTCATTTTTATTGATTTATAGGTTGAGGGTCACCTGGAATTTTTATAAACAGAGTGTACAACAGATGTTATGATGTTTAGGTCAGTACTGAGCTATTTAAGTTAAAAACATTTAATTAAACATACATGTATGTAAATAAGTTACATAAGTTACAACAATAGGAATTATTATATTAAATCTTTAAGTTAAAGAAATATTTGTATTTTTATATAGTTTCAAGCTATTTAATAAGTTTTATTGGGTTTAAATATCATAATTATGTTTACCAATAAATAAATAAAAAATGTTAGGAAAGAAAACACATAGCCAACTAACCACCTAGGTCAGGACTATCACTGTTATGCTTGTATGCTTACTACTGCAATGTATGTGGGTGGGTGTAGTTAGTGAAGAGTATGCCTGATCAGTGTATACGAGTAATTTGTATGCGGCATAAGGTTGTTATCTTTAACTTTACTACTACATATACGTCAAGTAAAGAGAGGCACAACAGAACCGAAGTGTTATGAGGTTTGACGTATCTCACCGTAGTGAGGCTTGTGCAGTTTATGATGTTGTATTTACAGCAGTAAGCAACAGCGGACAGCACTCATTCAACCCCAGGTTGGTCAGATGACTTGCGTAAAAATATAACCTCAAAGTGTCAAATATTGATAAAATTTGCTAACTTTAATTGCACTTCAAGTATGAATTAACGTTTAAAATAAGCCAAATAGCTTTGAAAATTAATTAGAAACAGTACTCCCCTGGTTTAAGTAGTTATCCGTTGCACTTTGACCGGCGACCGTTGGCAGTTTTGTTGTTATGTTATTTCGTCACTTAGGTATGTTGCCTGCACTTTTGTTTATTATTTCGTGTTAGCACTATTGAACTATATTAAACTATATTACTTTTAGACCTAATTAAGGAGTCTAACTATTAAATTTTAATTACAATAAAAATAAGCTGTATTGCTTGACATGAATATGATAAAAACTCCAACAATTCACTTATAACTGTTTATTACAATACAATTAAACTAGAGATTACACTTTTATTATACTAGTTTACACTTGTAGTCGCACGCACAGAGTTACCACTTGCCCATTCAAGCGATCGAAAAAGACTGCCCTTCCAACCGCGTGCCGCCATTTTATATACACGATTTCCCGCCAATAATTCCCGCCAAAATCTCCCGCCATTTTAACGACCGTTATGGGCGGCACGCTGCCGGAAATGGCCAGTAAGTATTTTAAATTGACCATTATTTTACTGCCTATCTTTAAAATACAGGACTTAACCAAGCTATCTAAATATATTTTAGGATAATAACAAATAATATGAAATACTCCAAATAAATTAAACAAAGATGCTATACACAACTTCCGTTTCTATTTTTATCAGCCGGGAGAAGCCAACTGATGTACTTCTTATGACAATTATTTATTAATGCATTTTAAAATTGTAATATGTAACATAATTATCTCTAATTATTTAAAAATGAATTACAGTGAAAACAAAATATTAAAAATAAATCATACGATCAAAAGATTTATTATGCTTTTATTTCTACAGGTGTTTACTAAATGCGTAGGCGGATATGATGGAATTTAATACCTAGTATTACGGTGTCTTTAAAGTAATATTAAAACTTAAATTATCCAGAAATGTTCCGAGATGTGTAAATATATCGATATAAATTCTAAAATCATAACATTCGGCCATCCGACCTTGTGGTGCCTCCTGGCATCACACAAACATAATCATCCTAAATAATTAAATTCTAAAATCATCAATTTAATATATCATAGGCTAAATTGAAGTGATTTTATTAATGTTAATGATTAATTCATAATTCACTAAAGCAGAACTTATAGATATCAAGACCATATAAAACTAAATGTTATATATATTTAATCACTCTCTGAGCTACTAGAACTACTCATATCACTTTTATCCATTTCAAGAGCCTTAATGTGAATCCAAGGACGCATTCTATCGGCTGCAATAACAGTTTTATATGGTTTACCCTTCTTTATGAATCCCGGAACATCAGCTATTCTGTACCTATCGTTACCCAATATCTCAGTGATTCTATATGGCCCAACAAACCTTGACAGAAGCTTTGTGCTTTTGTTATTGTTATCAAAATTATTTCTCGAAATTTTTACTAGATCACCCATTTGATATTTAACAGCTGGAACCCGGTGTGCATCATATCGTTCTTTAGTTTTAGCTTGCTGTTTATGAATATTATCAGTGACATTTTCTCTGATCTCTTGTAAATTTGAATTACTGCAACTGGTTGGAGGCTCGACGCCAAGTTTATTTGTTAAAGTATCGCGCATTTTTACTCCGAACAAAGCTTCTGTCGCAGATTTTTGTGTAGAAGCATTAACTGTGTTGTTAATGCCCCACTGAATCTTACCCAGGCACTTGTCCCAGTCCCGCTCGTGGCAAAAAGCATTTTGTGTTGCCAATGCGTTCAAGATAGTTTGGTTATACCTTTCGGCTTGACCATTAGCCCTAGGACAAGCGACTGCGTTTAAAACGTGTTTTATTCCCTGAGAATCACAAAAAATCTTAAAAGCTGCAGAAGTAAAACTAGTCCCACGGTCAGACACTATTCTAGCTGGAACTCCGAAGTCATAAAATATCTTTTCAAGGGTCTTTACTGTGGTCTTGGTTTTTAAGTCTTTTACAGGTTTCACAAAAACGTATTTTGTAAAGGCATCTACAATAGTAAGGATGTGCGTATTATTATCTTTACTTTTGACAAACGGTCCTAAATGGTCGATGTGAATAGTGTGAAAAGGTAAATTTACCTTTTCTATTGGATATAAGTACCCAGACTTTTGTTTTGAGGCATTGTCTTTATTGTAAGCACATTCCAAGCAAGCTCCTACATATTTCTTTACGAATTTCCTGAGTTTTGGGAACCAAAATTGTTCTTGTATTCTTTCAAGCGTTTTAGCGTACCCGTGATGACCGATCTCATCGTGATTAGCGCGACATATTTGCCACCTAGCACTTCGTGGAACTACTAACCGCAATTTGTCATCTTCACATTTCCTATAAACTGAATGATTTTTTATTGTATAATTTTTGCGGATATCTCGACATTCACTATCATCGTCTGGTTTTAAAATTTTAATGATACGTGATATGTCTGGGTCAGCGATTTGGAGGGACAAAAACCAGTTATCTTTTTCAATACTGTAAATGCTAACGGAAGGGTTATCTTCGGATTGTCCTGTCAGTGTTGTGTTTCTGCTCAAAGCATCTACATGAGACATCTGAACTCCAGGTCGATATTCAATATCAAATGAGTATTCACCTATTTGCAACCACCAACGAGCTATCCGAGGAACAAGGTCTCTTTTAGTCAAAGTTGTTCGTAGGGCAGCACAGTCGGTGAATACCTTAAACTGAAGCCCTAACAAGTACACTCTAAACTTTTTTAAGGCACACACGATAGCCAGCGTCTCTAATTCATAGGAGTGTAGATGTTTTTCCTCTGGGCTTGTCTGGCGGCTAAAATATGCAACAGGCTTCAACACCCTTGCATCTTTTTGCCACTGCATCAGGATGCCTCCTATGCCCAACGAACTGGCATCAGTGTGTAGCTCTGTTTCAAGAGTGGGGTCATACAATGCGAGAACGGGCCGGGAAATAAGTCTATCCTTTAAGAGTGTGAAGGCACGATTTTCAGTTTCAGCCCACTGCCATTTAGCCTCTTTTCTGAGCAGTGCAGTTAGTGGTCGAGCAATTTCCCCGTATCCTTGAACAAATTTTCTAAAATATCCTGTTAAACCTAGAAATTGACGGATTTCATGAACGTTTTGTGGCTGGGGAAATTCCTTGACTGCCAACACTTTTGCTTCACCAGGTGTGATACCTACAGAAGATATATCGTACCCGAGATAACTTACAGTTGTTTCAAAAAAACGACACTTTGCCAGTTTTAAAGTCAACCCGTATTCTCTGAGAAGCTTTAATATATCTCCTAATCGTTCAAACATCTCGTCAATACTTTTTGCAGGAATAAGTATGTCATCTAGATAGGCCAGGGCATATTCAAATCTTCTGTTACCAAGAATTTTGTTGATCATTCTTTGAAACACAGCTGGTGCGTTGGCGAGACCAAAAGGCATCCTTTTGAATTCGTAATGCCCATCAGGCGTCACGAATCCTGTGAGATGCATACTTTCTTTGGCCATAGGGATCTGATAGTACCCTGACGCAAGATCTAGGGTAGTGAAGAATTGGTTGCCACTAAGATTAGATATTTGGTCATCTATAAGTGGTAAAGGGAATCTATCTTTAATGGTTTTATTATTTAGGGCTCGGAAATCTACACACAGTCTGTGTTCGCCCGTTTTTTTTTTTTAACCATTAAGATAGGACTCGAATAGTCTGATTTTGATTCCTGAATAATGTCATTTTGCATCAATTCATCTATTGTCTCTCGCACTTGTTCACGCTCATAATGTGACAGGCGATAAGGACGGTAAACTATAGGCTTATTATCTACTAGCTCTATTTTCATTTCGACATCAACCGCTTGACCTATTTCTCCCAGATTGGTAGCGAAACAGTCACGATAGTTTTGCAATAAAGAATAAAGTCTATTTAACTGGTCAGATTCTAGTCCCGGCCCTGTTTTAATCTCCGTTTTATCCAAAGGATCTAAACTTGCTACTTCTTTGACTATGCGATTAACATGACATACTGGTCGTTCTGTGAAAGGTATAGACCTAGCTATCAACATATTCTCTTTTAGGGTTATTGATTTAGGCGACAGGTTGGTGACAACAACTTGGCCTTTACCGTTACTAATACTAAAGGCCCCAGATAGTACGCGGTACTCTACCCCCGGTTGAGCCGTATTATACCCATCGATAATGACGTCACCATTGAAAGAGTGATTAGCATGGACCGGAACGATGCAGGTTTTGTTAATTTCTATTGTATTAGTAACATAAAGTTTTAAAATATGTTCATTGTTTTCTAAGAGATCGTTACTTGGGCTATTATAAAATATTAGCTTAGAACTGTTTTTCAAGACAGTGATGAAGGGTAGCTCGGTAAAGTTTTGGCCAATTATCAGTGAGGTTTGCATGTATTTGTCATCGACAACTAATACTTCAATATCAGCTCCAACATCATCAATATTAATGTGAATTGTTGACTTATAAATTGGTACAACTGATGATTGACCAAATCCCTTAACTACTGGTACTTTCTCAAAATTCTGTGGTAATTTTAATGATTCCGCGTCACTTTTACGTATGAGGGTACATTCGCTACCGAAATCTATGTAAGCGGTAAGGGGTTCATCATTTGCCAATACGTTTTTGAAGAATTTGTCATTTTTGTTACTGTATGAATCTATTTTCAATGTCTTTTTCTCGGACTCGTTCTCATTACGACTAGTACTAAATGAAGCAAGAGGTGATAATTTACAAGAATCAAGATCGTGTCCAACTCGATTGCATTTTCTGCACTTGGTAATAGGTTTAGAGCATTTGAAATAGGGGTGACCCTTTGCGTGACAGTTGAAGCACACAATAGCTTTAGAACTGTTATTAAATCTTGAAGTTACTCGTTCACGCACCCTACTATTGTTGAAGGGGGAAGGTTTTTGAGAGGAAAGAAAACTAAGCAAGTCTTCGGGTTCCGAGCTATTTAGTGCCTGTGCTCCGTTCCTAATTGCCCTATCACTTATCCCGTAAACTATACAGTCAATGGCCTTTTTACCAGTTATTTCGCATCTATTTAGTAATCCTAATTTGTCATAAAAATAGTCACGGAGACTTTCGTCGTTACGAGATGTGCGATTCAACATTTCTTCGAGCAATTTTCCGTAATTCTCTTCACTAGGAAAAGCCTTACGGAGCTTCTCTTGCCATTCATTCCAAGTATAAACAACGGTCGGCAAGGCCTCAAACCATCTCTTAGCCAATCCTACTAATTTTTGTAGGGAAAAATGAACTACTTGCTTTTCATCCCAGCCATATATAATGGCGCATTCGTTGACTTTTCGTAGCCAATTCTCGATGGTTTGAGCCCTATTTGACGGGTCGAAATCGGGGACAACATTGTTTAAATTATTAAAGGAAGTACGAGAATATTCTCCCGTTAATGTCTTAACTAATTGCAGAACATCCTTAGTTGATAATCTACTTGCGGTTTTGCGAAATTTCCGTGGCACCGCTTCCTCACTTGAAGTGGATGATGAGGATGAAGGTGATCGCCTCCGTTTTCGTTTCTTGGGTCGATGCTGTTGCTCAGCATTGCTTTTTACCGACGGCGGACGGCTCTTTCGTTCAGTCCTCTTGAGTCGTCGCCTGGGAGGTGTAGCCGGTGGAGTACCAGCTTCATCTTCATCAGACGTCATCGTAAAGTCTCCTGTAATCCACAACATCATCGACATAAAGTGTCCACACATGTAACCGTCAGATCAAAAGTTTCATCTATGTTAATCATAAACTAGCATAAATGTAGCATATTCTTAAGCATTATGAATTTCAATAACAGATGTATATTTATTACAATTTACTAAATATTATTAAAAAAAAAATCTAAGACATCCTAACAGCGAAATACTAGGGGTCAGAATGTTTCTGGATATTCAAACCTTCAATCGAAATCAAGTATCAATCTCAATTTTAACAATGTCTTAGGTTTCAATATCTAAAATGACATCATACACACAATAGAATGCACTCACAAGGTTTTTTTTTTTTTTATAAAGTCCTGCTAGTTCGCTTGAAGAGATCTTCTAAACCAAATACATTTCAAGCAAGTAAAATAATTTAAACTGAATCAAGTCCTTTAAGATAATGAATTCATTCTTGTGATAAGCTTTTTTCGTGGGCATACATAGTGCTCCTATGCCTAGACGCCTTACCCAACAAACCAGCAAGGTCCCGCCAGTATGTTGGCAAGCACGTCTATAGCGACCCCCAAGTGTGGACATACATAGTCCTCCGGCGCTAGGCGGCTCACCTAACAAGCCAGCAAGGTCTCGCCAGCAAGTCAGTAAGCACGCCTAGCACGCCCTCTACGTGTGGACATTCATAGTCCTCAGACGCCTAGGCGTCTCACCTAACAAACCAGCAAGGCCTCGCTAGAAAGTCAGTAAGCACGCCTAGTGCGCCCTCTACTTGTGGACATTCATAGTCCTCAGACGCCTAGGTGGCTCATCTAACAAGCCAGCAAGATCTCGCAATCAAGTCAACACGCACACCCAGAACGCCCCCTACGTTTGGACATACATAGTCCTCCGACGCCTAGGTGGCTCATCTTACAAGCCAGCAACGTCTCGCCAGCAAGTCGACAAGCACACCTAGAGCGCCCCCTACGTGTGGACATACATAGTCCTCCGACGCCTAGGTGGCTCACTTAACAAGCCAGCAAGGTCCTGCCAGCAAGTCAGCAAGCACACCTAGAACGCCCCTTACGTGTGGACATACATAGTCCTCCGACGCCTAGGTGGCTCACCTAACAAGCCAGCAAGGTCCTGCCAGCAAGTCAGCAAGCACACCTAGAACGCCCCCTACGTGTGGACATACATAGTCCTCCGACGCCTAGGTGTCTCACCTAACAAGCCAGCAAGGTCCTGCCAGCAAGTCAGCAAGCACACCTAGAACGCCCCTTACGTGTGGACATACATAGTCCTCCGACGCCTAGGTGGCTCACCTAACAAGCCAGCAAGGTCCTGCCAGCAAGTCAGCAAGCACACCTAAAACGCCCCCTACTTATCTCTTCATCAAAGTTTAAGTAAAACGAATGGGCTGTGATAAGCAGTAAATTTCAAAAAAAGGAAAAACACGTGGGCGTGTTCAAAAGGTACAGTTACTCATAAAACATGAATAATCACATTCCGAATAAAACAATAAATCACTCATTACGTACCTTTTATTTTTGGTGACTCCCTCTTCTGAGATGATAAAAACTCCAACAATTCACTTATAACTGTTTATTACAATACAATTAAACTAGAGATTACACTTTTATTATACTAGTTTACACTTGTAGTCGCACGCACAGAGTTACCACTTGCCCATTCAAGCGATCGAAAAAGACTGCCCTTCCAACCGCGTGCCGCCATTTTATATACACGATTTCCCGCCAATAATTCCCGCCAAAATCTCCCGCCATTTTAACGACCGTTATGGGCGGCACGCTGCCGGAAATGGCCAGTAAGTATTTTAAATTGACCATTATTTTACTGCCTATCTTTAAAATACAGGACTTAACCAAGCTATCTAAATATATTTTAGGATAATAACAAATAATATGAAATACTCCAAATAAATTAAACAAAGATGCTATACACAACTTCCGTTTCTATTTTTATCAGCCGGGAGAAGCCAACTGATGTACTTCTTATGACAATTATTTATTAATGCATTTTAAAATTGTAATATGTAACATAATTATCTCTAATTATTTAAAAATGAATTACAGTGAAAACAAAATATTAAAAATAAATCATACGATCAAAAGATTTATTATGCTTTTATTTCTACAGGTGTTTACTAAATGCGTAGGCGGATATGATGGAATTTAATACCTAGTATTACGGTGTCTTTAAAGTAATATTAAAACTTAAATTATCCAGAAATGTTCCGAGATGTGTAAATATATCGATATAAATTCTAAAATCATAACAAATACATGTATAATCTTCTTATTTTCAGATTTATCATATAATTTATTGTAACTTAGTTATAAGGGAAAAATAGTAAAAAATTTGAAACTTAAAATGTTTGCATTGGTCCCTCAATAGCCCCAAAACCTGCCCTGAGTGTTCTCCTAAACAAGATTTTGCAACGCTGTCTGCACTGCTGAGGAGATTGAGACCACCAGAATCTTAAAATCCAATTAAATAGCACCACTGATGAGACCTTTCACTAAATCTATTTGCAAAACCTCCAAAATGTAAAAAAAACATAGTCTGGTCTCTTTTTTTCAAACATCATACTGACCCACACGTTCAGGAGGATCTGAAGGCTGATTCTTGCGGCAATCGAACTTTTTTCGTGTGGTAATTCGATTGCGAGTTTAACCGTTTTACATAAAAAGTCACGCAAAATATTAACACTGAAATAACTATCTCACGGACAAAATCTAAATATATATACATGGAGACCCTGTGGTATCAAAATATTTTTTTTTGACAAAGAAAATTCAATATATGAACTTTTTTCGAATACGAATTGCACGAGAATTGGCCTCCTGGGCCCGTATTGCGATGCAGTTTTGATGGAGGTAAGCGGCTCAGTTTTCGGCTTTAGCTCAGATTTCGCATGATATTTATAATACTACTAGCGGACCCCCGCGACTGCGACCGCGTTTTTTTAGCTTCCCCTCCCGTCGCAGCGTGATGTTTTATAGCCTGAAGCTCTTTTCAATAATAAGCTATCCAGGACAAATATATTTTTTTAAATCAGTCCAGTAGATCCTAAAAATAGAAATAAAGCTAAAATTGAATACGTTTTAGTTAAAAGAAAAAACATTTGTATGGGAAAAAGAAAAGGGCTGTTTTATGATTTTATCGGCAATTATTCAAAATTTCTCGCCGTAAAAACCATCCTTGAGCTTCAACGACATTTTTAAAAAAGAATTGGCCAAATTGGTCTAGGCATTGCTAAGTTATGCGCTTACCAACACATTTTGCGATTCATTTTACATAAACATACTACACATTAGATTATAATAAAACAACATAAATATAAATATTCGTACCATTGTAGCATTATTATAATATAACTAAATTGATAACATTCGTTTACACAGAGTCGGACTTGAGCTGCCTGGAAATTGAACGGCTAAATTGGATCGCAATACGCCCCCTGGTGCAAAAGTAGTATTTTTTTTTTCTAGAAAAGAGATATTGTTTTCTGCTTTTCAGTGATGTTATCGATTGAAGGACAAACAAAAAAATATCGATTAAGTTATTTATTAAAAATACCCATCACCCGCCATGAAGGAAATGTTTGTACCTGCAATATCATTTTTAATAAAACGCACTACCGATCAAGCGTTTTTGCGTAGTAAAACTAAAAAACATAGTCCCCAGAATTTTGCAAAGTATTAACTATAACTGTATATAACTTTAATTTTGAAAAACCGCGTACTAACGTATACCTAATTCTGGTCTTAACGCAAAATAACAACTTATATAAATATCAACGAAATTCTCATTTTATCGGTATAAGAACCCCTAATGATTAAGGCGAGTGGTCTCTTTACAGTAACAGAACTCTACCAAAAGCCCTTATTGAATTTAATTTGTTAATTTTCCACTCGGCTTCCTTATAACTGTCACTGACAGATGAATTCTGAATGATTCTTTTAATAACACGTTATCTTTTGTTTTCCCTGACGATTGGACAAAGGACACAATTATAATGTCTAGCTAAATAGTTGGTTTGCTCTTTGAGAGAAAATTGAAACAGACGTTTCACAATCTTAATTTGATGTCAACAAACAGAGCTATTAGGGATTTCAAAACACGGGTTCTGAACTCAACTTCTTCTTTGCACACGATTTTAAATGACGGGTGGCAGATATAAAGAAAGAAAGAAAAGCTTTATTGGTATAGGGACATTACCAACACACACACACACACACACACACACACACACACACACGCGCACACACACACACACACACACACACACACACACACAAGCAAACGCTCGCACAAGTTTACAAAAACGAACTGGCATAAATTTATGATATGTTGATACTAGTGGTCCACCGCAACTTTGTCCGCATGTTTTGACTTTTCTCCCTCCTCACTCGTAACAGCGTGATGTTTAGTAACCTTAAGCCTTCCTCGATAAACATGCTTGCCAACACAAAAATAATTTTTAAATAAACTCTTTAGCTTTATAATATTATTATAGATAATAATAGGTATACTACATTTTCTTATGTTAACAATTTACTAAAAAGATGAAAACAAACTTAAACAAAACTTGACTAATATGTACAAAGTGTAAACAAAATAAAATAGAACCATACAGAAACTAACGTAACCCCGAATCACATCGGTGAAACTTGTACCAAGAAGGCTGGCAGCATTACCTCGTTGAATGGCCATGCTTATGCGTTGGCCAAGGTAGCTGCCAGCCCTATTGTCACCAGTCACACTAATCAAACGAGTTGACAACTCGGCGAACAGTTTTTTGCCTCTGGACCCCAGGGACCCAAAGTCTCAACCCCAAAAGGCGCAAAACGGTAACAACTGTCCAAGGAGAAGTATGTACTTTTTTTAAAGACTCTGCCAAGGCAGTCGCTGCACCTGCACCTCTGAAGGTTGAGGAGACGTGAGAAGGAGACAGATTGTCCACACAAGTGACCCAGATGCATCCCAGACCAGAGCACGACCATTACTCCAAGGGATTATAGTCATCCCATTAGGTCTTCTACCATTCCCGTCCCGGCAAATTCCCAAGGGTTCTAAGACAGCCGGAACTCTATCAGAAATAAAAGCCCTGTGGAGAATGTCGTTGAAATTAGCATGGCGAGGAATGCGACCTGCGCTTTGAACACAGGATAGACAGTGTAAGCCGAGATTGTCCACAACAGTACCACAGCGGGAGTACCTAGTGGGGATGTGTGATTCGGGTACCTAATCGCAGGCATGAAATTAAACATAGGGAAGTATTGTCTAAAACGGAATCAATGTTGGAAGAAGGTAGGTAAATTTACTATTATGATTTAAAAATGAAATATAGCTTATTAGTCAGTACTAGAGAAATATAGGTTAAAAGATAAAATATTTACAAGTCAATTTAATTTTACACCATAATGCGTCGGAATAAAAGTTTTCATATTTGATTTCAAATAAAATATTACCCAATAAAAAAAAACACTTTGAAAGAAAGAAAGAAAGAAAATGCATTTATTTGACTCAAATAAAATTACATCAATTATATTAATAATACAAAAACAGGCGACTTGAGTCAAAAAGGCAGCGGGACGCATACCACGACGCTGATTTTCAGCGGGTGCCTTAGTGGGTGGTAATAATTTTAAATATCACAAAATTAACAATAAAATAAAAGTAACACAACATTTGATTATAAATAAATAATAATATTATCGATGTGTATTAAATAATATAAAATATAAAATAAAATAAAAAAGTTTGGTTTGACTTTATTGCGGCGGCCATAGACAATGTTTTTATAATCTGTAGCGGTCGGCCATCATGCGCATTCCGACGACATACGAGTGAAACCGATAATAATGCCACGCCACCCAGCCACGTACAAGAATAGCAAACACGTTTTGTCGGACACGTTGGCATTAACTACCAAATATTACACAAAAGAAATGATCGTATCATCCGGAACTGGTCAATGCAAAAGACTGCGACTCCACGCATCACCGCCATGCACGATAACTTAACGATAACGAGTTAAATTACGAAGAAGAACCCTGAACCCACGGCATGTAATTACCTGTGTCTGGGTTTGCGACCCCCTAGTTTGACGCGCATACCCCGTTGGTAAGTTAACCTGTGCTTTTCGTCTTCACATTGATTATGTAGTAAGTGCTGTTTACGTTTTGATTTAAACGTTGATTTTACTTTCAGGGCGCGCAACGGCGGGGGCAGCGAGTTCCAACACCGTGTCGCAGCGAATTTGAAGGAGCCGCAGAATGCAATTGTGCGATGTCTTGGGGTCAGGAACACGCTAGCACACTCCCTCCTTCCATGCCCATTCCCACCCCGTGCCCACGTCAAGTTCTCATGTAAGTAGCGTGGTCTCTTTGTCTTAATGACTTCAAACATTAGGCTTGCCAAGTGCAGTTTCCTACGAGCCTCCATTCGCAGCATGCTCGCAGCACTAATGTATGGAGAGACGTGAGTTCGAGGCGGGATATGATAGCAGAAGCGCACGCACGCATTTTGCACTCGCTGAATAAGCTTTTCCGACCTTGCCAGCAGACAGGGACCATACACCGTATCGCAATAATTAAGCTTTGACAGTACAAGTGACTCGCAGAGGGCTTTTCTGATTGCCTCGCTCAGATATGGTCTTATTTTGTATAATAGCTTGAGTCGATAAAAACAGTTTCTCGTGCATTCTGCGATATGACTTTCAAATCTTAAATTACTATCAAAAAGCAGGCCCAGGTTTCTTGCTCTGTCAACCCTTTCCACTGGATCTCCATTTATGGTTATATTTATTGTATTCATGTGTAATTTTTGGATGTTTTTAGGTGTTCCTATTATTAAAAATTTGGACTTTTTTGGGTTAAGCATGAGGCAGTTACTGTTACTCCACTTGCTTATCCTCTCCAGCTCATTGTTTACTGTCGTCACTGCGCTTCTACACTGCTCAGGGTCAAATGAGTAGTACAATTGCAGATCATCTGCATAAAGATGGTAGCTACAGCCAGTGATGCAATTAATGATGTCAGCACTGTACAGGATAAAGAGAATTGGGCCCAAAATTGAGCCCTGGGGGACCCCCCTACTCACCACTTGTGGTGCTGAATGTGCACTGTGACACCATTTGCTCCAATTATCTCCACATACTGCTGTCGCTGATATAGGTAGCTATGGAACCACTTTATGGCTCCGGAATCATGTCCATAGTAAGTTAGCTTTGAGAGCAACAGAGGGATACTGATAGAGTCGAAGGCCCGTGAATAGTCTAGTAGGAGGAGGAGTGTCACATCCCCCCGATCCTGTGCAGACAGCAAGTCATCCACCACCTTTGCGAGTGCAGTTCCCGTTCCATGGCCCCTACGGAATCCAGATTGATGTTGAGGCAGCATGTCATTGTCCTCTAAGTATTTTGTCAACTGGTCACATACTATTCTCTCGAGCACTTTTGATAAGCAGGGTAGGATACTAATAGGGCGAAGATCTTGCAATACCTCCGGTGGACTGGTCTTTGGTAGTGGCCTGACTACTGCTACCTTCCAACTGTCGGGGAATTTATGTTCCACCAAAGATTGATTTACCATGGAGGTGATAGCATCCAGTGAATGCGGCAGCGTCAACAAGAGCATATCCAAAGAGATCTCATCAATCCCCTGAGCATTTGAGCGAAGTAGGTTAATGGTCTTCATTACTAGGTCACTGTTTACGGCTTGAAGAGAAAATATAGCCTGATCACTAAACCTATGTAATTCATAATAAGTGAGTTGTGATAAAGTGACATTTTCACAGCCAGGTGCGTCCAGAAAGTGTGCATTTATGAGGTTAGGATCAGTGAAATGTGGTGGTAGTTCCAAAGGCATCTTTTTATCAGGAAGTATTGAAGTCTTGAGATTTTTCCATAATCTTTTTGGCTCTTTCAAAAAAAAAAAAAAAAAAAAAACCAAGGGTGTGGAGGATTTATGAATTTTCTAGTTTTTGTGGGAGCATGCAAATCAAACAATCCCCGGACGCATAATGTGAAGGCATTGACAAGATTATTGATGCCCACTCCGTGTGGTCTCTCGAAGAAGTTCCAATCGATTGCAGAGAGGTCTTTGTCAAACTGATCTAAGAGTATGTTCTTTAGGGGTCTGTACGTTACCCATCTTGGGCTAGCTTTTGTCTTTTTAAGTTTGAACTGTGCCAGTATCATGGCATGTGCTCCTATGTCTGGGTAATACCGTACTGCCACCCGAGTAGCTGGTACATCGGTACACACCACATCTATCAGAGTGCTGCTGTGGTCAGTAAAATGAGTTGGCTCCTTTACCAGTTGTACCAAATTCAGTGTTTGCGTGAACTGAGTAAACGCTCAGTACTTAGGGCAACTCTCCACCAGCTGGTCAATGTTAAAATCTCCTACAAGTATGATACCATCAGCCCCCCCAAAAGATATCACAGATTCAGTGACTGCATCGAGAAAGACCCCCACATTCTGCCATGGAGGTTTGTAAGCCGTTCCCACAATAACCACTCTGTTTTGCACACGTAGGGAGATCCACATTTGTTGCACTGCAGCCTCAGTGTTGGGGTGCTGGCATATTCGAGCATTAGTACCTCTGCGAATGTAGAAGCCGACACCCCCCCACGATCCTTAGGTATGCAACTAGGTCTAGGTATGTGTTTAAGTTGATACCCTGGTAGCCTGGGAGCACGGCAGTCGTCCTGGTCCTCCATCCATGTTTCATTTATAGCTAGTATATCCGGATCCTCTTCCTCTACCGCCACCAGGAGCTCCTCATGTTTCGTCCCCAGAGAACCCGCATTGAATAGTCCAACTACAAGGTTTTTTAACCTGCCGCCTGTGTCATAGGTGAGTTAAATAAAAACCAATAGTATATACTGTTATTGATCAAGTTGATAATACAATAAATAAATGACATTAACAGATTAATATTAATTAGATTTGCAATGTTGTTATCAATTAAATGGATTTGAGGAAAAATAATATAAAATATAGTGTAAATTAAATATTTGCTATTAATTATTATCAACACTACCAGAAAAATAATAATAATATGTGTTCTTTCTATTTTTAGGTTGGCATGATACACAGATTGAAACAAAGGCGACCACTTAGCAGCATCAATAATGCGATTCAAAAATTTCATTTCAAAATTACATACAACAGACAGTACGAAAAAAGGTAACAGACCTTCTCTTTTGAATACAACAATATAACATTTTGCTTTTACCTTACGTTCTTTACTTAAGCATTGTCCTGTTACAGTGCCTGGTTTCGCCGTGTCAGCACTAAAGCACGGTGGAGAAAACCCGCTCGAGGTCACCCGTCGTCCGGATCTGGTAGACCTGCGCCCCGTCACCCTTGCGGGCATAAATGCGGCCCCGTCACGTCCAAGTGTACCTCCACTGCAGCCGTCGGCCCTCCTCACGCACCCGGTGAAAAAGCTGACGGTTGGAGCGCGTCAGGCGCTCGTTGACGAAGACTCTGCCTCCGCCCTCCGCCTTCAGGCCGCGGCACACGCGCGCGGCGCGCAGCAGCTCGTCGCGCAGCTGGCGGCGCGCCAGGCGCACCACGACGCGGCGCGCTCGGGCCCCGCCCCCCTCCGCCGGAGGCGCGCCTACGCGCTCCGCGAACACCACTTTGCGCAACGATAATCCTGTTTCAAAAATGTTTCCATGCTAGCGACTGTGAACTCGTAACAAATTGTAAAATGGACGTTAACATTTTTGCGATGCAAAATAATCGAATTGAATCTCGGCATCCAATGCGGGTAAAAGCTCAAAAAGTAGAGTTAAATAAATATTTTTCCATTTTAAAGCCGAACATTGAAAGTCCCCCATATTTTCAGCATTCGCGCGAGTTACTGGTAATATACGAGACGCGGGATCAAGAGCATTTAAGTGTTCCCTATACATGCAGATCGTGCATGTATCGTTCATAGAATTTTTCTTCAATGTTGTAACTATGAATTTAATACTATATAAGTACAGTCGACTGGTGTTTATCAGAATGGTAGCGGTACTTCGTCCGCGCGTTTAGTTTGCTTTCTCCCCTTCCGTTGCAGCGTGATGTTTTATAGCCTTAAACTTTCCTTATAGTCCATTGAATGAGTCCCTCCAAGGGGGGTCTAGAGTGCGTGAGTTAGTAACGTAAGATGTTTCTTCGGAAACATGTTAAGAGTCCCTATGTAATAAACATACTAAAACACCGGGACACTAGGAGGAGCCCCGGAGTGGGGGGAGGGGGGGAAAGGGTCCATTTTTTCATTTTTCACTTAAATCTCCAAAACGGTGCATGTTAGAGAAAATCTTTCAAGGAAAAGTTGAAAGGCCATAAAATTATCTACAAGTTGTACCTAAATCATTTTTTTCTATTAGCAGCCGTTTTCGAGCTACATCCCATGAAAGGTGAAAAATTCGAAAACATAAGCAAGCTTTAGCATAAGCTTAACGAGGGCGGACCCCCTCCCATGCTACGTGTGAAACTTCATCGAAAAAATCCGAACAACGGATAATGTTGGGACATTGATGTCATATGAGAGGCACTAATGGAAAAAAAATAAAAAGTTCAAGTATCGTAACTACCCTAATAAAATTCAATTCCTCCTAAACGCCTCCATGGTGGAATCTGGTTTTTTTATCAATGATAGACCTAATTATGAGCAATCTATCGGTACTGGTCACAAGTTGCACGTTTGAGCTTTTTGGAAGAAAAAAATAAAAAGATCAAGTTCAGTAACTCAAACTACCCTAACATATATTTTGACAATCGATTCCTCCTAAAGGCTTCCATGGAGGAATGTGTTTATTTTACCAATTATAGACCTAATTAAGAGCAATCTATCAGTACCGGTCACAAGTTGCACTATTGAGGTTTTTGGAAGAAAAAAAATAAAAAGGTCAAGTTGCGTAACTACCCTAATATAATATTTTGACAATCAATTCCTCCTAAAGGCTTCCATGGAGGAATGTGTTTTTTTTACCAATGATAGACCTAATTAAGAGCAATCTATTAGTACCAATCACAAGTTGCACTTTTGAGCTTATTGGAAGAAAAAAAATAAAAAGTTCAAGTATCGTAACTACCCTAATAAAATTAAATTCCTCCTAAAGGCTTCCATTATGGAATCTGGTTTTTTTATCAATAATAGACCTAATCATGAGTAATCTATCTGTACCGGTCACAAGTTGCACTTTTGTGTTTTTTGGAAGAAAAAAATAAAAAGATCAAGTTCAGTAACTCAAACTACCCTAATATAATATTTTGACAATCGATTCCTCCTAAAGGCTTCCATGGAGGAATGTGTTTATTTTACCAATTATAGACCTAATTAAGAGCAATCTATCAGTACCGGTCACAAATTGCACATTTGAGGTTTTTGGAAGAAATAAATATTTTTTGATCGATTGATGTGATAAACATGGGTATGTAGTATGGGGAAATTGTTTGAGCCAAAATCATTTTTTACTGCGTGTAACTCAGAAATGGTAGGATATAGGAAAAAATGATTTAGGTACAACTTGTAGATAATTTTATGGCCTTTCAACTTTTCCTTGAAAGTTTTTCTCTAACATGTGCCGTTTTTGAGATTTAAGCGAAAAATGAAAAAATGGACCCTTTCCCCCCCTCCCCCCACTCCAGGGCTCCTCCTAGTGTCCAGGGGTTTTAGTATGTTTATTACCTAGGGACTCTTGACGTGTTTCCGAAGAAACATCTTACGTTACTAACTCACGCACTCTAGAACTTTTTATTCAATGGACTATTGGTAAAAAAGGTATCCAACACAAAACTAAGTTTTTAAATCAATCCAGTAGTTCCTTAGATTAGTGCGTTCAAAAAAACACACAAACAAAGTCTTCAGCTTATTATATTATAGTAATAAATTTGAGTTTGAGTAGACTTTTGTGCTGTTTCTTTTGATATTATATGACTTCTTGACATGACAAGCACTTTTCTTTAATGAATATATCTAAGAGTCACTCAAAGGTCGTAATCGTCCCAAAATACTATATTCGTTACACAATCATCAAAGTACGAGAAACTAAAATCCTGTCAATAAGTCACGTGTACCTTGAAAGTAATTGTCTTTTCTAATTAATTGACAGTTACCTACACAGGATCTTCATAAAAAGCTTATGTTCTAAAATTTCAGAACTAAAATTGGGGATTTTGAAATCATTTCACAGAGTAATACAAAATAAGTACTTCTAATTTCGTTGACACACAGCACTCAAGGTATAAGAATATCTACACTAATATTTTATAGCTGAAGAGTTTGTTTGTTCGCGCTTATCTCAGGAACTACTAAACAGATTTGAAAAAAAAATAATGTGTTGGATAGATTATTTATCTAAGAAGGCTGGAAGGGAGCAAACTCAAATCGTGCGGCCGCTGTCTCGGGGTACCGCTAGTCTATTATATGAGTAGCTTATCCACCGTTATAAATGATTTAAATTTTACGATTATGTGATAACTATACGGTTAATGATTATTTGGTCAACGGTTTTTAATGCTTTTCAAAAACGAACATCGAACGAAATTCCAAGTTACTAGGTTAATTCATTTATTTAAACTTTACAGCACTATAATTTGTATAATTGGCAAATTTCATGCCTCTATAACTCAACCGCTTGAGGAATGCAGAGAGTTTAATCAGTGTAGTTTTAGTTATCTTAAGTTGGATTCATATCGTACCTATCCCTTGCACTTTTTATCTTGTAATTTAATAGCTAGGCTCTTCTCGGTGGAGGTTTTTCCGATCTTTACTCTCTTCCGCCATTATCTTGACCTCTTGATAACAACAACGATCATGGGACTGATATGCATATCATTTTCAATAAAATGTTCCTTAAAGTGAAGGCATTTTTTTTTAATTATCAGGCAAAACTACAACGGATACCTGAAACCAGCCTTGAATCATGCAATTTCATTGGGTGTCCGATTTAAAGGAGTATAATAATACGATCCCGTAATTATGAATGTACTTAAAGTAAAAACGAGCTGCTTATTTTTCCAAAATTTCTAAGCCTTATTATAATCCTATTCATCAATCCAGTTCAAGGACTATGACGGGCGGAAAAGTTTTGTCCCACTTATATCATAAACGCGAAAGTTAGTGAGGATGGATGTATGTTTGTAACTTTTTCACACAAAAACTACGCAATGGATTTTGATAATTCTTTACAATAATATAAGTTATGCATTAAGATAAGAAAAGCTGTTAGTGGCGGAAAGAAATATATTTCGAAAGAATCTCGGGCCAAAAAAGCTGAGAGATGGGAGGTTGTGAGTCAGGAAGAACACGGAGTTGGAAGACTTAGTGTCCGAACCTAACATAATTGGAGGGACCAAAGCAGCTAGACTTCGATGACTTGGACACTTAGAGAGTGGAAGAGGATCGTGCCGTGAAGAGAGCGTACCTGAGACAACTAAATGGGAGACGCATGGTTGATGATGGACGTCCTAGGTACCGCTGGAAAGACGTTGTAGCTGAATACCTGCTCAACATCGGTCGTAGCGACTAGCATCAATTATCGCAAGACCGAGATGCATGGCGTGATCTGGTGACGGAGGCCAAAACTCACTTTAGGTCGTTGAGTCACCCTAATAAGTAAGCAAGTATATACGATGTTAACGCGGGGGAAGCTGCGGGAAACTGCTAGTATTCAATAAAATGTCTTGATTCGTAACTTTACTGTATCGAAATTTCAAGTGAGGACGATGTAATGAAGTTTGTAAAGCAGGAAATATCTCACCTGGTGACATCAGGATGTCAAATACCCGCGATAGGTTTTTAAAACGGAACTTTCGAGCAACAAGCAATATCCGTAACAATTCCGGCTCCGTCAAAATCTTCCCGAAATATATTTCCGAGTTTATAATAGTTTCAAAACTCGTTTAAGTAGGTATATTACTAGTGACGTTGCAAAATAAACTTATATGTAACGTAATATGACTTTGTTAAGAAGAATCTTACAAAGTTCTGGGACTTGTGTTGTATGTTGACTAGCGGCCCCCAGCGACTGCGTCCGTGCGTTTTAAGTTTGCTTCCTAAATTATCCATAAATTATCTATCCAACACAAAAATAACTTTTAAATGGGTCTTCTTCCGTCGGTCGGGAAGGAGTAGTTCAAACAAACAAAGAAACTGTTCAACTTTATTAATTCTATTGTGGATACAGGGTTTAAACAATAAAAGCTGTTCGTTGTATGAAGTGCCCTTCAAGATAAGTGAAAAGGCGTTCACTGAGTAAACTCACTTCATCATAACTCTTGGTTAACATTGTTTCAAGTTATGGTACCTACCTAAGCTCAACAGTAAAATGTCGCAGTGATTCACCACAGCTAATGCATTCACCTCATTTGTTATTATTAAATTTAATAAAGAGGATTTCAACAGCATCATTAACTTATAATAGTTTGCTGGGAGTAAACACAATGTTAGTAATTGCTTACATTAAGTACTTAAGTGTAAACCTGTGTTAAAAATAAATAATCCAAGTAATTAGTACCTCAATGACGCGTTTTAATTAAAATGCCATGTTTACCCTGAACTGCAGAGCAAATATTGATATCTGTGAATGAAGTTTGAGAAATTTGCGTTCTTTACTCGGGTTATTTTTTATTATTTTTAATATTACGCCCTCGCATCACGATACCATTCTATTACATTAACGGCCGTTCTGGCATTGAAGGGTTGGTGGTAAGAACAAAGGTCTAGACAAATACAGAACGTACCTAAGTGTAGGGATCAAGTCTTTAATTAACAAATGGATACATTATCGCATGAAGTTGATGGATATGAGATACCACAATAAGACTCAAAGTCACCGCTGTTACATTTTTAAGTTCCGTGGCCGAATGGCAAAAAACAGAACTCTAATAGTTTCGTTAAGTCTTTCTGTCCGTCCGTATGTCACAGCTACTGGTGATAATAAAACCCCAAAAGAATGTGCCAAGCAGTTTATTGTTTGCTGTGTTTCGTAGGAAGCCGCAGAGCAAAAGTGAAAGATGACATGAATCGGAAAAACAGTTCAAAAAATGTAAAAGATTAAGCAGAATATAATACTAGTGGCGCCATCTATGCACCTTGGGTATGATTAGCTAACACGGTGGCGCTAAATAGCTAGGTACATGCAGATGTAACAAGCGTCCAATAGGTGGCGCTTTTGAGTGTTTCTAGAATTTACAACATGCTCCCCCTTGAAATAGTAATTTCAATAAGGTTTACAATTAGTTAAGTACCTACCTATTGTGTTACTATGAGGTTATAGGTTACCTACCTATCAATAGGAATGGAAAGAAATAGTGAAGCTATTTCTGGAATAAGTTTACAATATACTTAAATTGCTTTAATTTGAATTTAATAGTTTACCTGACTAATCCTTGGGAATTTATTGAAACCCAGAAAGTGATAAGCATTTATTTTACAGTTTCACAAATAGGAGAATAATCTTAATTTGAAATTAATGAGCATTAACATTAGAAGTATTAACTTAATTGAAACTATTTTATTAAGTTTCTTCTGGGGTTGGTAAAGGACAGATCTTCGCGAAGGATCGCTTCGTAATGGTGCCCTGTGATGTCTTGATTGTGGCCACGCGAGCTACTCCATCGGCCCCGGGGTGTGTTTCGATGATCTTCCCCAATCTCCATTGACAGGGTGATGTGTGGCCTTCCTTGATGAGGACGACTGTACCCGTTGTCAGGCTGGGTCCCTTGGAGCTCCGCCACTTGCCTCGCTGTTGAAGGAGCCCCACATAATCTCTTGAGAAGCCCTTCCAGAAGGCTTGGTAGATCTGTTGAAGTTGTTTAAAATATGTGAGTCTGTTGGTAGGGACTTCGCCATATTGGTAGTCTGGTAGTGTTGTTGGGGTTCTTCCAATCAAAAAGTGAGCCGGTGTAATGATTTGGAACAGTTCATTATCAGAGAATGGGATAGGGCATAAAGGTCTACTGTTTAGGATACCCTCTATCTGGGTCAATATGGTTGCAAAACCTTCATAGGTAAGTAAGCTTTGTTTTAAAACGCGCTTTAAATGAAATTTACAGCTCTTAACAGCAGACTCTGCTAGGCCATTCATGTGAGGTGAGTATGATGGTACAAATTTCCATACAATACCTTGATCGGTACCTGAGGCTGTCAATTCCTCAGAGTTTGTGGTAAGAAAATCGTATAACTCCCTGATTTCCCTGTCAGCCCCACGGAAGGTGGTGCCATTGTCGCTTATCACCACTTGAGGTTTCCCGCGCCTTGCTATGAAACGTCTAAACGCCGCTAGGAAGCTCTTAGTATCTAGACCTGTAACAAGCTCAATATGGACTGCCTTCGTAGAAAAACATATAAATATTGCAATATAAGCTTTGTAAGTTTTGTAACCACGACCTTGTCTGTCTTTCAGTAAGAAAGGACCCGCATAGTCTAAGCCCAAAGTATAGAATGGAGGAGCAGGATGCACCCTGCTGCTTGGTAAGTCACCCATGATAGGTGTAGGTGTCTCTGGTTTGGCTCTGAAGCATGGCACGCATTCTCGGATAACTCTATTTGCTAGTTGCTTACCTTTTATTGGCCAAAACCGTTCCTTGACACTGGATAACAGCAACTGGGGCCCCGCATGCATAAGACGGATGTGTTCATTTGTCATGATTAGTTTTGTTAGTGTGTGGTTGCTGTGGAGTATAATAGGGTGTTTTTTGTCATATTCATATTGCGATTGGCTGAGGCGTCCCCCCACTCTTATGAGACCATTTTCCATAAAGGGTTTAAGCTTCTGAATTCCTGAAGCCTTTGGTAACTCGATATTATTTTGGAGAAGTTTATACTCATTAGGGAATGACTCTCTTTGTGTGAATTTTATTAATTTGTAGGTGGCTTGTTTTTGTTCCTCGCAAGAAATTGCACCTGTAATTTTGTTATTTTTGTTCTTACAGTTGTGCAGGAATCTTAAAACATATGAGAACACGCGAAACAATTTACTGTCATTAGACCATTTTGATATTAAATCATTAACAAATTTGTTATCAGAACCCCGTGTATGTGTGGTATTGCAAAATGTTTTATGTGAGTCTTGTTTTGTTCTTACTTCAGGAGTTTCTTGTTGGCCTTGGTGTTTGTTCTGAGGCCACTCGTTTTCTGGTCTACTCAGATAGGCAGGTCCCTCAAACCAAAGTTTAAAAGTGGCAGTACAGTTAACTAACTTGTCTGCTAAAATCCCTCTAGACAATAAATCAGCTGGGTTCTCGTTGCTAGGGACCCAGCGCCATTTTGATGTATCTGTTAAGGTCTGAATTTTAGAAACTCTATTGGCCACAAATGTATTCAGCTTGTGAGGTTCTGTGTTTATCCATGCCAGCGTGATGGTTGAGTCGGACCAGTATTGTATGTCATTGATAGGTACTTTAAGTGCTGACTGCACATCCTTCATATTAGTTGCCAGTAAAAGTGCCGCGCTCAGTTCGAGCCGCGGTATGGTTTGCGTTTTTAATGGCGCTACTCGAGTTTTTGCAAATAATAATCTAATTAGAGTTTGGCCAAGCGCATCAGTTGTGAGCACATATATGGCCGCCCCATATGCTTGTATGGAGCTATCAGCGAACCCATGCAGTTTGAATGTTACATATTTACTTATCGTAACTACTCGCGGTATTTGTATTTGTTTTAAATATTGAAGTTTGTTGTAAAAGGTTAACCAGTCATTTAAAAGAGTTTCTGAAATTGGCTGGTCCCAGTCTGACCCTTCCAGCCACAGACGTTGGATGAAACACTTGGCGAGAATCAAGCATGGAGATAATAAACCCAAGGGATCAAAGATACTTGAAACTCATTCGTTATATTCTTTTATTACCCCTTAAATATAAGTAATTAATGTAAGAATAAAAAAATGTTTTATCCCTTAGAATTTAGATGTTAGTAATATCAATTTTAAATTAAAACATGTGTATTTTTTCTATTGTTTATTTAGTTTTTATAACAATGTAAGTTTTGTTTTTGTTGTTAACTAAACAACGTAAACCCATTGTTTAGTTTTAAGGAGGGAAATGTTATGTAAATACTTATTCGATAACATTGGCAACTAAGTTGCAACAGACAGTCTTTGTCGCCTAAATAAAATAAGAAGTCTTTTTCTAAAGTTATCATAATTGCTTTTGAAGATACCACTGTAATACTAATAGTTATCATTAGACATTTTTATTAGAAGCAACTTTGTATTGTCAATCACGCTATTTGTATTCTAAAATTGTAAACAGAGAAAATAACACGTTTAGTTACGTGTTTAGGTATTGGTTGCAAGTTAAAAGAATAATGAAACATATCAGTATGGTTTGACCATTCCAGTCCTAATACCTTGTGAATGCCATTGTCACTGCGACCGAGTGGAACGTTTTCTTGTGTTGGAGTATGTGAAGGTAATGATTGTTGAATGTGTGGCGAGTTGGATTTCCACTTACGTAGGTGAAATTTGGCTGTACTTAGGATCTTGTCTACCTCCAGGGCTACCTGCGTGATCAGGCCTTCATCATCCCCAGTGAGAAGCAGGTCGTCCGCGTAGAACTGCTCCTCGATCGCCGTGGCTGCTGCAGCTGTCACTCTAGTTGACCGCTGGGATGCTGAGACTGTATCTGAAATTAGTTGCAAAGCAGTGCGAGTTTCATGTGCCAAATGCAGTAAGCATCGTGTTGCAATGTGTGGTGCAGGTTTCAGTCCAAAGCTGAGTGTTGTAAGTTTGTAAGTTTGAAGCTCATGGTGGGGTTCTGCCCTCCATAGGATGCATTGTAGGGGTTGCTGTTCAGCGTTTATTAGTATGCAACAGAACATCTTGCATATGTCTGCATTAATGACATATTTATGCAATCGAAATCGTAATAAAATATGGTTAAGCTTGTCCTGGTTTATTGTACCCTTGTGCAGAATATCGTTCAAAGATAACCCAGAAGTGGTTTGACATGAGGCATCGAAAACAACTCTCAGTGGAGTGGTGGACTTTTCTAGGTTAACAACAGCATGATGGGGTAAGTAATTGAGAGGGACGTCAGAGGAAGTACATTTCTCCATGCGTCCCGCTTGCTCAAAGTCTCTCATGGATTTAACATACATTTGTTTAAGTTCGTTATTTTTAGCAAATTTTCTTTCTAAAGATTGAAAACGTTGTTTAGCTATGTGTTTGGATTCTCCTAAGGCTGAAACTGGCTGTTTAAGTGGTAAATTGACCACAAAGTTGCCCTCAGAGCTGCGGGTGTGTTTCATAAACACCTCCTCGCATTGTTTGTCATCATGGGACAGCTCCTGATCTTTATCTACATTGAATGGATTCTCACTACACTCTTCCATTTCCCAAAAATGTTTCAATTGTGAATTTAAAGATAAGTTGCATCGTACCTGCCTTGGTCCAGAAAAAGATCCTGATACTATCCAGCCTAGTTTAGTTTTTTGTAGTATAGGGTACCCATCTCCTAGTTTATGTTGTCCAACGCATAATAGATTATAAAATAATTCAGCTCCAATAAGTAAGTCCACCTCACCCATTGAGGAAAAGTTTTCATCTGCCAACTTGATGTGAGCTGGAATGTTAAAGGAAGAATTAGTTATTGCTGAACTAAAATTTGGCAAGTTACAAATTTGTGGTACAATTAAGCAGGACAATTTTGTTTGGTATTTTGTATCATTTGACTCAATATTGAGATTGCAATAATGTTTAATTTTAGTAGAATTATTGTTAAATCCAATAACCTCCATATTCACATTATTCTTGGGTAAGTTTAATAATTGAAAGGCTCGTTTTGATATGAAATTGGATTGTGAGCCACTGTCAAGTAAAACTCTCAAATTATGTGGTTGCTGTCTCGAGTCGTATGCTCGGACTACAGCAGTTGATAAAATTACTAATTTGTTGGTGTCATGAGCTGCAGTAACAGTGTTACTGTGTGTGTGTCTAGTTGAAGTTGTATTTGTATGCATGTTGGTTGCTGTTTGGTTATTTGGTTGATTCGTTTGATGCGAATGCAGTGAGGTGCTTGTAGTGAATGGTTCACTCTGAAGTGTAGTGGGTGTCACACTATCAATATGTAAAATTGTATGATGCTTACCCTTGCAGTATTTGCAATGTGAAGAGCGACAGTTGGTTACGGTGTGATTGTTACCTAGACAGTTAGTACACAGCTTGAATGACTTTACAACTCTAAAGCGTTCCCTTGCGTTCAGAGCCAAAAAGGAATTACATTGGTTAAGATAGTGCCTACCTTTACACTGTGGGCATGCAAGGCCACCGTTGGACTTCAAAGATGTGGTTACCATTGCTTTCCTGGGTGCATCCAGTCTTCCGGATTTAGTAGTGTCTAATCTCACATTGTCTAGTATGTCAGCTCGCTTCCTTAGAAAGCCTTTGAATTCCTGTAACGAAGGCAGTTCATTAGAGCATTGTTGTTCCTCCCAAGATCTTCTTAGGGGTGGGGGCAATTTATTACACATAAAATAAATGATTAGTAAATCCCAATCATTGGTGGGAATATTGAGCATTCGGAGTGAGCGTAAGTGTTTATTCATATTGTCAATAAGTTTTCTAAGTGACTGGGCACTTTCGTTTTGTATTTTCTCAGTGTCCAGAAGAGCTCTGAGGTGGTTCGATACAAGTAATCTTGGGTTGTTATAGCGTTCGCATAACAGTTTCCAAGCCATTTGGTAGCTTTCACTACTGTATTCCAAGGAATTGACAACCTCCAGAGCACCATCCTTTAAACAACTGCGGAGATATTTAAATTTCTGAATAGGTTTTAGACCGCTTTGATTAATCAAGGCATCGAATGTTTCCCTGAACTCGAGCCATTCTTTAAAATCACCACCAAAGTTAGGCAGTGTAATTTCTGGAAATTTAATGCAGTCGTTCACTTCTGATGAGCAAGCTGCGGACTCAGGTTCCTTAGTTTCGACCTTGACGGTCTTAACTAGGCCTTTGGCTCTGGCCAGAGCCTTGAAATATGGTTCTTCGAACTTGGAACGTTCGAGAATTTGGGACTCGGTGTCGTCCGATAAAGTATCTAATCTACTTTGAATGGAATCGAATTTGTCGTAAGTGCATTCAATGTTGTTAATACGTAACTCTAGGTTCAAAACGTCATCTACAGTGGGTGGCGTAGGGATTTTATTTAAAAAAATTATAAATTGGGTAAGTTTACCCTTATAGGAGGCTCTACTGCGCGAGAGCTGTTGAATTTCGTTGTCGATATGTGTGGGTTCGATAGTTTCTTCGTCTGCCATGATCGAAACGTAAGTAAACTTCTCTAAAAAATATTACCCAGATAGAGATTTAAAAAGGTAAGGAAAGATAAAGGAACCGGCTCACCAGATTTCTTGCTGTCCCCGGTATCGCCGCCTTTTTGTTTCAGCACGTGGTTGCACGTGGTCGTTGTCGCGTGGGCGTTGTCTCGCTCGCCTTCGCGATTTCGTGACTTCTTGCACCTGACGGTCGGCCTGTCCTTTTGAAGCTCGTATCACCAGCTTTCACGGCGTGGCACTCGGTTCCCACGTCGCGACTTCGTGTTCCGTTCCGTGGTACGTGGTCTCAGTACCGGATTTTTCTGATGCACCGGCAATCTGATGCTTCGGGGTCGCCTCAATCGCTATTTGCGAACTATGTCGTCGGTCGGCCCCGTAACCACTTTCCACCGCTGCAGTGGGGTCACCAAAAAATGGTGATAATAAAACCCCAAAAGAATGTGCCAAGCAGTTTATTGTTTGCTGTGTTTCGTAGGAAGCCGCAGAGCAAAAGTGAAAGATGACATGAATCGGAAAAACAGTTCAAAAAATGTAAAAGATTAAGCAGAATATAATACTAGTGGCGCCATCTATGCACCTTGGGTATGATTAGCTAACACGGTGGCGCTAAATAGCTAGGTACATGCAGATGTAACAAGCGTCCAATAGGTGGCGCTTTTGAGTGTTTCTAGAATTTACAACAGCTACTTTATTCTGAAACTATTAGCACCGGTGAAACTTGATAGGAAGAGGTTCATCCTGTTAACTGCTTTACGATTCCCATACAAAAAATAAAAAATAATGACTTTCGAGGAGGCTCCTATGCATGGAACTACAACCCTAATTTAGTTAAAATTGGCATGGAACCCTCAGTGCGCGAGGCCGACTCGCACTTGACTGATTTTTCTTATTATTTGAAGGATAGGTAGTACAGTAGTCTGAGTTGTAAAATCAAACACCTCATTCTTTGTTGCCTCACACCTCGACCACTTAGACGTTGAAACGATTTTATTAGTGCTATATTGACGCGTAACCTTTTAATTCATTACCAAGTTATGAGTGAAAATTTGTACTGAGTGGACCCTCAAATGAAGGACCGCCAAGTGTAGACCCAGAAGACGATGGCGTGACGAGCTAACGTATCAGGCAAAAACTGAGAAACAAAATCCCAAAATCATGAAGTTTAAAAAAGGGTAGGGAGGCGTTTGCCCTGCAGTGAGATTCACAGGCTCATAATAAAAATAAAATTCACCTGCCGTGATTATCGAGATGAAGCATTTGATTGAATAACTAAAAACACGACAAAAAAATACAATTAAATGAACCTCCTTCAAAAACTGACTAATAAGCTTTAAATGACGCATTGGTCTTCCTATTTAGGAGATATATATTCTTATGGAATTGGTGCATCGGTCAAGCATAGTCCTTACCCATAGTCTACATATTCATGCATCGTCGTCAAAAGAATTTGATTATCTTAAATAGAAGACGAATACGTAAAATTTGGAGCTTTTTAATTAGTTTTTTGGGGGCGGATAATATATTTATTTTATTGGTTGGCTTTTACTCTACAACATTTAATCGTGAATGGCATGTAATTCTAAGATGGCTGATTGAAAGTTAAAGTTTATTGCGGCAATAATGCCCCGCTGTCAATCAAGTGGCTCGTAAATACATCGCTTACATATTGATTCTTCAATTTAAAACAATGTTTCATGACCTTAATATCCCTGCGGACTTTTCATCTAACGCTTTATTAAATTGTTGAGTACATTACAAGTATTATTCAATGGTTTACAATGATTTTAACACTCACAGTGTCATATTTTATGTTCATAAAGATGAAATAAGTAACCAAAAATTGGCGCACGGGCGGGACTTGAACCAGCACTTTCTGGCTGACCGGGCCAACTGCTCTACCAATTGAGCTACCGTGCTGTTGTTCGGACCCTGCGAAATTTGTGGTCTCTTACGGATACGTCATTATGCGTGACGTTTAGCGTTATCTACCCGTCTATTTATGCGACAGTGGGCCAAGTAGTTATTCTTTACAGAATAAATTTAACTTGGAAATTGATGACACTTCGCTAACTAAAGGTTTAGAATGTTTTTAACACTCACAGTGTCATATTTTATGTTCATAAAGATGAAATAAGAAACCAAAAATTTGCGCACGGGCGGAGTATCCGTAAAAAAACACAAATTTCGCAGGGTCCGACAGACAGCGCTGTTTTCAAAGCGCAATGGAGGAGCTTTTACATAAGTGAAGCTTTTAAGGGTTCTGTCTGTTTATCCGCCCGTATGTCAAAGCCGCTTTATTCTGTAACTATAAGCATCACACTGTTGAAATTTCGTAGATAGATAGATGCTTCCAAAGTGTCATTAAAGAAACCCTAATGACGAAAGGGTATTATAAAGAAGATGAATATTAAAAAGATAATAATGTGTTGACTTGCATAAATACTACAAACATTGTAATCCTCTTGAAAAGAGGCATTGACAATAGTAACTGAGTTGGTGCGCAGCTTCTTCTCAGCACTAGCCCAAAATTGACCCGAAGCTGTGGTAGGGTTTATATTGGGACGTGTAAAAGTGTCCACAATGGGCCTATTTGCATAAATAAATGACTTTTATGTTAAAATTCTATTTATAAAATAAATAAAAAAAGGCTGTTAAAACAGGTCCGACACACTTAAACAATCAGATTTGAGAAATAAATTACAGTGATATCCTGTTATGGTACTGTATACAGTTTCAGATCATATCGTTTATCGATTCACTGTTACGAAATAAACATTCAATTTCTGTCAAATTTCTGATAATTCAGATATCGATATATAGTTTTGATTCGATATCGTTAAACTCAGATATTACACACGCCTACATACCAGCGACTGGTAGGTAAGGTACTGGGGGCGTATTGCGATACAACTTGAGCCGTTTTATTCCCAGGCAGCTCAATTCCGACTCAGTGTAAACGGATATTATCAATATAATAATGTTACAATAATACTACAATGCAACGAATAATAATAAATTAATGTTGTTGATAAGTGTGCCTTCACCTTAAACGTGTTATTTATTTGCGTCATTTGGACAAGGTAAGGCACCTAATTACTCCACAATACACATGACACAAAAATGGGCGTCCACCGCAAACAAAAGACAACTAACTCGAGGTGCAATCGATTTTGGAGTTTAAAGTGGTATGGCGGCGGTTACCTCTATTATACGTAACTATGTAATGATAGCTATCACGTAAACCCAGAATATTATTAAGAGTTAATAGGATTGGAATCAAATCAAACGTATACTTACTAAAAGCTTTACTAGATTTGTCTATACTAATTGAAGCTGAAGAGTCTGTTTGTTTGAACGCATTTTACTTACTAACCTAACTAACTGATTTAAAAACAACTCAGTTGGTTTTAAATCGGTTAGTAGTTATATCATATTTATTCATATATCATGACATACAGATTAAGAAGATGAATCTATAAGTAATCTCTGATTTCACAAAAGATAAAATATTCCCGAGAAATCGTTGAGGAAAAGTGAAAATAACATTGTTGAAAAATCAGCTGACCCCCTGAAATTTCTGGTTGCTAAGGTCGTCATTAGCAACGGTTGCTAAGCGCCTGCTGTCCATCACCCAATAAGGTGTTTTTGCTTGTGACGCAAAGTCTATCATCGTCCATAGCTGGCCAATGAAATGCCTTGATTTTAGATTCGGTTGTTTGTTCGTGTGTGCCTTGTGACATTTTTCTGACATTTATTTATTTTGTAAATATTGTGTTTATTTTGTGTTTTTTAAGAGATAATCTTAATTATTTATTTAAAAAGTAAGTATATCTTTTATTATGCACGTTAAATCTCAGTCCGATGCCATCGAATGATATCACGCCGCCCACATTTACCTGCAATTACTGCCGTAGGTATTTCACAACATCTAGGGGTTTAAACATTCATATTTCACGTATACATAACAATCACCCCCCATTAACTAACCCCGTAGCAGCCCAATCTGCTAACAAAGACAATTTTATAAATAAATTAAGTAGCTTAAAGCAATCAATTCCTACAGTAAAGAGGATTCCGCGCGGTGCCAGAATCACCGTTGCGACTAAATTAACGCACGTAATCTTAGACTGTATTAACCAAAACTCTGTCTCTTCATGGGAAAATCTCTTATCCTTTTCTTTCCAAATTCTGCATGCACCACGTGATCTTTCTTCCAACCAATCATCTCTTACCCAAATCATAAAAAATAACTGCATTGCGGCTAATATCCCATGCCCAGCCACGACCAACCGACCGTTTAGTAATTTTAATTTGTTCAGAAAAGTCGAAGATAAAGTAAGTGATGGTGATTTGAAAGGCGCCGCGCGACTCCTCTTCTCTAGCGACGTGATATCATCTGACAGCCAGGACACTCTCAATGCCCTTATTTCGAAACACCCCCCAGCTTCAGCAACACCTCCTCCTTCGGAACCACTGACTGATGAATCTTTCTGCTTGCAAGTGGACGAAAAGGAAGTCTTGTCAGCAATATTATCTTTTAAGCCTGGTTCAGCTGCTGGTCTGGACGGTTTGTCGCCACAGCACTTGAAAGACCTTATTTCATTTCAGGCAGGTGATGCTGGTCGAAGTTTACTTTCAGCCATCACAAAACTTTGTAATTTTATGCTTTTTGGCAAAGTAAATTCTGAAATCGTCCCTATTTTGTATGGCGCAAATCTAATTGCGCTAACTAAGAAAGATGGCAGTGTCAGACCCATTGCGGTTGGTTCCACTTTTCGGCGCATGTGCTCAAAGTTATGTGTGAAGTTCCTCACTTATAAACTACGCGATCATTTTGTACCACACCAGTTAGGCTTTTGTACCAAGGGGGGCTGCGAAGCCGCTGTTCATGCGCTTCGTACTCTTCTTTCACAAAATCAGACGGAAGTGTTGCTTAAATTAGATGTCAAAAATGCTTTTAATTCGGTTCACAGGGACTTCTTGTTGCATGAAGTGAAAATAAACTCTCCAGAAATTTTTAACTTTGTTAATCAGTGCTACTATAACCCATCTAAATTGCTTTACAAAAGTCATGAAATTTATTCTGCTTACACTTATATATACGGGAATTAACGCGATCGCGATAAAAACATAAATATAAAGATGTCTTGCCCCTACATACACCGGGAGTCTATAGAATCAGTTGCAGCTGTGGTAGTTTCTATATAGGCCAAACGAAGCGGACCGTTGCGGAAAGGATCAAAGAACACATCGCAGCTGTGAAAAATCGCCAAATTAACAAGTCAGCGATTGCTGAACATCTATTAGAAGCGGGCACCAATCATTGGATAGAATTCCACAAAACGCAAGTCCTCTCCACAGATCGCCATTTTCACTCGAGAGTTGTGCGTGAAGCTATTGAAATACAAAAATATGTTAATTTCAATAGGGAAGATGGTTTTAAGTTGTCTCCGACGTGGAATCCCGTGATTAGAATGACACAGCCTTGTTTAAGTTCGCAGTCGAGTAATCACCAGAATACGGACGCGTCGAGCGGTCTCCAGAATAGGGACATTGTCAGTGTAGTGTGTGGCGGTGGTGCGCAAATAATAAATACTTTGCGGGTGGAGCAAGATACTTCTACCCCGCAAACGGAGTTAAGAAATCGCAGTTCATCAGTTCGCCTGTGACCACGATCGGTGAAACCCGATCGAAACGTCAGGCCAAAACATAAGGTATTTATGTTTTTATCGCGATCGCGTTAATTCCCGTATATCGGGTGTAACAAAAGGCTTAACGAAGCCGAAGACCACGTATTCTACCCATTTGTACGATCATTTTTTTCCTTGACACCATACCTGGGAAATGCCTGGTTACTGAGATATTGAAGGTCAAAGTGAAAATTTTTTTTTCGAGATTTCTGCATGAAAACCTTCTGTTTGTTATTACTAATCTTTTTCCCGAAGAAACATGTTGTCAATTTTTTGAACGTTATTAATTAAATCGATTTAAAGATAGCAATCCGCAATGAACCGCGCACATCACACAACAATAATGTCTTAGTGTGCGTACCCTCGCTGCGTAGCAACGCACTCGTCGAGCGAGGTCGACGAACGCTTACAGCTGATCGGGCGCGCGCGATCAGCTGTAAGCGTTCGTAAGCCGTGTGTGGTTTATTGAAAAGTTGGCTTGCTGACTTTATTTATTACAACTTAATTTATTGGTTCTTGCCTTAAATCAACTAAATAATCCACCACCATTTATTGTCAGAGTAAGTTAGTAGGTAGGTTGGTAGCTCTTACTTTGTTTGCGTTGCCCGCCCAGGATTCGAACTCCAAACCTTAGGTTCAAAAGCCTACACTTTAATCAACCGTTTGAAGGCATGCTACAAAAGTTTCTTACGACATGACTACAAAATTTCACAAATTGCAAATTGCTAACTTTCTCGGATAATTGAGGTGGATTAAAACGTAGGTATCGAAACAATCTTAAAGACTTAAGCTGTATCACATGTCTTAAGACTAATTTGTTTTAAAAAGGTGATAAGTTACGTAAAATCAAGCCCTGTTGATAAAAGCGCCTAGAAAAAGGGAACAGCAACATCAGAACCCATAAAACAAACAAATGATTAGTAATTATCTTAAGTCAAGCTCTTTAAATCCAACAACAATAATTTCTAATTCCTTTTTGAATAATTACGTTCAGCGACAAAATAATTGCAATTTAGAATTTGATCGATTAATTAAATAAGCAATTTATTAATTTATTCGCACAAATAAGCATACCATTAAAATTAAAGTCTTTTTCGCTTCACCAAAAGTAGATACTTACAAAATTTATAAGTTATTGAAAATGGGATTCTTAAAGTATGCCTACCTACAACGTACGCCTAGATAAAAAGAATAGCAACATCCCTGATTTGCTAAACCGACCAAATGGTTCAGGTTTCTACTTTCGTAAATTAAGCTTTTAATAACTAAAAACATAATGAAGGATTATTTCATTTTATTACCTTTTTAATAACTACAGCTTGCAACAAAATACTGCATACTTTAAGATACCAAAATCGCAAGTTGAAAATGTAGTTTTCGAATTATTTGCTCGACTACATGTTACTTACATTTATCAAAAAACAACAGGCTCTAAGGCAGTAATGGTACCACCGTTTGACTGAATTGCTTCTGTTTTCAGTTCTTAATAAGACTTACAAATGATAACACGAACTGAAATTTTGGTATCCTTAAAGGCTTTAACAATCCGACATGGATTTTAATAAAAACCCTTAGCAAAAATGCAAAGCAAATTCACAACGCTGACTTTACAACCGATCGAGCTTGGTGGAAGGGCCAAATACATGGGCCGCTTGCCAGCAAAGATGTTGACAACATGACACATCTTCTACTCATTGTTCTCTTACTCGTTGTATTCTTCTCTTCACATTTTGCTTCACCACCAAGCTGTACGGAGGTCTTAATTTTACCTTCAATCACCAAAAAATAATCTCACACTTTTTTATCTTACAATAACAAAACCTTCACTGATTTTACACAATTCAATTTGTACAAAAGGTAGACTTATTATTACGATGTGGAATTTTCTACCAGTCATACTTGACAGTTAACCAGAAATTGTTGATTGCCTACTTCATTTCAATTTGAAATCTTCGCGCGGATCACGTTCATCGCATGCATTCGGCTTTTCCCGCCCCCGCCGGCCAATAGCAAACGTCACGTTCGGCGCCACAAAACACAGTTCGGCGCGGTCGCGGCCGGCTTTGACGGCGAAATCAAAGGCAAATACCTACTGAACGAACATTTAGTTCCGTTTGTCACGTCATCGAATGCGTTTGTAAATTGCAAGTATTCTGTTTTCGCGCACGGTTTGCTTTTTACGGTTATTGTTAAGTGTTCTTTGTGATAGTGAAAGTTATTAAAGATGCCTTGGTATCAGTACAGTGCTCGTGAGTTGGTGAACATGGTCTTTTGTTTTGGGATGGCTCATGGCAATGCGTCCGAAGTATTGTGTCTTTACGGAGCGGAATACCCTAACGCACATCAGCCTATAACGTGTGGGCTGGCATAGTACGAATCCAAATCCTGGGGCCAGTTTTTTTACCAGCGCGTATGGAAGGGGCAGCCTACCTAGGCATGATAAATAACGTCCTGGTAGAGGCTCTGGACGACATGCCACTAGCCCAGCTCCGAGACTCTTGGTTCCAGCATGATGGTGCACCGCCTCACATCGTGAGACCTGTGCGTGAGCGCCTGACGGAGTTGTTCGGAGACCACTGGATCGGCAGGTATGGGCCTCATGCGTGGCCAGCCAGATCGCCCGATTTAACCCCGCTGGACGTTTTTTTGTGGGGCTACGTAAAGGACAGAGTGTTTGACCGGTCATGCACATCTAGTGATGAAATGCGTCAAAAATAATTGACGTATTTGACGAATTTAAACGACGATCGGGGCGCGAAGGCATACTGGAATGAGTGCATGAGAACACGCGCTACCGTGCGCGTATTTGTTTGGCAATGGTCGCCAGTTCAAGCCGCAGCTGGTTCGGCTTGAGAGGCCTGACCTGGACGATTCGTATGGAGAGTAGGTAAGTACTTTTGTTGTACAGTTTGTTTTGCTGAGTGTAATTTTCGTAACGACGCGCGCGTAGGTACAGCGAACCGCGGCGCGTTGCTCTCCCACCTCGCCCTGCTTGTCCCCACGCACACGTTCAAATACACGCACACAAACCCAATCTGTAGCGTTTCGTGCGCGCAGTGCGCTATACATTGCCGGCAATAAATGCATGATTTATTTTAATGCCTAAAAATTAAAGTCATTTCCCAGCGATAATTTTTGTTACATACGATTCAGTACAATGTACCTAATGCGAGGTTTAAGGCTTCGTTAAGCCTTTTGTTACACCCTGTATATAAGTGTATGTAAAATGCAACGCGAAAGTTTAAAAGTGTTTATTTATTCTGCTGTTGGCTGTCAACAAGGAGACCCTCTCGGGCCTGCCATTTTTAGCTTGTGCATCAACCCATTTATACAAAATTTATTTTCAAAATTTAATGTTTGGTATTTGGACGACGGGACCTTAGGAGGTGATGCCGATACCGTTTTTCTAGACCTATCAAGAATTGTACAAAAATTTGACACTATAGGCCTTTCTTTAAATTTTGATAAGTGCGAAATTTTCATTTCAGAACTGCTAATTCATATATCATACTAGCGGTCAACCGCGACTTCGTCCGCGCGTTTTGAGTTTGCTCCCTCCCCTCCCGTCGCAGCGTGATGTTTTATATCCTAAAGCCTTTCTCAATAAATAATCTATCCATCACAGAAATATTTTTTCAAATCGGTTCTGCAGATCCTGAGATAAGTGCGTTCAAACCAACAAACTCTTCAGCTTTATAATATAACTAGCGGTCCCCCGCGACTTCGTCCGCGCGTTTTGAGTTTGCTCCCTCCCCTCCCGTCGCAGCGTCATGTTTTATATCCTAAAGCTTTCGTTGTACTTAAGCTGCGAACATTATTTTGGTGCGGAGTTATGTTTAAACTGTGATAGCTCCTAAGATATTTATTGAAATCAAATGATATAAAGGGCAACTTGGTTCTAAATGAAATGCTCGTGATGATGAATGTATTTATTTTGATAAGAATAAATACCTGTGTGTATAATACACCTCTAAAAATAATGCATTATTTTTTTACAAATTTATTAACATAAAAAAGGTTGTAGTAAGTCAACCATAAGAGATAGACATATGCTGTCGCGGACTTTATTATAGAACTCTTAATGCTGAACAATCCTGTCATACATGATTTTTGTGTAACTTAAGCGGTTTCCGCAGCGTATGCAGCGGAAGCTCTCAAAAGGAATATCTTTCTCCCGTTTTCGCAACATTTTTAATTTCTGGTGTGGTCTTATGAGTCGTATCTTTATGTTATATAGCCTAAAGCCTTCCTCGATAAATAGACTATCCAACGCAAAAAAAATTCAAATCGGGCCAGTAGTTTTTGAGATTAGCGCGTTCAAACAAACAAACAAACAATTTTTCAGCTTTATAATATTAAGTATAGATATATCCAGGAAGGCTTTAAAGCCTTGATTTTTTAAAGCCTTTAAAAAATCACGCTGTAACGGGGGGGGGGGGGGATGGAGAAAACTCAAAAAGCGCGGACGAAGTCGTAGCAATGATATAAAATGGTACTAAACGTAGCAGTACTTCGAATTTCGTTTACTCAAAGGTACCAATTGAATAAAATATTTTAGTATTTCGCTCTGAATGTTTTAGTAACTGCTTATTACTGACTTGTGGTTATGACTTTGCTTTTCAGTGCGATACTATGTTGCTGTTTCTAGTCTATCCAATCAAAACTACCTTTGTACAACTTCTGAAGCCCTATCTTTGAATCACTCGCTTTAAGATGGTGTGTGATATTTAAGTCTAATTTTGGAATGAAAGTCAGTTGCTATCACACAGAAGTGATTCGAAAAAAGATAGCTTTAATGTTAAATGCGGAAAACCTCAGACATCCCAAATGTGTTTTAATTCAATTGAACTAATTCTGAAAGACATAGTGTTGATTAGAAATGTGGTGTTTTAGTTTTACTGGTACTTCTGATTATTCCTTGCTCTGCGGACGATGCTCTGTCGAGAGAAGAGTCGGTAGGTATTCGACGGGTCGCCGCTGCGCCGCGCTGGCATTATTATTATCTACGCTCATAAATAACTAAGTATTGATTGTTTACGTATATTGGCGGGTTCGTGCTCGTGATGGCTTGTCTTATAAATAAATAGACAGGTTAACATTTTAACAAAGATTTTTAAAAAATGTGACCCATATTAAAAAGTGGTTTAATTGAATCTGCTCGTTATTCCAATCAATCTTTTTTCAGGTTTTGCGCATTTACAGTTTTACATGTTATATCTCGCGTTATTTTCGTTGATTTTTTTATTCGTTCTCGCACGAGCTTTTGTTACGCACGTAATATTCAAGCTAGTGATTATAAAATAGGAGCGCTAGTAAATTACCTTAAATGTTCCGTTGTAATATTCAATTATTTATTTAGCTATTAAACTGTGGTTTGTTTTCTTGAAAATTGATTCAAATCCTAAATTCGTACCTATAATATATTTTTATTTTATTTTATAATGAGGTAGGTTGTTGATCCATTTAAAGGCCTTTTTCATTGGGGGCGAATGTTAGGGATGACCTAGAATGCGTTCTTGTGATTTGTTTTAAAATTGATGAGAAAGATTATATCCAAATGCATACAAGGAGTCTGAATAAAATCTCAAATACCTATATGTATAAGTATCTACTAAACCAAGTTACTCAATAATCCCAGTGCCAATAATAGTAATTGTCCCCCTAGCCGATTTTGACAACAAGTGTGTACGCAAACACAGGTGCACTCTATATTCCTTTTACTCTCATAGCCCGATGGGACAGCAATGTGACACGGCTGGAGAGAGATCAGGTGCAGGACCAACGGCTTAACGTCATTTTACGATGTACGGGGGTGAAACACCGCCAACTTCCAAACTCCGCCTACCCAAAAATTACCGAACTGAGCGACCACCTTGCCGCTGCGCCACCGAGGTAGTTACCCAGTGCCAATATTGATATAAAAATTGGGGAAATCGAACAGACAAACAAACGATTTATAATTTGACCGGAATATTCGCGGTCGCTGTTCCTGCAAGCTAGATTTCGCACCGAGCATTTTGTCGAAACGAAACAAACTGCAAATTGCTTTTCTCTCAATTTCCGTTTTCGATTCCACTGCAGCAAATCTTTGGTGGACGGCAAATACATGACGAAAACGTCTAGTAGTAAAATTAAGTAAAAATGTTCCTTCACAGGGGGACCAGGCGCAGGCTAGCGTACCACCCCTATGTAGTTGACATTCCACAAGCTCGCACCAAGCGAAGAATTGCTGACATTTGTCGTAATTTTCAAATAAATAGCTGCTATCGTTTATTCGAACTGGTATTTATAACAGTTACATTTAAATTTATTTATTATTTCCTGGCAACACCGATATATTTTGGAGGGGAGTTTTGTATTCGGGGAGAGCGCGGAGTCCGGCAGTGCAGTTGGTTTGCGGCATCAAGTTGAAGAGGTTGTATCTAAAGTTGTACCCAGTTCGAAGAATAAAAGTATTGAAAAAGTCTCAGTGTTATAATTTCATCACAAGTCAGAAGTGGTGCTGTCCCACGAGCTATGTCCGAGAGAAACTGTAAGTAGTTTTTATTATTCTTAAAGTGATTATAACGCTTCTCAGATATTAATAAACGAATTCTATATACAAACCACACTACATACACTGATTTCACACCCATTGCTCTCCGGAGTCACAGGCACCCCTTGTGGGCACTTTACACGAAGAGACAATGATGGTATTGAGTGGGCTAGTGCTTGCGCTGTTTTTGGTCGGGGCTACTCTCCGATAAAATAGGTGCAGCATTTGGCTCATCCATAACCATCAGATTAGACTGTTTCATTTTGAACATTGTATTTAAATATTAGGTTTAGAAGAACTTGAAATAACCTTACATTATTCTCATTAACCTCTGAAGCGTGTGTGAACGAGACACGATAGATATTTTATTGTTATGCCTGCAATTGCTTGGATATTGAAAAGTTAATTGCCATCAGAATTACAACAGATTCATTTTATTTAAAGGTTATATGACCTTCAATAAAGTTATGAGAAGTTCTGTTGTCATGTGATATTAGTATTTGTTTAAAATGAAATTATTTGAAGGCCATGAAGCCATGTAGCCATGTATGTGTGCTGCGTAGAAAAATAATAGCCATGTAGGTGTGCTATTAAAATATAACCATGTGAAGTGATCTTGGTTTTTATTTGAAGTGAATCTGAAGGCCGTGTAGCCATGTAGGTGTGCTGTGTGCAAAAGAAGTAGCCATGTAGGTGTGCTGTGCGCAAAAGAAGTAGCCATGTAGGTGTGCTGAGTGCAAAAGAAGTAGCCATGTAGGTGTGCTGTGTGCAAAAGAAGTAGCCATGTAGGTGTGCTGTGTGCAAAAGAAGTAGCCATGTAGGTGAGCTGTAAAAATATAGTCATCCGAATTGATAATGATAGCTGTGCCAAATTAATGTAACTTATAGTCGTAAATGTCTGCTATTGGCATAAAAAGTAATATAATGTATAAGTGAACTCAGTTTTAGTTTCATTGCTAGATAAGTTTAAAGGTTTTGTTTTGTGCTATGACCCTGACGAGAATAATTTGCCTTAGACTGATTAAGTGTCAGTTTGTACTTTAATATGAGTTGCTTTCGTAGCTGATACCTGGTTGCTTTCTTTGTCTGGGATTAGTTAAGTGTGCTATGACCCTGACGCGAATAATTTCCCTTAGACTAATTAAGTGTGCCAGTTTGCACTTTAATATAAAATGATTTCGTAGCTAATTATGCTACTTTACTGTTTTCTTTGTTAGGGAATAGTTAAGTGCGCTATGACCCTGACGAGAGTAATTTGCCTTAGACTGATTATGTGTGTCAGTTTGTACTTTAATATGAATTGCTTTCATAGCTATGTATGATACATGGTTGTTTTCGTTGTCTGGGAATAGTTAAGTGTACTATGACCCTGACGATAATGATTTGCCTAAGACTGATTAAGTTTGTCAGTTTGTACTTTAATATGAATTGATTTTGTAGCTAAGTATGCTACCTAGTTGTTTTATTTGTCGGGGAATAGTTAAGTGTGCTATGACCCTGACAAGAATAGTTTGCCCTAGACCGATAAATTGTCAGTTTCTACTTTCATATGAATTGATTTCGTCACTAAGTATCCCAACTGGTTATTTTCTTCCTCACTGGATAGTTTTATCCCTATCGAGAATAATTTGCCTTCATACTGATAAGTGTGTCAATGTCAGACTGATTAAGATGTACTTCGATATGAATTAATTTTGTAACTAAGTACGCTACTTCATTTTTTTCCATACCGAGAAATAGTTAAGTGGGCTATGACCCTAATAGGAATTATTTGCTTTAGAGTGATTAAATGTCACTGTCAGACTGATAGTCACCGACAACTTTTATATGGATTGGTTTTGTAACTAAATATGCCGAGTGGTTGTTTTTTTTCGTCGGGGAATTGTTAAGTTTATTACTTTTATATGGACTGATTTTGTAGCTAAGTGTGCAAATTGACAGGTTCCTTGTCAGATGATAGTTAAGTGTGATATTTCTCTGACGGAGGCAACTGTGGCTGATTATATGTCCGTTTGTACTCTAGTATGAACTGAGTTTGCCACGCGGTTACTCTCTTAATGACATAGTTTTTTTGATACAGTGATATAAGTTAATGGTAAACTTACAAGTGGCTAATATAGCTAGATAATAATCTTGATGCTAGGCAAAGTTATAATGGTGATGAAATTTTGAGTGCTATATTAATTACCTACCATAAATGAAAGATATTTTTATATGTAAAAGTTAAATAAAATATGCAATTTTTCATAAATATTACCTTATGCCCTTGTGCTAATTTTTTCATAATTGCTTTTATTTTACTTCTTAAAAACCCTTGATAAAAACATTTACTCATAACTTCGAATTCATAATTGAATTTTTCTGGTTCAAAATTAATATTCTATTAAAGAATAAATGTTTTCTGCCTACTTGATTAAATTCAAATCATTTACTAGCGAAAATGTGTTAAAATATAAAATACTAGTTAAAAGCACAGGTTCACAGGTTTTTACAAAAAGCAATTCAAGGCGTGAAAACTTTATTTAAATGTCATACAATATTTTGTCCCGTAGCGAAATCTAATTTATCAATACATGACAAAGTTTTTCATATTTTATTATTATAAATTATAAGTGTATTATTATTAATTTCTACTAAGTTATGAAGACTAATGATTATACAATAAAGGCATCTGATGAATCCCAATGATTTTTAACCGACTTCAAAAAAGGAGGAGGTTATCAATTCGACTGTATGTTTTTTTTTATCATTATTTTTTTTTTGTATGTATGTTACCTCATATCTCAGTCGTTTGTCGACCGAATCGAAAAATTTTTTCGCCTACTTTGAGGGTGTACTTTCTAGTTGGTCCCATTTTTTCCATTTTGGGATCTGATGATGGGATCTTGGTGTAATCGAGGGAAACCCTCAAATTTTAAAGGCACGTATAGTATTTTTTTACTAGAATCTTAATGTTGACGTGTTGCTAAAAATGAAGAAATAAAATAAACTTTAAAAAAAAGTAAAAACCGACTTCAAAACCAAAATGCACTAAAAAGTCTTAAATAAACTCTTCACCATTGAAAGGAAAGGAATCCGTTTTAGGCAAACAATTTCTTTTTGGAGTCGGTGCCATCACTTTGACCATCAAGCATCAACTATCACAGCACCGACTCCAAAAAGAAATTGTTTGCCTAAAACGGATTCCTTTCCTTTCAATGGTGAAGAGTTTATTTAAGACTTTTTAGTGCATTTTGGTTTTGAAGTCGGTTTTTACTTTTTTTTAAAGTTTATGTCTCATGCGATCTGATGAGTCTGCATCACACGCGATGTCGCGCATGAGCTCGAAAGAAGCAAAGACCCCACGGTGAACGATGGAGGATGTCACTAAGAGGCAGAGCCGAGAAGGAAGACGTGTAGCTGGCTGGACCCACTCAAAGCTCCAAATTATACCCTAATACAGCTTTGGGGCAATTTTGGGGGTACCTAATGCTGAGCAGCACAAGAAACTGTCACTGTTTTCAATGCCTCTTTTCAAGGAGTTGACTATGTTGTAGTAGGTATTCAATTTAAGTCGGTACATTTTATTAGCCTTGAAATAATTTTCTGCGTTATAATACACTTTTGTAATGACCTACCCTCTTGAGGGTTTCCTCTTTGTAACAATTGTTTTAAGTGTAGTATTGGTAAGTCTATAAAACATTCTGATGATTCATAAAAAAAAAAATCATTTCCCCATGAAATAATCAATCAAATAATCCCAAAGAGCAATATTAAGCAGCTAGTACAGCTGGAGTTTAATTTTTCTAAAGACATTCTTATGAATAGGCTGTTTGCCTAAGCTTTTAAAAATTTAGACGAAATATTATTTGAAATTTAATTTAAGTAAATCGTAAAGCAAGTACCTATTATATATACTGCCTTAGGCTCTATTTTACTGTTGTAGTTATCAGAACACGATATTTGACATATTTTCATCAAATACTGCATTATATGATTACATTCAGAACAACAAAACTAATACATAATAGCAAGCTTTCATTTTTAATTCTTACAACTTATATCATTGTATATTTTTCTTTCGATGAGTTTTATAAACATATCATAGTGTTTCTGTTACTAAACCGTCTTTGTTTTCATACTATGAAAACAAGTACCGTATCTTACCTAGGTCTCAGTGGATTAAATTAGTAACACTAGAACCATTTAATATAATTTCCCCATCATGCTAAAAAACTATTACTTGATTCAGAATAAGGTTAATAAATTTGGGAAAATAATGCTTATTTTGTGTGTATTCATCTTAACTTGCAATTTCTTGTGCGCACAACCAACCATTCCCTATCGTATGGGTTGTTTTTGCTGAATTTTTGGTTCACAAAAAGGGTATGATTGTGATTTCTTTTTTAAATTAAGTAAAAGTACACCACAGCTTTTTGCTTGATAAACCTTAATTATTTATTGCTCCCAAAGAATACAATTCACTTGACCAAAGATATACAAAACACAAATGGTATTAGGAATTGCAAACAGGTGACATGTTACACGAATTATTTTTATTTTTACTTTTGGCTAAACTTTAACAAGAATCGAGTCATTCATTAAGTATCAATAATGTTGCGGGTGGTATTGATAAAAGTTTCGTCCTAACCGGTTCTCCGTTCGCATTTGAGAAACGCATTACGTAACTGTAAGTAATTGTAATTGTTTTTTTATTATAATTTTATAAATAATAAGTGTTATAAACTTTTAATCTAATTTGATGATTTATTGGATTTGAAATAATTTATACACTATTAAATATCAAGATCTTTTAGGAAATGTTGTATCATGCTTCTTTTAGCAGATAAACTGAATATGATTTAGTTTTTAAGCTGTCTGGCAAATGTTTGGTACATTACACCTTGATAATGTAAAAGCAATACACTGCACTTTTTATAAATAAAATATTTAGGTTACATTACAAAACTTTATTAGCTATGTTTGAAGGTTAGTAAATGTAAGATCACTATTTACAGACGAATAACATTACGACTTAAACTCTCAAAACATTCTAAAGCGTATTTTATTCAATTTAATTCTTTATAATGTGCACTTAGCGTTACATAAACTATAACTTAATTAACAAATTGCACTTTAAACTTAGTTACCGCTAGTTAATGAGTAAAACTAAACAGTTTTAATGTAGTGCATCTACAAGTCTGGTATTAAGCAGCCGCTTATAAAGTTACAAGTTACGTTTGTTGAGAACGTTTTAATGGATTTTGAAAGTTATTTAATTTTTTTATGAATATTCAGAGTACGCAAAAGTAAACTTACAATAGTTGAAATCGCCGCTTTTGATGAATGATTAGATCAATTGACAACCTTAAATAAAAACACTGAGACGGTTGTAAGCTTGAGTCGAGGTAGTACATAAAATCTGCAAGATTTCAAAATATTTTTAAAATATTAGTTCTAAAGCTTATAATTACTCAATGTAGACATTGTTGCTGTATAATCAAATCAATGGGCATTTTTTTTATAATTTTACGAATTCATAGCATTTTATCACCATTTCCATGAATGATATCTATCATAAATTATCGCCATCTAGTGATGGTGTTGGCGACGCTGTAAGAACAATATTTAACAATGTTTGCTGGCACAAATATTTTATCTGCCATGTTTAATGTTGTACAATGTTTGAATTATTTGCTTTATTTTGACGACCCGTTTGGTGTAGTGGTCGAGAAATCGCCTACTACGCAGCGGGTTGCGGGTTCGATCCTCGCACAATGCAAACATTTGTGTGCATGAACATGTCTGTTTGTATTGGTCTGGGTGTTTTCTATGTATATTATGTATGTATTTACAAACAAAAAGTATTTAAGTATTATATCCGTTGTCTGGCACCCATAACACAAGCTTTGAGTAGCTTACTTTGGGACTAGATGGCGATGTGTGGGAATGTCTAAAGGATATTTATTTATTATTTTATATAAAATAAAATAAGATCCAAAGAAAACTAAATTAATATTGATTTACAGTTTTAATTATAACTTAATCTTGATAAATCTTACCAAAATTGTATTCAAATTATTTATATGCTGTTTCGAATGGTTAAGTAGATCAATAAGAAGATATATTTGTATTTAGATTTAACTTTAGTACTAGACGGTCTGGTATATACAAACTGTTGAAATATAATGTAGAATATTTGATATTACTGCGCGAAGGTCGTAATGACTCAAGGAAATTATTTATTATCTGAAACAAATTTTATAAATACTTTCTTAGCATTTTGCAACCAAATTTTTTATTATTATTTCATTTTCATTTATTTCATTATTATGAGTGTAAAATGAAAATTTCATGTTTTATTTATTACACTATAATTTTCTTGGCATTAATAATTATTCATGCACATGTTAAATTATTTAAATTCCGTTTGAAAACTTTAGATTGCACTTAGATGCTATTTTTACTATTCAAAATCATAAGGTAATGTTTGGTTATTTATGTACTCGTTTCAACCCAACTGAACTGCAAGCCATTCGAGCGCCAGGAGGCTGCTCGATGTAGGACGGCCGAATGTCGTAATTTTCAAATAAATAGCTGCTATCGTTTATTCGAACTGGTATTTATAACAGTTACATTTAAATTTATTTCCTGGCAACACCGATATATTTTGGAGGGGAGTTTTGTATTCGGGGAGAGCGCGGAGTCCGGCAGTGCAGTTGGTTTGCGGCATCAAGTTGAAGAGGTTGTATCTAAAGTTGTACCCAGTTCGAAGAATAAAAGTATTGAAAAAGTCTCAGTGTTATAATTTCATCACACATTTTTTTATGCGTGCAGCTAAGGAATGGAATTCTTTGCCTCCTGATTTTTTTCCGAGGAATATGATCTAAGCTTCTTTAAGGCAAGAGTGAACAGGCTGCTACTAAGATATGCACACCACATCTGACATCGGGTGCGATCGAGGTTAAATATGTGCTTCAAAATAATTGAAATAAATAAAAAAAAAAATTAAAATTTTCGGAAGAGGAAATGGAGAGGTTTGTAATGTTCCTCGTTTACTGAATCTAAAAAAATACATGATGTGAATCTTTCAATTAAAATTTGAACAAGATCAAACCAGTAGTTTTTGAGATGGAGTACATTTTCAATACCTGAAATCATAACTTTGTTATTCGTACAAATACTATGAAAAAACAAAGTTATGTTTGCTGTCAACAAAATATTGTAGTATTTTGGCTTAGTGGAAGTAAGTGGACCTCTAATTTAGCGTGTTAAAGTTGGCACGGAACCCTTAGTGTGCGAGTCTGACTCGCACTTGGCCGGTTTTTTTAAATTCTTTGTCAGCCGGGACAGGTCACAAGAAGTTTGATATTCATTATTTATTATTCTTATACCATCTGCAGCGATGCTTACAGTAATGAAGTATGAAGAATTCAAATGTTTTTCACTGCTTGATAAGTGAGCTTTTCAGTAATTTATTCCAATGTCGGTTTTACCTCAACAATTTAACTTTTACAAGTTTATATTGCGATATTTTTTATCGTGTTATGCAATCCGTAATAGCCCTCATTTGCTTTTGTAATTTGGTTTACTTCGATGAAACACATTAAGGTTTTTTTAGGCAATCAAGGCACAATCTAGGCTAGAATTGCAAATACATGTGCATAAATACTAACGGCTCATTCAAACTCCGAAATTAAGACTTGAATTACAATTTATTGTTATGTTAGAGGGCTTAGTATTCCAGACACAATACCATTATTCTTTTAATATTATATCTAAGAGTATTTGTTTAGGCTCAAACGATATAATTAACTGGTCTAACCATATCTCAATGCTGTAGTATGTTTACACACCACCCGCACACTCACATAGTTTTAGCCATTATAAGAATATCTCTGGACATTTGATACATTCAATTACACGCATCGCAAGGTCCATCAAACCATCTTTTATTTCGTAGCGCAAAGGTCAACATTACAATGCCTACCTTTTATTGAAATAAATAAAATATGCTTTACTTAAGAAGTCGTCAACTCGCAACTGGGTTTATTCAAAACGGATATAGGTGGTAGAGATAATAAAATACACAGACCAGAGTTCGTTCTGTTTCAAATGTGAATATTACTAAAATTACCGAACTAAGAAATACAGCGGTTCTCAATTCGACTATATGTTTACGCGATGCTTTTGTTAATTTTATTTTCATACAGATGTAAATAAAATGTAAAAGTACTAAAAACCCAAGCTTATCTTATATTCAAAAGTAACAGCCAACAACGGTATTTACTTTATATAAAAAGATCATATAAATAGATCAAGTAAAATCAAAGTTGTCACGGGTTGACATAAATTACAATATTACCCTTTAATAGAATTTTAAGAAATATAAAACTTATTATTTATTAATACGACTTTATCCAAAGGGCAAAAATTACTCTTTATCAAAAGGTGATAAAGCACATCTAGCCAGCAGTAAGGGTACGTTTCACATACCTAAATGTGATTAGTTAATGCGTCTGGATCGTACCCAGTCAGCCCTAACAAGACAGGCCGTCTTGGGCTACCCGTTCATATGTAGATTTCCCTGGAGTAAACCTGTTTTGTGTACTATTGGACTTTGCTGCCATATATAAATATGTAGGTACATTTACAAATATTTGACAGGCAAAGCTAGGGTTTAATTATGTCATGTCCAACAGTCGACAAGCTGGGAAAAGACCTTTGCCTCTTCTTAGGGTTTCGTGGCCGAATGGCAAAAATAGTATTCAATGTTGCAACTTAGCAGGTAGATATACATTGTATCCTTTTAAGCGTTTTACAATTCTCATACAAAAAATATTTAAGGGGTCTCCCAAACATGAAATTAATACTAATCTTTTGTCAAACGTATGCGTGTGGGATGTATTTTTAAATGACATCGAGGTTCCTCAAACGATTTTCTCTAAAAGTCTTACTTCTTGTTTGAGAGATAGACGCTTCCAAAGAAGTAAAATGCCTAACTTTAAAACTAAGCAAGTGTAAATTTTGAAAAAAAAAAAAACGTTTTCATACCTATACATTTTCAATAACCGGAAACATAACCTGGTTATTCATACAAATACTAAGAAAAAGTTATATATGCTGTCAACAAAAAAATGTTGTATTTTAGCTAAGGCAGTAAGGGGATCTCTAACTCAGTTAAAGTTGGCACGGAACCCTTAGTGTGCGAGTCCAACTCGCAGTTAGCTGGTTTTTATTATTGATATCTATAGCCTACTGCGTTCAGAAGCTTGAATTTGATTTAATCGGCACAAAATTGACACTTTATAGCATCCTAGATTACAGCCAATTATACTCAAATTTTTAATAAAATAGACCAAAATGTCATTTGGTGGGTGGCCACTTTTTCGTAAATTGAAAATTGTGTTGTTCCTACATTGGGAAGTATAAGCCGATATTATATGTCTTCAAAATTTAACATACCTACTTTTATGAGGTGAGAAATTCAACCATATAAACTGCTACTGAGACCTGGTATCCCTTCTGAAATGCTGCACTCTCCATCGCACGTTGTGTGATTTTGAGCTTCCCTACGTGACTCATAATAAGAGACTATGTTTCGGATCCGTATGTCATCATAGGCAACACATTCTGATTGACAACTTTCGTCTTCAGACACTGTGGTAATTGTGATTCATCGATTGGCCTTTTCTCAAAGTTAGACCAACCTTATTGGATCACTTGTCCGAGGTAGACGTACTCGTCGACAACTTCGAGAATTGAGTTTCCTGCAGCTGGCTGTCCTATCATCATATCACATCACATCTTCGCACACAGCGAAATTAAATTTTTGAAGCAATATCAACCAGTCAAATCATTTAAAACATCACGTTTCCATCTAATTCCTTCGTGTAGGTATAACGCACACAAAGGACTATAAACTAGCCCTAAACTTGGATGATGTCCTAACAATTTAGGTTAACGCCAGGGGCATTATTAAGCAGTACTTTAAAATATAGGTAACTGGTATTCAGTGAAAATTATTTACTATGGAAGCAGTGTTTTCATACTGCTAGGACCCTTGTACGAGTATTTTTGGAAATGATTTCTCTTTCATTTTTGTCATAAACATCCTATAAATCTTGTAAAAATGTCGTTCTCTATCGGTTTTTGACGCTTATACAATGTCTTTCAAAACATTCCGTAAAGAATTAAAGGAGCTACTCAGAGTCAGTAACTAAATAACTTTCTCCCAAAGCATGTGTTGAAATATGCCAAATAAAAACCTCGAATATTTTTTTTGCCCCTCGGTATTTGCCCTGTTTCAAGAAGAAATGGATAAGTTACTGATTCTGAGTAGCTCCCTTCATTTTTACGGGTTATTTTGTAAGAACTAGTTTTTTTTCTAGTAATGCCTTTTAAAACATATTTGAACTCATTGAGCTAGACAGCTTAAGCAATGGTGTCAATGAACCTTTAGGCAACAGTTTTACATCAATTGATATGTTTCTCGTTGTTGTCCTAAGACTTTTACAAACTTGTAAAATCACCGACCGCCCCGAAATACTTTTTGTGAGGTAATTAATTAAGTCTAAGAACTGCTGCCATAGTTGTTACAATAAATGCTGGTCTGAGTCTGACCCTGAAACTCAGGTAGTCTGTAATAGAACGAAAGTTCAAACGGAATGTATCAAGTACAAGTCAGTATAAGATGTCCATTACGACATTTTAATTGCTAACAGTTGTAATTAAAAATTTGCGAATCGTTAGCAGGAATAACGATGGACACTAAACCGTACCCACGGGAATTCATATGTTATTGTCCGGAAAATAATTATTATACTATGTATTGGTGTTATTTATGAGTTCTCTTTAAAAAAGCAGTCAAATAAGCCTAATCTTGTACTTTACTAAAGTAACAATACAGGATAAAACGGAATTAAGTAAAATGGATGATCAAATTAGTATGCACTTTTTTATGAGACGATTTTTGACGTTAGGGGCCGTCCATTAATCACGTGAGGCTCAAAAGGGGGGGAGGGGGTACGGAAAACATCACGAAACATCACGAGGGGGGAGGGGGGGTCTCGTTAGACATCACGTGTATTAATTTTTTTTATTTTTTGTCAAAAAGCGCTATTTCTGAAAATTTCAACGATTTGTTGTCACAAACCTCTTTGCCAATAACAACTGCCAGTGAAGAAGAAGCTTTACCAGTTGTAACCTTAAATGAAAGTCTTGCAACTCCGTGGGACGAAGGCAACATTAATTAATTATTTATTAATTTTATTGCAAATACATATAAATGTTTTTCGAATCACCATTTTTTTAATATTTTTTTCAGCCAAAAATAGCCTTTACATAGACTTCCAAAAAATACACCTGATCCAGGGGGGAGGGGTGGTCCTAAACCTCACCAAATATCACCAGGGGGGAGGGAGGGGTCAAAAAATGAGAAAAACGACCTCACGTGATTAATGGACGGCCCCTTAGGCTATAAACCTATCCTAAATGTGAGTTCGAAACCTGCGTTAACGTATTAGTAATATGAACATGGGTGAAGTTAAAATGTAAATGCCTCTGCCAGTGAAAACTAGGCGTACAACTGAACGAAACAATTTGTAATTCGCAGGCTCTTTCACAGTAAAACTTTTAAATGGAATTCCAGGGTTGACTTAGGAATTTTCCGTACTAAAAACAGTCAATATTTAACATCTTTTTTTTAATTTTAATTTTCAACATTTTTGTCGTTTTCTGGTGTTTAGTTTAACAGGAGGTATAAATATCCTTTGGACATTCCCACGCATCGCCATCTAGGCCCAAAGTAAGCTACTCAAAGCTTGTGTTATGGGTGCCAGACAACGGATATAATATTTAAATACTTTTTTTTGTTTGTAAATACATACATGTTATACATAGGTTATACATAGAAACCACCCAGACCAATACAAACAGACATGTTCATGCACACAAAATGTTTGTATTGTGCTGGGATCGAACCCGCAACCCGCTGCGTAGTAGGCGATTTCTCGACCACTACACCAGACGGGTCGTCAAAAGGTATGTTATACGTTATGTATAACATACCTCCTGTAGCAGCAATCTGTTGAATCAACCAGTTCATTGAATGCAATTAATTTGCAATTAATCAATCGCTGGCATCCAATTACAGTATTGAATTTAGCCTTTTGAAGATGACTGACCTTCTGCAGCCAAATGAGTATTATTTAGTTCAGGTTTTTGCAACTTCAGCGACACGAAACAAAATGGCGTCAATGCCGAAAATTATTAAGGATGCACGATATTTTTTTCGTTGTTGTTTGTAATTTTCAGTGAAATTAAGCTATCACAAATCATTATCGATATTCGATACGATACAAATTCGTTCTAGGTGTTTTTTTTGCAATTGACTTGGCTAGTTGAGGTTCACCCATTTAATTGAATTTCGACGTTTAATTAACTGCCTGGCGACTAACTGATGATGACATAGCTGCGACATGTACATTAATTATTTTTTGTACATTAAAATCTTTAAATACCGTATGCAAATTGGTACAAACTATAGGTATTTCCACTGCCTGAAAATGTCTTTAAAGCATTTTACTAGTAGGTATTAGGATTAGATGTCATTTTATACCAAGCAAGCGTAAGTCGTCTCTCGATAGCTCTTAATCACTCAAAAAGCTATGAAAACGGTCATGGAATTGAACCTTCTGTTCAAATCACTTTTTAAACCAATTACCAGTTAATTAATATAATAAATATAATATAAATATAAATATCCTTTGGACATTCCCACACATCGCCATCTAGTCCCAAAGTAAGCTACTCAAAGCTTGTGTTATGGGTGCCAGACAACGGATATAATACTTAAATACTTTTTGTTTGTAAATACATACATAGTATACATAGAAAACACCTATACCTACCTATAATATTTGTCCTTTGTTCCTGTAACCTCAATTCTACCAACATAATGTCAATTGAAATAAAGCGAATCGCGCTCACTCAATTATTAAACACGCTATTTTACCCTTCTGCCAAAGGACTGTCCGTTGGTAACCTTCAAATGTCGGTAGTAAAATTAGTGTTAGGTAAGACAAGTTCTCTATAGATTCTGTAGATAGATCATTATAATGTTTATATGAAAATTAAAACATCGAAGAAAAACACAGCTGTGACAGTGGCGGGTGCGGGGACCGTTCGCGCTGTAAGTCATTATTTGAATAAATGCTTTCGTTTTCGAATTGTGTTAATTATGGCATAGAATGTCCACTTACAATCTCGCAGTATGATATTATAGTAAGAATACTACACCGGTAATGTTTGAAAACGACAGGGGATAGGTTAACCCTCAGCAAAAAACTTCCTAAACAGTTTCTTATAAGGTCAGCACTCAATAGCATTCTCATTAGCAATATCAATAATCTTGCAAAGTCAATTTAATATCACAAGACTGCACGCACTATGCTGTCGTGTCATAAAAAAGTAATATCACTTGGACTTGCTATTATTAAGCCGTTATCGAAGGATGAATGTCTAAAGAATATAATTCTGCGACCTCGAGCGTGTCCAAAAGAAACTTATTGCTGGCTTTTGTTTTTTATGTAGTGTCTGTCACCCCTGCAGTCTTCGACGATCACCAGATAATATACCTAAATAAATAAATAAATATTGGTAAAAGTAAGTAGCGAATACACATGTATCATGGACATCAAACACAATGGTACAATGGTACCACAACACCCAGACCCAAATATAAATAGACTCGACATAGATAGACCTCGTCAGAGCTAATCCGGATTAGCCATGCACAATAGAAACAAAAACCTGAATAAAAATACAAACTACTCATAAAATTTATACTTGACTTCCGTCTATCTCATTAAGGATGCAAAATAATGTTTTAATAGCCTCTGAACAATCCTCTCCCTAATTCAAGCTTTTAAGGATAATTAAGGTAGGATATTTAATTAAGAACAAACACGTTTCAAATATAACAAAGTATATTGTTTGCTATTTACAATATTTTGCTATGCTTTTGGAGCTCGTACAAAGATGTTAGCTTAAATACTTAACATGGAATGGAAAGTTGATCCTACATTAAGTGATTTGCTAAGCTGTGACAGAGAGGGATCTGGTAGAATGTAGGAAATAAATAGGTACTTGTGACGTAGTCATATTAATATGGATTTGTGGACTGTTTTTTTCTTTTAGAAACACTTACAATCTTGTCTTCTAAATGTTGTCCATTTGCACGATTGGGCAAGCTATACGGCTATGGCTTTAGCCATATTTTTGCTGTGAGTTTCTTTGATGTTGACAAAGAAAGACTTACGCGTTGATTAACCTCAAGTTATAACAATAATCCTGCATGCTTGAAGGCTGGCCCAAATAATTAATGTTGGCATGTTCGTTCTGAGTGTCATATCAAGGATTTACATGTCACCCTTTTCTTTTCAAGAATGTAAATTCAATATGTTACTCTAGACTTATATAAGATGCCACCAAAAACATAAACATTCTGTTTTTTAAATAATTGAACCGCCTTAAACAACAAACACTAAAAGGACTAAAATAACGCAAACAGGAGAAACAAACTAATTTGAAGTCGGCTCATGATGTGCGTACATAGACTGCTGCTGTCCGTTAAGGTTGACATCATGCACCGACTTCAAATGAGTACGTTTCTCCTCTTAGCGTTATTTTATTGCTTTCAGTGTTTGTTTTTAAAGCCGGTTTAATTTAAAAAAACTCGTCGTTTTTACTTATTGTTAAAGTTACAATGTACTTCATTAAGTAAAATAGTTACTTAAGCCTTCATCTCAGTGTAAAAATACTTTGGTGAAACCGCATCAAAATCGGTTCAGCAATCGCGAGGTATTCGCGCACAAACATACATAAATACATACAGGTTGAACTGAGAACCTCAATTTTTTTAAGTCTGTTAAAAATGCACAAATAGTGGATATTACGTAGTGACGGATATCGAGTTGATAATTATTTCACTACTAACGCTTACGTAAAGTTTAGCACGTAAGCTGCATAAGCATCCATTTGCCTTCGTCATGCCCGTCAGTCACTCTAATGCCTATGTCACACTGATAGCGAAGAGAGTTGGAGCATAGTTTTTTTTCCATTACGGCAGTGGTCCTAAAGCTTTTTGTTATAAGGACCGCAAAGACGATTAATGAGTTATATTTCGGGCCTCACTCTCACTGATATTTTTTAATCCAATGTTTTAAGCAAAAAAATATATCTTCCAATAGGGTAACGCATAAATTTGGAATGCTCATTTTTACTTCTATCTAATATATAACACACAACAAATTAAAGCTAATTAGATCACTCTTGGGCAAAAAACCACAGGGTTTAAATCGCAAGCGTATTGGGCCAAAAAAAAAACTTTGCCAATCTATGCTATTTTTGCATAATGCCAAACTGCAGCAAAAACATTGGATGTAAGCGAGCGTAGCGAGCGCGACAAGTTTAAAAGCCCATTTTACTAGCAGATAGCGGTAAAAAAGGGCAAACGATGATTTGACAGGTACGCTGTATTTTGCATTTGCGCTATCCACAGTAAGAACGAAGCGAAATACCATATTGCTTCGTTCTCTGTGTAGTCCACGCAGAAGATTGGATGAAATATACCTATAGTTGAAAGGAGGAGGTTGCGACACGTGCTTTTGTGCGAAATATAAGGCGTATATTAAATGTGAGATGAATGAACAGCTGAGCTAACATCTTACGACGTCATGGGCGTCAATTTTAATATTTCGTACAAGGAAAAGATACCATTTTTTAATAAAGGCCCGAACAAAGGGCGGGGACGTACTTGGGCAAATTTTCAACGTAATTATTAGTCTAATTTGGACTGTAGCTCAGGTAAACCTGTACTCATAATATTACGAAAATCATTATCTACGGTCAAATCCAACTAATACTTTCTGCTTGAAAGTGCTAAATGTGGCAAAGTTGACGAATTTCTTTTTCTCAATTAAATAAAACTGAAAAAAGTGTAGAACTAGGGCTTATGGTACACTCATATCACGCGCAAGGAAATAACTAGCCAGTGGACGGCAATAGGTCATACATGAGGCAGCGTATGACAGACCATCAAGTATGCACTGAAACTTTCGTAATTTCCAAGTTGAATTTGCCCTGTAATGAATAACTACTTGGCCTACTGTTGCATAAATAGACGGGTAAATAAACGCGGACGTCACGCGTAATCACGTCTGATCATAAGGGACCAGATATTTCACACGCTCAGACCGACAGCACGGTAGCCCAATTGGAAGAGCGTTAGGCCCGGTTAGCTAGAAGTTGCTGGTCCGAGTACCGCCCGTGCGCAATTTTTGGTTTCTTTTTTTCTCTATAAAAATATAAAATATGACACTGAGTGTTAAAAACATTCTTAACTTTCGCATTTTGGAGAGAACTGATTTTAGCAGGACAACGCCCTATGTAGTTAAAGTGAATGTAGGTAAGGCTCTTGAGTTTCGTTTATCTGAGGCTAGCTATTAGTTTTTTATGTTTACAAGCCTGTGAGAACTGTTTTCCTTTTAAGTTAAGCTTAATTAGTTAGTGTTAGTTTCCTAAAGTCCAAAGAATCATTTTTACCATTTTGTCACTGTAACTTTCACGTATAAATCTCGATTTATAGTTAACTATTAATCAAAATGATGTATTTTAAACAGATTATCTTTTTGACGTTATATGTTGCCACATATATAAGGTTTAATTTTGCAATTTAATAGTTTTTAAAAAAAATACTACTAAAACAGAAACTGCTGTTACTGGCCAAATTGTCTTGTAAATTTGCCTTCATAGCGAGTTGCTGTAACTATTTGCTGAACCTAAGCCTATGCTTATATAATATGTAATGTTAAATACTCAAAAGCCCGAGACCCCAAATGATTATTAATTCAATTGATTTGATACTGAAATAGAAATTTAATTTAGTCGTCGGATGTCTTACGCGCGCGTTTTCGGTCAAAGGATCTCCAATCTAAAACATTTCTGCCCCAACGGCCATCAGTTATACGCGTTATGTGCCCTGCCTATCGCCACTTGAGCTTATCGATTCTCACACAGAGGTAATTAAGACAGTCAATTTCCTCAGTGTGCCACAGTCTATTATTATTTATCTTAGCTAATATCTAATTCAAAAAAGAGATGTCTTTTCTACTCACCGAAGAGGAGCAGGAGCAGGTCACTCAGCGCCAGACTGAACAGATAGTAGTTGGTGGCGGTGTGCATGGCGGGGTGGCGCACGATGACGGCGCAGACGGCGGCGTTCCCCGCCACGCCCGTCAGGAAGATCACCAGCAGCACGCCCGTCAGCGGCACGATCTCGCCCAGCGGCAGCCGCGGGGGGCCCATCACGACCCTCAGCATCTCTGCCTCGGTGCAGTCGAAGTACGTCAGGTTGGTGCAGCGCTGGTAGAACTGCTCCTGCGTCTCGTTTGGACGAAGGTAATATTCTTCCACTTCCATTTTCGTGTGTTAATTTTCTACGTGTTCTGGAAGGCTTTAACGTACTTGCATAGTTTTGAAGAATACCCGAAAGCGGGTGTTTGATATGTATTATACACTTAACAAGTCCTCGATGTAATTTTTATCAGCCTTTCAAATCACTGTTTTGTTTAATTTATGAGAAAGTTTGTGTGTCACTGTGAAGTTAATTCATTAAACAAATGTTTGGTTTGTATTCACATAATCCGATCAAAAAGAGATACAAAATTAGGTAGATTCTAAATCGCACTTTTAAATTGTACCCTAATTCTATGTCAAGTCACTCTAATTTTACTTTTAAAATATTCTCATCATAGAAATTAAAAGAAACTATTTCGAGATAATACAGCTTATTTTAATTCAGTTTGAACGTTTAATTTTTTGCTTAAAAACCACTCTTCAACTTCAGTCATAATCATGCACAAATTTGCATATACCTATATTTTTCTTAAACACATTAAAGTTTAATAAAGTTTTTGAATGTATTTAACTAACTTAGCACATTAAACACACACTTGCACAAAATTCATTAATTTTACAAGATCAAAGAATTTAAGAGCTACTACGAATTATTATTTCTGTACTACGACTACGTAGCATCGAAATAAGTTCGTAGACGACTACGGCGTAGCGCTACGAGCGACGCGCTCCATGGCTTCGATAGCACTGACGGACTACTCAGTTCGAAGGCTCGAGCAGTGAAGGCATGTACGGACAACAACACCCCAACGTAAACACTGCGGTATCTTATTCAATTGTAATAAGGGCTAGTTTGCAACTTAAATGCAGCCTTAGGTGCTGGCCAGTGGCGGCTGTACCTTAAGTGCGCTCGTGCGCTGAACCACCAATTCAAAAGATTTAATTTAATTACAAAATATTAAGTCATTCATCTTTCTTTTTAATTACCATTTTAATAGTTATTTTTAAACATACAAAAACGTATAAAAGATATAATCTCCAATTATGGTAAAACAGTTTGAGCGCTTTACTAAACTATTAAGACTTATTTTTCTGTAAAGACAAATTCTCGTGCGCTTCGGCGAGTGCACGAGGACTGCTAATATTACTTGATACGAGAGTATAGGAGATACGAGGTAATACGCCTGACGCGTGAAACAAAAGATAGTTCATAGAAATGTACCGAGTAATGAGCGGGTTCTCGAGCGCCGCACGGGCGAACCGACGATTGCCGAGAGCACCCGATGTTTGACGGATTGGCCGGCCGGCATGGGCGCGAAGCGACGACGGCAGCCATGATTGACATAATGACATGTTTCACTGTATGTGTGACGCATTAATTATTATTTATTTATATTACCGTATTGTTTTTAGTTTTTGCTTCGATTTTCTTAAAGTGCACTACCAGATCGATAACCCACCAGCCGCCACTGGTGCTGGCCATTGTACGTATTCTTATGTTGCGTGAGGGGAGGTTTGTACATGAATCAATTTGTGTTGTAAAATTGATTTAATGCATATACAGTAAAACCTTGACAATACGATTCTGTGGGGACTCAGATGAAAAAACGTTATAAGCTGGGACTTATGGAACAGGAAAAATAAATTATTTACACGCCAGAATCGTCATTTATATGCATTTATGAACTGGATATTTGAGTTTCTATCATGGAACACTATTTTTTGCCTTTCCAATATTAAAAAAGCTTAAAATTTCAGACTTATCCGAATATATATATTAATATTATAAAGCTGATGAGTTTGTTTGATTGCGCTAATCTCAGGAACTACTGGTCCGATTAGAAAAAATATGCATGTGTTAGATAGCTTATTTATCGAGATAGGCTTAAGGCTAAGCGGGGAATTAACAACGGGTTTCTACTGTGAGGTGACTTAAATTGCGATTGGACTGTATTTTATTTAAAATATACTAATTATATGTATAGTAGTTCTTTAATTAGGTAATTTTAAATTTATCAACCGTAGTGGATAAATATTTAAGCGTTAAGTAAGAAACGAGCATGACAGCCTACAAATTAAAACTACCGTTGTACTGCCGTTTCATCTTTTATGTCTCATCATTATATTCGATATTTGAAATTTTAAAATATCTGCATTTACAAATAAAAATGAGAATTTTGTCCAAATATTTTAAGAGTTAGAATAACAATGTACCTTTAGGGCCCAGTTTCCTTATCGATAATAATAATAAAATGTCATTACCAGCCGTTAAATATTTATGATTGTGTGTGCTTTGGTGTTAACAAAATGTCAGAAGGGTATTTAACGTACTTTTTCTTGTAAACACACACAATCGTAAATATTTAACCGCTGGTAATGTAATTTAACCATTACTAACAATCACGTAACTGGGCTTTAGTTTGGAAGAAACGTTCAGTACTGACAACGAAACAATCTTTTTATTACTTTTAAAATAATAATAGTTACAAAACTAAAAAAAACACGCTTTTTTATCTTTTTCGTATCCTATTCAAACTCAAACTCTTACAATTGATACCCATAACATGGTATTGCATTTCAAACAGCCTGTTCGCCATCTTGGGGAGGCCGCCATATTAGATTTGTAATGACGTTTCTTAGCTAGTCATGTGTTGTCATCAGAACTCAGAGCGTGTGCAAAATTTCATCCTAATCGGAGACCGGGAAGTGGGTCAAATTCAAACATCAAAGATTCCAAGATTTTGTTACATTCATAGTTACAAGTGAAGCTAATACAAGCGTGTTAATAATATAAGCGTGTTAATATTTTAAAAAAAAGATAAACTATTTGATGCAAAAAGATATCAGTGTTCGACCATATGACGAAATACGTGTGTAGGTTTTGAGTTTGGTTTTTATCATTTTAAAATGGATCGTTTCGTTAAAAAGGAATGTCAAGATTGTTCAAGCTAAACTGAACATACTTTAGTAAATGGCAATGTCACGTTCTACAACTGGACACATTTGTTTGCAATTTATTACTGGTTCGTTTTTTTTACAACAATTATTTATTTATTTATTTCCGAGGTTCCGTGAAAACTTCGGCTATTGGCGGAATTTTCACTTTTAACAAGATTTTCCGAGACATCCGAACGCCAATCATTGTACGAATGATTGACACTTTTATAGGTTGGATTGGTTGGTAACATTGAACCAGTCACAGGGATTCGTTTGATATTTGATCAGGATTATGCAATTAACATACGAAAAATTAGAATAAAATATTTCATTCTCTACTTGAATGATAAAGCGACTGGAAAACAGTCAGTCAGACTGAATAGTTCTGAGAGAGTCCAGAAACCAAAAAATCCACAAATTCAAGAAGACTTAATAATAAGAAACATTTGAATTTTTATGACAACCAAGCTACTTTTAAGGAAAGACACACAGCCTCCCAATTCTGTAAATCATAAAAGTCCCCCTGGCCGATTTCTACTACGGTGACCAGTCAGAACGACTGTGCGGGCGGGATATACCTATATTATAGCGCACAAGTGTGTGCGCAAACATAGGTGCACTCTCTATTCCTCTTACTCTCATAGCCCGATGGAATGCCTCGGTAACGCAGCGGTTAGAGGGTTGTACTCTAAAGCGACGGCTGCGCAGTCCCGGGTTCGATCCCCGGGTAAAAAATATGTGCATGGATTCATATTTTCAGAAATTCACAGGGTAGTCCGGAGTTGATAGTTGGCGGTATTTCACCTCCGTGCCTCGGAAAGTACGTAAAGCAGTTGATTCTGCGTCTGATTTCTCTCCGGTCGCGTCAGATTGCCAAGTCTATTAAGGAACCCTAAACAGTTTGAGCGTATCCTAACACAAAACACGCTATTCGATTTGATCTGAGGTCCTACACTGTAAAACAATGTCCAGATTATTATAAACAATCATATCTCTTAGTAATGCAAGCTAAGCATAACATTATTTTTGCGTTCTTGTGCTTGAGCCATTGCCATCTTTCTGTATGGCATAAAGTTTTGAATGGCAGATAATGCTTTTAGCAATAAGTCCACCTCTGTCAACTAAATTTCGACAATAAAATCTTTGAATAATTAATAAATGAGTTTTATTCGTATCACGTTAGAATGTATACTCTATACTTTTACTTTTATCTATACTATAATATTATAAAGCTGAAGAGTTTGTTTGTTTGTTTGTTTGTTTGTTTGAACCCGCTAATCTCAAAAACTACTGGCCCGATTTGAAAAAATATTTTTACGTTGGATAGTCCATTTATCGAGGAAGGCTTTAGGCTATATAACATAAAGATACGACTCATAAGACCACAGCAGAAATGAAAAATGTTGCGAAAACGGGAAAAAGATATTCCTTTTGAGAGCTTCCGCTGCATACGCTGCGGAAACCGCTCAAGTTACACAAAAATCTTGTATGACAGGATTGTTTAGCATTAAGAGTTCTATAATAAAGTCCGCGACAGCATATGTATATCTTTTATGGTTGACTTACTACAACCTTTTTTATGTTAATAAATTTGTTAAAAAATAATGCATTATTTTTAGAGGTGTATTATACACACAGGTATTTATTCTTATCAAAATAAATACATTTGTCATCATGAACATTTCATTTAGAACAAAGTTGCCCTTTAAATCATTTAAATTCAATAAATATCTTAGGAGCTATCACAGTTTTAACATAACTCCGCACCAAAATATGTTCGCAGCTTAAGTAAGACGTGCGCTTGCGCTAATCTATACTAATATTATAAAGCTGAAGAGTTTGTTTGTTTGTTTGTTTGAACGCGCTAATCTCAAAAACTACTGGCCCGATTTGAAAAAATATTTTTACGTTGGATAGTCCATTTATCGAGGAAGGTTTTAGGCTATATAACATAAAGATACAACTCATAAGACCACAGCAGACATGAAAAATGTTGCGAAAACGGGAGAAAGATATTCCTTTTGAGAGCTTCCGCTGCATACGCTGCGGAAACCGCTTAAGTTACACATAAATCATGTATGACAGGATTGTTCAGCATTATAAGTTCTATAATGAAGTCCGTGACAGCATTATGTCTATCTTTTATGGTTGACTTACTACAACCTTTTTTGTGTTAATAAATTTATTAAAAAATAATGCATTATTTTTAGAGGTGTATTATACACACAGGTATTTATTCTTATCAAAATAAATACATTCATCATCACGAGCATTTCATTTAGAACCAAGTTGCCCTTTATATCATTTGATTTCAATAAATATCTTCGGAGCTATCACAGTTTTAACATAACTCCGCACCAAAATAATGTTCGCAGCTTAAGTACAACGTGCGCTTGCGCTAATATATTATAAAGCTGAAGAGTTTGTTTGTTTGAACGCGCTTATCTCAGGAACTGCGTTGGATAGCTTATTTATCGAGAAAAGCTTAAGGATATAAAACATGACGCTGCGACGGGAGGTGAGGGAGCAAACTCAAAACGCGCGGACGAAGTCGCGGGGGACCGCTAGTAATATTATAAAGCTGAAGAGTTTGTTTGTTTGTTTGAACGCGCTTATCTCAGAAACTACTGGCTCGATTTGAAAAAATATTTTAACGTTGGAGAGTCTATTTATCGAAGAAGGCTTTAAAACATCACGCTGCGACGGGAGGGGAGGGAGCAAACTCAAAACGCGCGGACGAAGTCGCGGGGGACCGCTAGTATAAGATAAGTTTTGTGCATGGAATGCGAGGGAGCGTATTTTAATAGATCAAATTATTATTAATTACTATGTAACTGAGACTGGATGGCAGATGTAGTAATAAATATTATCTGTTTCTTGGTCTGCTGATAATATGTAAAGAAATCTAACAGAATTAAAAAAAAAAGTTCCATGAAGTGTATTTTAAGGTTTCCGTAGCCGAGTGGCAAAAAACGTAACCGATATAGTTTTCTCAAGTCTGTCTGTCTGTATGTCTAACGTTTGAGTAATAGACGCTTCCAAAGTGGTAAAATGGAGGTCCCCCTCCACCCTCTAACTATTAAACTTAGTAAGTGAGCATTTTGATTTAGTAGATCTTTAAAAAAACACAATGACACAGTTACACTCTTTCCCAAACACGTAAAGCGGTGAAGTGTGTTACTTCTAAAGCAAGATAAATAGAAAAGAGTTAATGAAATACATAAATTAAGTACTCTAAACGTAAACAAAATCATTTTTGTGTTTAATCTTACGTTTCTTTGCAAAATGACATACCATTCAAAATGTCTTCTTTGCAAAATGTCATTTTTTTTTAATGTAATTTAAACATCATATTCAATTTATGTACATTTTCTGCTAATCAACTAATCTAATCTGATAATTCATTAAGCTCAATAACAACGCACACCGAATGATCAAGGTTTTTTTATTAGATATATTTCCTGCAAAATATTTGAACGAGATGAAGGGTTTTCAGCTGAAATATAAACAGTATTTTACATGCTTGATACTCATAGCTCCAGTTGGAAGATATTTTTAGTATTTCAGTCTTTTGAAGTGTTAAATCTGATACCACCGTTGTGTCTGTTTTCTATAACACAAGTGCATTGGCTACTTACTTTGCGATCAGGACAATGTATGTGATTGGTGTCCAATATTTATTATTATTATTATTAAAATTACCTTAAAAACTCGCCAAAAAAAGAAATGATCGATTAAATACTCTGTCAAAAGAGGGATCCTCCTAGACGAAGATTGATGTACTTAGTTCTTGTATCTTAAAACATGCTTTGACTATTATTTCATTGATTTTACATGAATGCCCAAAAATATAAGTATTATCTAATGTTTCTATGTCACTGGAGTACCTACCTACTCAATATTGAAAGACATGCGTTTTTTTTTGGATTGTACGATTTTTGGAAATAAAGATCTCTCCAAAAAAGAAACTCAATATAAATAAGGCTAATTTTACATTATACATATTCATTCTGCAATCGGAGGCGTATCAGCTGGCCTGGCTGACATTTATTCGGAGTCGAAACATTCAATACATTTTGGAACCTCTCTCAAAATAAGCTCTCCTACCGAATTACTATATTTCGTACTACGTGACAAGAATACTGAGCTAATTTTTCCTGTTTCTGTCAAAATATAAAACAGGCTGTATCTTTATTGATTTACTTGGATACACTACCCGTTTAAGTTATAATGTAGACCTTAAAAAAACCGACCAAGTGCGAGTCGGACTCGCGCACTGTTTTTATATAAAGTATAAGTATGAAGGATAAAGTTATATTTACGGTTGTTGAAAATGTCTCAAAAACTACTAGGTCAATTTCGTTCAAACCAATTTTTCGTTGAAAATTTGTAAAGCACTACAGTGTGTATTTTTTTCGAAAATGATACTTGTTTCGTCTCGATTACCATGACGTGGCCTTTTGGGGGCTTTAGCGAATGCAAAAGGAATATTGGGAGACGATTGCTTCGCTGAAAAGACTGCGTCAAGAGGGGCATGGCTGTGTTTAACTCGTTACATGCGGCAAGACTAGTATATGACCATCCTTGACTTTACCAGCGTGCGGCGCAGAAAGATGAGATTCTCGCCTCAGTACGGGGGGGTATTTTATGTGTTACTCCATTAGCATGAAAGAAACAAATAGATATTTCTGAATGTTTTTTTATATGTTCTAAATTCATTGAAAAGAGACATGTCAAAATATGTCGTGAAAATCACGACGCACAGAGTTTTCTACTTTTGTGTTGTGTGCGGCATGTCCAATATGGTCACGTACCCGCACCGAATGCTGGCGCGCCATTCTCGCCAATCGCTTATAGTGATGTACAACATTCGAACGCGTCTTGTTTAAAATGTGGTCGGCACTTTACATTTTTTATCTTATATCAATAAAAAATGTTTAATAAATTGCCAGATGTGTGTAAATAAGACATGCGCATAAGGAGTTTTTAATGTTATTTGAATAAATTACTAAGTGAAAAATGTTTCTTAAGTGTGACTCTGTGAGATACCAAAAACATTTTTTTCTTCGACAAAGAAAATTCGATCGGCGAACTTTTTTGTATACAAATTGCGCGAGAATTGGCCCCCTGGTCCGTGACGTACACACATCAAAAAAGTTACGGTAAACGATATCATTACCTGTTATTGTTACTAAAATACTGTAACAAGGCTTTTACATTTAAGAAAACACAACAAATATTTTCTGGATACAGTTTCATTAAAAAAATAAAATAGGTTATTACATGCACAAACTGTTTTTGATATGTGCATGAAAGTATTTATTTATTTTTGCCACATACATTAAACTTTTAAGTTTATTTATTTTTGCCAAGGGTTAATTATAATAATAAGAATAAATATTTGTTTATTCAGACAACTAGATCCAATTAGTAAGTAAGTAATAAAATAATCTTATACTATGTAAGTAGATATGTTTTAAATAAATTACCATACAATAAGAGGCAACAGCTAAGTAGTGCTGCAATAAAATTCATTTTAACAGCCCCACCCAGATCGCAAAAAGAAAGAGAGTCAAATCTCTTTGCAATCACTTTCAGGATGCTGTTGTAACTGCCACGCAACCTTGCGAACCGAGATGTTGCATTTTGGCGTATAATGGCATAAAAATCATCTGTGTGCGCTTCAGCAAACATGCCGGACACGCTACAAAAGCGAGGCAGCCCCAGAAGCACCCTAAAATGATATTATATTGGGCATAGAGGGCGCTGTATGATTTATATGTGTATTTAATTCACATTAATTATTATTGTTAAGTTTGCTTTACCCAATCACAAAGGAACTCATACATCTAAAGTCATTGATACTAATTTCAAATATTTCCTGGTACGCAGCCCTAACGAGATGTAAGAACATAATAAAGTAATGAACAGTAGACTCTGATTAGAACGTATTACTTATGCCAGTAGGTACAAAAAAACTGAATAGGTATACTTCAATATGCAAATTAACGGATTGAGTAAGGCGTTTTATTAAATAGGATTAATTAGTAAGTCCCTTTTATACGTGCAGGTACCATGATCAACTCTTAAGAATCTATGAATAAAATTAATAATATTAATAAATATGAACATAAGTCATATTATAGGAATTTGATTTAAATACTAGTTTTTATTAAAGATCACTTTTATAGAAAGACATAAACATCTCAAAATAATCTATTAAAACTGAGACATCAGAAACATTGATTTGCCTAAACATGGTAATACCACAAAACATGGATACTTCCCAATATAAACCCTACCACATGACAGATTCGGTACAATTGTGGGCTAGTGCTGAGAAGAAGCTGCTCAACAAACTCAGTCACTATTGTCAATGCCTCTTTTTTAAAAGATTTGCATTGTTTGTAGTGATCATGCATTATTATGTTTAAACTAATCATCTACTTTACAGCGGCATTTGAAGACGCCTTCAAGCTCCTGGAATGGAAAGAATTGGGCATCTGCGTCAATGGCGAATAGCACAATAGCATATCAATGGCACACCTCCGGCTTGCCATTGATATAGTTGTTGTGTCAAAGAAGCTGGATGATCTTGGCACTATGCTCAAAGACCTCGAACGAGTTTCCCAACAAGTGGGACTTAAAATGAACATGGAAAATACGAAAATTATGTCAAGTTTCCATGTTTTACTTACTCCAGTATCTGTTGGGAATTCAACTCTCGAAGTTGTCGACGAGTACGTCTACCTTGGACAAGTGATCCAATAAGGTAGGTCCAACTATGAGGGAGAGGTCAATCAACGAATCCAACTCGTTTCGGACACTGTGCAAGAGCGTCTTCTCTTCTCAATTAGCTCAGTGTCTGAAGACGAAAGTCTTCAACCAGTGTGTGTTACAAGTGATGACATACGGATCCGAAACGTGGTCTCTAACTATGGGCCTCATAAACTCAAAATCACACAACGAGCGATGGAGAGGGCTATGCTCGGTGTTTCCCTACGATATCAAATCAGAAATGAGGAAGTAAGTAGAAGAACTACGGTAACGGACATATCCTTACGAATCAGAAAGCTCAAGTGGCAGTGGGCACAGAACATAGCACGAAGAACTGATGGCCGTTAGGGCAGAAAAGTTCTAGATTGGAGACGTCCTTTGGCTGATAATGATGATGAAACATCTACTTTCTAATACCCTTTCGTCATAAGGGTTTCTTTAATAACAGTTTTAAATTTATTAGCCGGTAAGTTCACAATTAATTCTGGTAGTTTATTGAAAAAATTTAAACACATCATAAAAAAAACATGAAAAAATTACCAACCTTTTAAAGTCCAAATTGTGGAGTAGCAAGCTTATCCTGATTCCTCTTCAGGTTACACGAATAAACAATAAATCTTCACGCTTTGAACACAATTTGTTGAATAATATCATTCTATTTTATTTTTTGTATAAGAATAGTAAAGCGGCAAGATTTATCTTCGTACCAAATTTCAAAAGTGTGATGCTTATAGTTACAGAATAAAGTTGCTGTGACATACGGACGGACAGACAGATAGACAGACAGACTTGACGAAATAATAAGGCTTCCGTTTTTTGCCATTTGGCTACGGAACCCTAAAAATGAAACTCAAGCAAACATAACATCGTCACTATATTCCATAGAGCGAACAGCCATTGAAAGTACATACAGAGCGGAAACTGCCATAGACAAATAATACATTTTTATCCCAATAATTTATAGTATTATACTTTTGTTTACATTTTTTCCTGAATGAATATAAAGTCTATCGTACATATATTACACTTTAAAGTTTATGTCCAGTTTAAAAGGACACCAAACCAGACAGTCGTAGCCTGCCTCATATTCAAGCTTCTCACTCAGAGGGGTGAGGGATGCGACCCTCCTGTTCCTATTATGTTATCGATAAAATTTACTCTAGAATACGTGGGTGAAGTATTGGAGATCCGATCCTAAATACACTGTATATTTTCGAACATGATTAAAAAATATATAATTTTAATTCAGTTTTGTTCCGACTCAGAAAATGTTACTTTTGGGTCAAACAATATACGGGGACGCGACCATTTTCTTTGTTTCTGAAGTTTACGCGAATACTATGTATTTACAGATGAGTCTTGCTGATACCTCGGATGCAAAAAAGCATACGAAACGTCCGCATCAGTCGTATAGTTTTAAAGTAATGTGCGCTAAATAATATCATAAAGTTTTTTTAAAGTAGAAAAAGTAATATTAAGAAGTACTTTTTTGATCTATCACGAAAGAGCTTGGCATGAAAATTAAATATTATGAGTAACTCGACTTCCTGAAGCGTGATGTTTGACATGGAGCAATAAGGCTTCTGTTGTCATGGTAACGATGTCTTTTGTGGCTTCGATTGTCATTTTGCGTTCGTCTTCTATTTCTTTGCGAGAAATACGTCAGCGAAATGAGAAAAAACCGTACATCGGTTATTAAAACTTATAATAAAACTGTGTAAGAAATCACTTTCTTAGTAATACGAGTAACACGACATTCTAAGCTCTATCGTCAGTCGAAATAATAATTTGGTTATATATGTCAACGATACTTCTTGTGATTAAAAATCTTCCATTTATAACATTAATAGGCTTAATAGTTACCATCAAACGTTTAGTTGATATATTGAAATTTTGTGTACACAGATGAAGTTGATCTGCTATCGCAAATTAATATTTATTTAATATTTAATATTATTAATATAATTAATATTTAATAATCCTTTTTCAAGATAAATTCATATTAGTATTTTGATAGGTTTTCCGAGTGTTACCAAAGATTATTACTAAAGCTATTGAAGTAACGGAACTTTCCTTTTGATTGAATTGTTAGCAGGTTATTCATAGTACAGTCTTTCTGTTAGCCATTTAGCTATAAGTTACCTTCGTAAAAGAATTGGCAGTTCAAAACATTTATTTAGAACAGTTAATTGGTTGCTAATGTTACCAGAAATTTGTAGCTAATTAACTGTTTAAAGATCTACTTATTTTTTTTACAATTAAGTATGTATGTCCTTTCAACCTATAAAATAAACTTTACTAGTGTGGGATTACGTCCGATAAATTTTCAAAAGGCCACAGGACACTTTCCGACACGTCTCTAACCTTTTGGCCTTCGGCAAGGTAACCTATAAATTATATTATTTTTGACATCGAAGTGGCAAATTATCTTTGTCCTTTTAGCTTTATAAGCCTGCTAGCCATATAGCCATAACCTACGTTATCCTTCTCGAGTATATGATAGTGACTATATGAACCAAACCTCGTACTGAAAAGAGAGTGGAGACTAAAATTCCAAATATTTTGTATTAAGATAATTTAAAGTTGCTGTTTGAATTTGCTTACAGAATGTTATTTTTATAACTAAGGATTACTATGATCATTAACACATACACATACCATTAACAAAAGGCTAACTATTTACTGGACACCAATCACATACATTGCTCTGATTTACAATACCCAGACCCGACAAAATATAGAGAATAATGATTTCTACATTGACCCGACCGGAACTCGCACCCGGGACCTCAGAGCGGTGACTTTTACTTTTATGACTTTTATGACCGGACGTCGTCTTATTAATAATCCCCCTAGCCGATTTCGACTACGGTGGTCAGTCACAACGACTAACCGACTGCGCGGGACATAAAATATTATAATGCAAAAGTGTGTAAGCAAACACAGGTGCACTCGCTATTCCTCTCACTCTCAAAGCCCGATGGGACAACCGGAGAGAGATCAGGTGCAGGCAACGGCTCTACATGCTTTCCGAGGCACGGGCACGGGGGTGAAACACCGCCAACTTCCAACCTCCGGGATGGCCCGACCCGGAGATTGAACCCGGGACCTCTGGCGCAGCCGTCGGTTTAAAGTGCACCCCTCTAACCGCTGCGACACCGAGGCAGCTAATCCCGTTATATTATGGTTCCTAAGAAAAAGTTGCAACAGTCAAGATCAAATTGTGCTTCTAAAATTCGGTGAAAATTTATAACAACACTGTATAGCTACAATTACGGTTGCCACCTTTATTTTTTTAAATTAAAGTACATCGGTTGTTAAAAGTATGAAAAACAAAGTACACAGTATGAAAACAGAGTACAATTTACTTTTCTGCAGTATTTATTCAGCATTAATTGATAAAATACTTACCACTAATCTGACAGAATGAAATTATGCGAAATAAAGTATTTTTAACCGAGTTCAAAAAAGGAGGAGGACATCAATTCGAATGTATGTTTTTTTTTGTATCTATGTTACCACATATGTCGATCGATTCGAAAAAATGTTTCGCCTACTTAGAGGGTATACCTTCTAGTTGGTCCCATTTTTTCCAATTTTGGATCGGTTAACCAGAGGTTGCAGGTTCGAATCCCGCCCGTGTGCAATGTTTTTTTTCATATTTCATCTTTTAAGAATCTAAACAAAATTGTGAGAGCCAAAAACATTTTTATTCTTTACTTAATTGTTTACCAACAATATTTTATTTCCATAAATTCTGCTGACAGGTAGCTGGAGCATTATAACAGACATTAATGTTGGGTTGGCTTGTAACTACGGCGTCCACAGCAGCTACAATTTACCGTCGTGTCCCATCCCCATGTCAGAGAGCAACAGTCAGTCAGTCCGTTGGTCTTTCATGGTAGGGTCTCTAGTTCCTACAGCATGGCATTATTACGGAGTGCGAATGACGCGCCAATGTGAACGCGTATTGAATCAAGGCCCAGGTATCCAGGTGAGGTCTATTGTCTGTCGATGTTGGGCCTTAGACATTGGCAGGGAAATTGCCAATTTGGAGCTTATGTGGGTAGGCCAACTAGTTATTGTGTTATTAGTAGGTCAGTACTGGCATTTGTTTGTAGTTCAGTTGTGTGCCTGTCATACCAATAACACTAATCTAAAAGAAAGTCGCGTTAGTTACTCTATTTATACCTCAAAAACGGTTGAACCGATTTGGTTGAAAATTGGTAGGGGGAGGTAGCTTAGAACCAGAAGAAAGACATGGGATGCTTTTCATCCCGTAGACGGGGCCAAGGCGAAACGGTGGGGAGGTAGCTTGGAACAATTAAAAGGAAATAGGATATTTTTATTCCGTTTTACGAAGCCGGGGCTGGGGCAGGACGTGGCCGGAGTGAAACAATAATAAAAACGGTGGGACCGCTCAACTTTTTAAATTACGGTGCTGGGCAAGACGGGGCTGAGGGCGGAACAAAGTTAGCTGGGTCCGCTAGTACCACATAAAACCGGTAGGATAGGTAAAATAAACAGTTCACTCAAGTTTGCAATGTGTTAACCAATTATTTATACGGACAACAGCCCGTCAAAGTAAACACTGCGGTATCTTATGCAGTTGTAATAAGGGTTTGTTTGCAACAAATGTGGGTAACTTGATGTGCTGTCGACTGTACATCAACTACCTATCCTTACCATATATCTGATTACTTATATTTTTATAGCCCATTTATTTTATGATGATCGCTGAGACGTTGGCATTTCGACATTTTTGGTGATGTAATGCAATAAAAGTGAACCGATAATTTTCGGTCTAAGTAATTGATTAGTGCCTGACGTTTATTCGTGATAATTCAATGTTGTATGTTTTGCGTGTATTTAAATCTTTTTCCAGGCTCAGGGTTAGGGCCTTTCAGATAATACAATTTTTAATCTTTTTGACAGGTAATTCAGTCGAAAATAAGTAGGCAAACAGTAGTAGAACATTAACAATTAGGGGATACCATTCATTTAAATAAATATAGCTTATTAATAGATAGCAATTACATTTATCATGCGGTTTTCATAGATAAATATAGTGATTGATTACTATGGCCATACCGATTATTCAGACGTACGCGATAAGGTTTTGTCAATCAAAAACTTCGAGTTTCGTTCCATGCTTAATTTTCGTTTATTTTTTTAGAAATTAGAGTTACAAATTATTTTCCGTGGGTCAAATATTTTATTTATTTTTATTTATTAAGGAAAAAGAAACCGTTACACATTACATGTTAAAAAAATGTTAGATAATAAATTATTAAATGTATATGCCACTACGTAATCCATAGATTAAGTAACAAGGTTAACGTAAAGTCGCTAGGTGTTGCCAAATACAGAAGTGGTTTATGAAAGAAAAAACAAGCTAAGTGAGAGTCGGACTCGCCCACTGAGGGTTCCGTGCCAACTTAAATAAAATTTGAGATCCACTTACTTCCACTAAGCCAAAATACCACAATATTTTGCTGTCAGCAAACATAATTTTGTTTTTCATAGTGTTTCTAAGTATAAAGAACAAAGCTTTGTTTGCGATTGTTGAAAATGTGCTATATGTCAAAAACTACTAGCTAGCTCATTCAAACCAATTTTCGTTGATTTTTAAAAAAATAAATGTAAGTACATTATGTATTTTTTTCATATACTACACTACTCTTCTTTAAAAAATAGAGGGGGGACGCCCATTTTACCACTTCGGAAGCGTCTATCTCGTAAATGTTAAAATTTCAGAAAAATGTTTTTTTTGAACCTCGATGTCATTTGAAAAAACCTATTTGACCGATTTTTTATTTATTTATTTAGTTCCATGTATGGGAGCCCCCCTCAAATGTCATTACTTTTTGTATCGGAATCGTAAAGCGGTTAACGGAATACCTACCAAGTTCCATCCGTGTAACGCTAATAGTTTCAGGATAAAGGGGATAGTACTTCTATGGGACAAAGTGACTGTGACATCTCAAAAAATGTCTCTGCACTCATCAATAAAATAATAAAAACTAAGGTGCTACGTAGCTTCAATTATACAAACGACAAATGTTTGTCATCTTAATAGGAAAATACATAAGACTTTTCTATAAATCGAGTTCGAAGAAACTCTTAACGTACGCACTGAGTACCTAAATATAGCACGTCCCATTTGTTGGATGTTTTACGATGTGACAAGCAATTATCCCATTTCATATCACTGGACAAGTGTAGGTACAGGAAACCAGTTCTAAGCTATTGTAGATATAAGTGTTTAGCTCCCGAAGATTATTTCAGTAATTCGGACCACGTGTCTCGCTCTACACCTACGCTTTAGGTCCCTACTATGTCCGACTTAGCCTGTAGTGGTTCCTATACATGGAACTAAAACAAAAAAACTGTTTTTACTCAAACATAATGCTTGTGGCGTATCCATATATAGGTATCTTCAATGAAGGTTAATAAAACCATTTTTTCTAAAAGTCTAACATTTTGAAGATATACGCTTCTAAAGTAGTAGGTAAAATAGGCGTCCTCTCCACTGTAACATTTGAATGAAGAAAGAGAACATTAAAAAAAAGTACGATATAGTGCTTTACAAATACTTTTAAGGAAAATTTGATTGAACGAAATCAAAATAGTATTTTTTGAGATATAGCACATTTTCAACAACAGCAATTATAACTTTGTTTTTCATACAAACTCTACGAGTAAGAGTATTTTTGCTGTCAACAAAATATTGTGGTATTTTGGTTGGCACAAAACCCGCAATGCGCGAGTCCGACTCGCACTTAGCCGATTTTTTAACGCTACGCAGTATTAAAATGTGAATTGTAACTTGTCCGGTATTATCAGTTATGCCGTTTCCCACGGCGGCATCCTTCTCTCTCTCTCGCAACTCTTTTGCAGGTATTATTTTCAGCAGGATGCTGTTTAGTAGTATTTTGCGTTTAATGCTAATAATCACACGGACATAATTCGTTTGTATCGTTTTCGGTGACGCGAAAAAACGAATACCTGTTTACTACTGATCCAGTTTTGTCATTTTAACTGAACCAGTTCCATTTTTAAAACAACAGATTAAGGATGGATGCGAGTATATCTTATTATAGCAGATTTCGACTACGATGGCCAGTCACAACGACTAGCCAACTGAGCGGGACATTTTATAGTGCAACAAGTGTTTGCGCAAACACAGGTGCACTCTCATAGCCCGATGGGATAGCAATCTGACACGACCGGAGAGAAATCAGGCGCAGTATTAACGGCTTTACGTGCTTTCCGAGGCGTGGGGGGTGAAACACTGCCAACTTCCAAACTCCGGGCGATCCTAAGAATTTCCGAACATAAAAACACAGGTATTTATTTTTGGCCCGACTCAGGGATCGAACCCGAGATAAGCTCTTATTCCACGCACACGCGATATTCTGTAAAAGTAGATGGTAAAATGGGATTTTTATTTACTCTCGGATAACTAGCGATTTATTTTAAGGTTAACATTTATTTTCGTTTGATCGAATCCACCCTCAGTAAAATCAATTTTAGTATCTTTGAGTAATAGTTAGAGGAATGTATGATTAAAAGAAAGTCTAAAACTGATTATAAGAGTAGAGAGTCCTGAACAGACTTTTAACCGTTCTATTAAGATCGAATGCCACTGATGAGACCTCTTGTTTACATTCTTGGGCTGCTGGGTTGTATTGGGGATATTATTGGAAATATACGAGCGTCATCATCAAGTAAAGAAAATACAACAATAAGCCTAAATGTATCCGGTAGAAAACACCTTTATGGACGGCCCCATTCGTACTGATCGTGAGTATAGTATGCTCACCAGATAAATAGAAATATCTTTCAATGGTCTAAGATAAAGTTGTTTAGATAAGCTTAGGTTTTCATATAGACGTTGTGGGAGTCTATTTTATTTTATTTTATTAACCGACTTCAAAAAAGGAGGAAGTAATCAAATCGACTGTATGTATTTTTTTTGCTTCTATAAATATCCTTTGGACATTCTCACACATCGCCATCTAGTCCCAAAGTAAGCTACTCAAAGCTTGTGTTATGGGTGCCAGACAACGGATATAGTAGGCGATTTCTCGACCACTAACCAGACGGGTCGTCACGCATGTTACCTCATATCTCAGTCGTTTGTCGACCGTTTTGAATTTTTTTTTCGCCTACTTAGAGGGTATACCTTCTAGTTGGTTACATTGTTGCTGATTTGGGATCTCATGATGGAATCTTGGTGTAATCGAGGGAAACCCTCAAGTTTGAGTTTTACTAGAATCTTAATGTCGCCGTGTTGTTACGTCTGATAGTTAACATCTTGTGGGGCTGAGCTGATGGTGGAACTCCGTAACGCTTAGGAGTTCAGTTATTATAATAACAGAACTTATGATAGTTAGTTTGTAGCTTCTTAAAGAACAGAGTCATAAGGTGCAACTTCCCCCCCACCCCCCTCATGTAATCTCTAAAAATGAAGAAATAAAATTAACTTTAAAAAAAAAGTTAAAACCGATTTCAGAACCAAAATGCACTAAAAAGTGTCGTTTTATTTTATTTTATTAACCGACTTCAAAAAAGGAGGAGGGTATCAATTCGTCTGTATGTATTTTTTTTATCTATGCTACCTCATATTTCTGTCATTTGTGTACCGATTCGAAAAATTTTTCGCCTTCCTAGAATATACCTTCTGGTTGGTCCCATTGTTGCCAAGTCGGGATCTGATGATGGGATCTAGGTGCAATCGAGGGAAACCTGCAAATTTTAAAGACACGTATAGTGTTTCTTTTACTAGAATCTTAGTGTCGACGTGTTTTTGCGTCTGATAGTCAACATTATGTAGAGCTGAGCTGATGTGGAACATGCATGTTTTATATACTTTTGATTTAACTATTTTGCCAACAAATATCTGAAGCTGTAAGGCTACATAGACGTATCACAGTCACAGTGGAATATCATAGTAGTTTACACTCTGACTAAAGTTAACTGCCTCTAGCAAAAGCATTAGCTCTAGTTTGTGAACTGAGACAGTGGGTAGCACTTGATAGCCCGAGGCGGCGACACTACATGATACGGCTGAGAGTGAAAGTTAGTGTCGAGACTACCTATATAATGTCATGTATGTAAAGTAGAAAAGACCAGCCAAGTGAGAGTCGGACTCGCGCACTGAGGGTTCCGTGCGGCCACTTAGCTAAAATACGACAATATTTTGTTGACAGCAAATATAACTTTGTTTGTCATAGTGTTTGTATGAAGAAAAAAGCTATGTTGGCGGTTGTTGAAAATGTGCTATATCTCAAAAATTACTAGTTCGATCCCATCCAAAATAAATTTCGTTGAAAATATTTGTTAAGATCTACATTATACTCGTATGTGTATATATTTTTACAAAATTTACACTGACCCGTGGGGGTCGTCCCATCGGTCCTATGGAGGAAGCGTTTATCTAATAAACCTAAGACTTTAAAAGTAGTTATAGTTTCATGTATGAGAGCTCCCCCTTAAATATCATTATTTTTTATTTTTGGATAAGAATCGTAAAGCGGTTAACAAGATACACCTACCTACCAAATTTTAACAGTGTGATGTTTATAGTTACAGAATAAACTGGCTGTGACATACGGACGGTCAGACAGACAGACAGACTTGACGAAACTATAAGGGTCCGTTTTTGCTATTCAGCTACAGAACCCTAAAAACGGGTCAGCGCGTTTTGTTGCGCGAATTACAAAATTATGTTTGTTTTAGAAACTTAATATATCGGGTAAGGTTATAAATAGTGATCGGTTAATCGGATGCATATTTGCCTATTTTAAGATGTTGGATAATAATTATGAAATGCACTTTTATTTGTAAAAATATCCCGGTAATTCTGAATCTAAAAATCTTGAGTTTTTTATTATTCAACTAAATCTAAATCGGGTTTAGGTTCTTTTGTCTGTGTATTCACTGTGTAATGCTCTTTTTACTCGTACAATCAACACACGCATATATTGACGGGTAGTTTAAAACTAACTTCAAGATCATACTCATTAATCATATTCGATCGCGGAGTCTGTTTTTTAGGGTTCCGTAACCGAATTGCAAAATACGGAACCTGTGCGCCTGTCTTGCCTGTATGAGTTCCATAACCGAATTACAAAATACGGAACCTGTCCGCCTGTCTTGCCTGTCTGAGTTCCATAGCCGAATTGCAAAATACGGAACCTGTCCTTCAGTCTTGCCTGTCTATCTGTCTGTCAGGCTCTCCGTCCGTATGTCACAGCCACTTGATGAAACTTGGTAGATAGGTGTATCCTATTAACCACTTTAAGAACCTGACTTTGCCCACCCTTCATATCTCCGCAACTTTAATCTCTAGGGCAGTGGTTCCCAAACTTATTTTGTCTACTGCCCACTTTGAGAATAAATATTTTTTAGCGCCCCCATTTTTTCACCTATTTTAAAACCACTATAACTTCAAATTAAATTAATTAATGATTGAGACCTATATAATGTATATTAACGAAGAATTCTAAACGAAACTTTTACTATAACCCGCAACTTGAAACCTGAGCGCAGGAGGTAACATACAAAACGGCGCTTAGGTCTCTAGTTAACTCTTACGGGCTCCACCTGCCAATAAGAATGATTATTGAAACGCAACTTTATAGTATTTAAACAGAGTATCTTTTATTAAAAATATAACTAAAACAATCAATCCTTATATAAAAACTCATGTAAAGGATGAATCTGATGCCGTCGAATAAGTTTGTTGATATCAGGTTCCAATTTACTCAAGAACAGTCGCAAGTCGCCACGAGTTACCGAATGATACCGAACAAGCAAACGATTTCTCTTTTTAGTAAGCAGTGTTGTCACAGCACTAAATCGACGTTCACACAAATATGACGATAGGAATGCTTTCAAGAATCGTTGAACGATTGACCACAATCCAGGGTACAATTGCGGGATCGATTTTGTAGCCAAAATTCTTGGTAACCATTTTTGAACTTGATTTTTATTTCCTCGTTTGTTGTCAATTCTATAAGTTCTTTTTCCAGCTGAGGTGAGATTGCTGTGTTGACGTTTGAAAACGGATCCAACACCCAGTCTGGTATTTCCAAGTTCAAAATGTCCTGGTATCGTTCGGTGAAGTCAATGTGGAGGTTTTCCAAATGTTGACAGTAGGCAAACAATTTGTCGTTACTGCATGATACTGATAAATTTGGAAAATTGTGAAACTCACGTCTGCCCAGATTCTTTTTGTGTAGAAGCAGTTTGGCTGCGAAAGCAGCAACGACGTTTTTTGTTTTAATTAAATGTAGTTTATCGCCTTGCAGTTGAAGATTCATGTCATTGAACAATTTATACAGGTCTGTCATGTAAGTAAGCTATATCATTATTTGATGTTATGAGCTTGTCGTGCAATTCTGTATCTTTAGTTTCCAAGAACTCTATAACAGAGTCAAACAGGTTGTAAAATCGAGTCAGACAATTGCCTCTTGATAGCCAACGAACTTCAATATGAAACAACAAACGGTTGAAATCCTCGTCATTAGTAACACAAAGCTGATGAAATAATCTATCATTCAAAGAGCTGTTGCGGATTTTATTGACTGCTTTGATAACATATTGCAGTGATTGAAATAGTTTTTCACTTAAGTTTCTAGCAACTAAATGTTGTCTATGAATAACGCAATTTACACCAAGGACATCTGGAATTTTATTTTTTAGGTACGCTATGAAGCCTTTATGGCACCCTGTCATAGCCGGTGCACCATCTGTAGCAAATGAGATAATATTTTTTAAAGGAATCTCTTTCTCATCGCAAAACTTTCCCAATGTATTGAATATGGTTTCCCCTTTTGTATCGGTCTCTAAATTTCTAGCAAATAATAGTTCTTCACATATTTAATAAACCTCACGTAAGACAACAACAATGCTTCATTAGTTGTAAAGTGGACTCATCGAGCTGAATTGAGAATTGACTTGTGCTCAGGTGATCGAAAAATGATTCTTCAGTGTTTTCAGCCATTTCATCAATTCGTCTTTGCACAGAATTATTACTCAAAGGAATTTTTCGGATAATATTTGCGGCCGGTTTATGAAGCACAGTAGTTATTACTTCATTTATTGCTGGCAATATTAACTCTTCTTCGATGTTATGTGGTTTGCCTTTTTGAGCAATTAACAAAGAGATATTGTACGAAGCTCGAAGTCCGACGTCATCTTGCTTAGCAGCCGCCGAAAACATTTTTTTTCTACACTTGGCTGAGTATTATGCTTCTTCTCTAGGTCTTGAAAATATGCTACATTCTTGTCTTTCTTATCTCGATGCATTTTATTCAAATGATCTTGCAGCCCTGAAGGCTTCATTGCTTCATTCGAAAATGTTTTAAGACATAGAAGACACAAAAGCGACGATGGGTTTGTGGGATTTTCAATAAATCCGAATTTAATATATTCCGCACAGTATTGCCGTCTCTTCTTTTTTTGGTTCCGTAGCCGAATGGCAAAAAACGGAACCCTTATAGTTTCGTCAAGTCTGTCTGTCTGTCTGTCTGTCCGTCCGTAAGTCACACCCATTTTATTCTGTAACTATAAGCATTACACAATTGAAATTTGGTAGGAAGATGTATCTTGTTAACCGCTTACCGATTCTCATACAAAAAATAAAAAATAATGACAGTTAAGGGGGGGCTTTCATACATGAAACTAAAACCAAAAATATTTTTTTTGTCAAACCTATGCGTGTGGAATGGTCTTTAATGGATAGGTCTTTTAAAATAACATGGAGGTTTCTAAAACCATTTTCTTTTAAAGTCAAACGTTTCATAGCTAGACGCTTCCAAAGTGGTAAAATGGGCTTCCCCCCCATCTAATTTCTAAACCAAGCAAGTGTAAATTTTGAAAAAAATATATAATGTAGATCTTAATAAATACTTTCAACGAAAATTGGTTCGGACGAGATCGAACAAGTAGTTTTTGAGATATAGCACATTTTCAACAACCGCAAACATAACTTTGTACTTCATACAAACACTATGAAAAACAAGGTTATATTTGTAGTCAACAAAATATTGTGGTATTTTACTAAGTAGAAGTAAATGGATTTCCTAATTCAGTTAAAGTTGGCACGGAACCCTCAGTGTGCGAGTCCGACTCGCACTTGGCCGGTTTTTACTTTTGACATTGTTTTGCTTTGAGAAATACATACATACATTCACGAGTCACTACTCGTAGAGGAGGCGTAAGTACTGCTCATCTATTGCGCGCGAAACCACAAATAAAAATAAAATAAATATTACATTGTTTATATAGGAATGCTTAAGTAGCAAGCGCCGACAGGAATAAAACAAAAATGCATAAACTCGTTTATCTCATTCGACGCTCAATCGTACTCAACAAGTCCGAACAAGTATTCAATGAACCAGCCAACTGATACAGGAATGCACAATTCGGGTTATTTAACTAAAACTTGGTAAAACATGAATCTACGAGTACTAATAACTATTAAAATGCGAAAGTGTGTCTGTTGCCTTTTTATTTGTTTGTTTGTGTCTACTGTCATTACGAAACGGAGCGACCGATTGACATATTTTCATTTTTTCTATATTCAATAAAATAGGACAGATATATGAACTACGCGGAGAGAAATATAGAACCGAGTTTGAGCAATCTTTTAATTCATATTAGTTGATGTTCACAAGTTGTTGTTGAGAGTCGAGAGCTCTTGCAGTCGTTGTTTAAGAGGCCTCCTAGCTAAATAAAGCTCCTAGCAAAAAAATCATTTTCTTTCTCTTACAGGCGCTGCAGGTCTCAAGGGGGGCGCCCTTGAGACCTGCAGCGCCCACAAGGGGGCGTTATCGCCCACTTTGGGAAAGACTGCTCTAGGGCTTTTTAAGATATCTTGTTAAGAAATGCAAAGCATTATATGCTATCACTGTTTCAAATAAATAGAAAGCTATTTAAAGTTTCTATGGCGATGGGCAATGTTACCCTCACATCTAGTCGAATTTTCATACTAAGGGAATTTTGGGTTAAGACTGTGCATTAGGTAAAAACAAAACTTTTTTTGAGCCACAAACACTCTATTCCAATTTGAGCTATTACCCCATATCATCAAACCGTATCTCATTACAGATTCTATGTATGCACGATAACATAAAATTGCAGTTTTTTTATTTGTCACTTTTGTAACTTAACTTAATGCATACACAAATTTATTTATTTTATTGCCAAATATAGTTTTTTACTATATGATCAAATTCGGCTAATATTCGTAAGTGATGCACTTTTATAACGAAAAAATCTCGGATTTTTAAATAGAAAAATCTTGAGTTTTTATAATAGAACCACATGCGTGTGTGAATGTACTACATTCTGTTTTTCTTAAACTCGGTATTCTCATAAATTGTTGGGGAGCTTAAAATTAATTGTTGGGGAGCTTAAAATTAAGCTCAAGTCCATACATACACATTAATAATATGCAATCCCGGAATCCTGTTTTTTTTTTTTTAATTAAATACCACATGCTAAAGTCGTCGTTTCCTCACTATGTTACAGACTAGTTTCGCATTCCTTTTCTGGAATCCCGGGACTTATATAAGAAAATATATATTTTTCCAAACTGCCTCCATAATATATTAGCCAAAAATGAACTTGAGGTAAATATGCATCTGATTATCCGATCTCTATGTACAACCCCAGTACAACGGACGAATATCGCAAAAATGATGACTGGGCAGAACAAATAATTACGACACCTTCAAAAGCCTAAAGAGAAGCTTTTAACTTTCATGGTCACTAACATTATAATAGTTAGATACAGGTTTGATCACTGGATTGAGTTCCATAACCCTCAGATCAGCTCGAAAGAACGCCATTACATATCAAGATTGGTTAGGAGCACCGACTGAATCCAGCTTAAATCACGAGGACGGGTTTTAATTGTAAAGTGCCTGGAATCCAGTAGTTTGGATATGTTAAAACCGTGTAAATAAACATAGTGCTGTTTTACGGACAGATACTGTCAGTGTTGTGTGTCGATTATGCGAGAAAATAGTGAGTTTGCGGACAATAGTACCGCCGGCGAGCGGAATAAACGACTTCGAAGGAGGGTAGACCGTATGTACGTATGTATGACGTAAGTTTACGTATGTGTACGTATGACCGTATGGTATGTTTGCCAATAAACCCACCTGCAAGTTCTCTTTAGTTACTCCGTGATCATGGCGCTTGCAACAATGCCGAAATATTGGAAGCTCATAAATACTAAGGAACATGGTAGCAATCCTGTATATAAATATTCTAATGAGATTCCAAGTTTCAGTAAACACATCATCAGGTTCCGTGCGAGAGTACAAAAAAAGTGCAACAGTGCTATTAACAAAAAAAAAAACTTTAAAAAGTAAAAACCGACTTCAAAACCATCTCAAGCATCAACTATCAGAGCACTAACTCTAAAAAGAAATTTTTGCCTAAAACAGATTCTTTTCTTTGAAAGAGTTTATTTAAAACTTTTAAGAGCATTTTGGTTTTTAAGCCGTTTTATTTTTAAGTTAATTTTATATCTTAATTTTTTGTGATTACAGGAGGGGAAGGGAGTTGCACATTATGACTCCGTTCTTTAAAAAAATTACCTAGCGTAGGTTCTGAAGGTAATTAAAATCTTGTACCTTTTAAATTTGCGAGTTTCCCTCAATTGCACCAAGATCCCATCATCACATCCCGACTTGGCAACATTGGGACCAACTAGAAGATTATACCTCTACCTAGAGGTATAAATAATAAATATAAATAAATAAATAAATATCCTTTGGACATTCCCACACATCGCCATCTAGCCCCAAAGTAAGCTACTCAAAGCTTGTGTTATGGGTGCCAGACAACGGATATAATACTTAAATACTTTTTGTTTGTAAATGCATACATGATATACATAGAAAACACCCAGACCAATACAAACAGACATGTTCATGCACACAAATGTTTGTATTGTGCGGGGATTGAATAAATAAATAATTGAACCCGCACCCGCTGCGTAGTCGGCGATTTCTCCACCACTACACCAGACGGGTCGTCGGCTATAATGCAATAACCTTAGTGAAAAAAAAATCAAATCGTTCTACTAATTACTGTACTATGAGGTAACACAGCCACAAAAAAACATACAGTTGAATTGATAACCTCCTCTTTTTTGAAGTCGGTTAAAACATTCAAGTTTCTACTTGATTGATTACTACGAGTACTTCTGATATATGAGGCAGAAGGCATTTAGCTGGTTAATTTACTTTAACCGTAAGTAGGCAATGCAAAGTCAAAAGGAATAATAGATCTTCAACTGGGTTTACGCAGTTACCTACTTTATAAACGAATCTGATTTGTTTTTAATGATGTAATATATCCACTCGTACTTTTCGAGTACTCTTGGAACACAAAAAGAAATCGGATGAGGTTGAGTGTAAAAAAAACATTGTACGGACAACAGCACGTCAAGGTATACACTGCGGTATCATATGCTGTTGTAATAAGAGCTAGTTTGCAACAAAGGTGTGTAACCTGATGTGCTGTCGACTGTACAAGCACCGTAGCTCTTAAAAAAATATTTGATTGTTGAATAAGTATTGAGTACGCGAACGAAACAACAAAAAGCACTGAAAATTTTCCACTGGGAGAGAAGTTTAGCCATAAAAATATTTATGATAAATCGTATCAATAATACCTCTTATCGTTTTATATGAATTTATAATAATACATATATGGTGGAGAGGTGGAGACATACACACATTTAAAATAGTTTGCGAATACTACTAAAAGCTGTTTATTAGGGTTTCGTAGCCAAATGGCATATCATCGGAACTCTTATAGTTTCGTCAAGTCTGTCTGTCTGTCCATCCGTATGTCACAGCCACTTTATTCTGAAACTATTAGCATTACACAGTTCAAACTTGGTAGGTAGATGTATCCTCCACAATTTCACCAACCGCAAACATAACTTAAATTTTCATACAAACACTATCCATAAAATATTGTGGTTTTTTGGCTGAATGAAAGTACGAGGAAGTAAGTGGATCCCTAATTCAGTTAAAGTTGGCACGGACCCTCTGTGTGCGAGTCCTACTCGCACTTGACTTTATCAAAAAACAAATTTGCTGTGTGTTTTCTTTGAATAAAAACCAATTTATAATATTATAATAATAGTAATATGAAAGGACATATACCTATCATTTTCCGGAACAAAAATGATTTTTTTTTTCATAGTGATCACAAACATTTTTGATGTGTGTTATTGACAAATGAGCCCTTTTTGGTCAGCGTTCATGGTGTATTGATGATAAAAGGTTTTTATAAAGGCGAAGGCATCCGGAAAAAGATGAGTAAAAAACATGGGACCCTTTGAAGCCTCTCTTTTATATTCTGATAACGTTTTCTATTTTATTGATGATTGCACTTTGTATTGATACTAAACTTAAGACAAAATGTATTTGATAACTTGACGGTAAAAAACATTTTATTGTTGTAGCCTTTGTGAGATATTGCGTGCTGGATTTTTAGCAAGATTATTAATAAAGAATCTGATTTAATAAAACATTCTATCTCAAAATCATATAGTAACAGCGACAGAAGATACCTCTATAATAATATTGTGTGTGTTTTTAAGAAAAAGACCTTAACCAAATGAAATGACCATTGAAATGACCTATGTCTATTGAAATGACCATTGGTTACGGTATTTTTTGAAATGATATGAAAATGAAACGAAAAAATTTTTATTGCCTTTACAATGAGGGGTACATAAAGATAACAAGTTAATTGTTGTACGTAAATGGCAAATGGAAGTGAATAAGCAGCCTACGCGTTAGAGTAAGCTTTTGCAAAATTTAACAGGATTGCTAATGTGACGTTGGCCGAGTGGTATAGGCATACGCCCGGATAGCGTAAGACACGGGGCTCGATTCCTCGTCTGTTACAGCCAAAGCTGCTTTTAACAAGTGCAATCTATACTAATATTATAAAGCTGAAGAGTTTGTTTGTTTGTTTGAACGCACTAATCTCAGAAACTACTGGCCCGATTTGAAAAAAAAATGTTTATGTTGGATAGTCCATTTATCGAGGAAGGCTTTAAGCTATATAACATAAAGATTCGACTCACAAGACCACAGCAGCAATAAAAAATGTTGCGAAAACGGGAGAAAGATATTCCTTTTGAGAGCTTCCGCTGCGTAAGCTGCGGAAACCGCTAAAGTTACACAAAAATCATGTATGACAAGATTGTTCAGCATTAAGAGTTCTATAATAAAGTCTGCGACAGCATAAGTCTATCTTTTATGGTTGACTTACCACAACCTTTTTTATGTTAATAAATTTGTAAAAAAATAATGTAAATAATCATTTTTAGAGGTGAATTATACACACAGGTATTTATTTTGATATTTCATCATCACGAGCATTTCATTTAGAACAAAATTGCCCTTTATATCATTTGATTCCAATAAATATCTTAGGAGCTATCACAGTTTTAACATAACTCCGCACCAAAATAATGTTCGCAGCTTAAGTACAACGTGCGCTTGCACTAATCTATACTAATATTATAAAGCTGAAGAGTTTGTTTGTTTGTTTGAACGCGCTAATCTCAGAAACTACTGGCCCGATTTGAAAAATTATTTTACGTTGGATAGTCCATTTATCGAGGAAGGCTGTAAGCTATATAACATAAAGATACGACTCACAAGACCACAGCAGCAATGAAAAGTGTTGCGAAAACGGGACAAAGATATTCCTTTTGAGAGCTTCCGCTGCGTACGTTGCGGAAACCGCTAAAGTTACACAAAAATCATGTATGACAGGATTGTTCAGCATTAAGAGTTCTATAATAAAGTCTGCAACAGCATAAGTCTATCTTTTATGGTTGACTTACTACAACTTTTTTTTATGTTAATAAATAATGCATCGTTTTTAGAGGTGTATTATACACACATGTATTTATTCTTATCAAAATAAATAGATTTATCATCACGAACATTTCATTTAGAACAAAGTTTCCCTTTATATCATTTGATTCCAATAAATATCTTAGGAGCTATCACAGTTTTGACATAACTCCGCACCCAAATAATGTTCGCAGCTTAAGTACAACGTGCGCTTGCGCTAATTATATTATAATGCTGAAGAGTTTGTTGGTTTGAACGCGCTTATCTCAGGAACTGCTGAACCGATTTGAAAAAATATTTCTGTGTTGGAACTTATTTATTGAGAAAGGCTTTAGGATATAAAACATGACGCTGCGACGGGAGGGGAGGGAGCAAACTCAAAACGCGCGGACGAAGTCGCAGGGGACCGCTAGTTTATACTATAAAGTCTTTTTATTAAATTATGAAGGCAGCTATATACCTCTCAATTATATTGTAGATGAGAACTGCACTGCGTGGTATAATAATAGAATTTGAGTCAGGTGCTGTAATACTGAACTATTCTAATTAGCAAAGCTACCTACTCGGGACTGAGCAGGCAACTAATTATATGTAATCCAAATTATTTCCTACGTTTACAATGCTTTCAAATGTGTAAGTACGAACCTTCATGTTAAAATTTTAGGAAATTCATATTCGTACCTATCTTACATGCAAAATCGCTAAACCCTTGAAGTGATTAAGATAAAGTTAAGAAAGTTCGTAATAAGTATCCAATATTTTTTAAACATAAATCAAACATGTTTTTTATTGTTATAAAATTTACAGCTCTTAACAAAAAAAACTTAGCTAATCTTACGTTCGTAAGGAGTCATGCAGAGAAAAGCAAACTTTATATCCATGAGCAAGAAACAACCAGTAAAATTATTTCATTTTGATCCCGGCGCGACTTATTTCAGCCTTTTCAACCTTTCCCACTCATAAGAGTACTTTTGGTTTCATAAATTGTGTAAAACACTCATTTACCGTCAATTCATTCTAACAAGGATGTTATTATAAGGCCTAAGTACTACCTCACACGGAATTTTACATATTTTTAAATGAATTGTCATCAAGTGTTTGGAATTTTCTTTTAATGAATTACCTACCTGCCTACCCACAGACTTTTTTTATAAAGAGAGTAACAAATCCCGATCTTGCATAAAATTTTCTCTCACCCACACCGCCCGCGGCACTTACCGGCGGCCATGCCGTTCATGCCGTACGGCTTCCGCTTATGACCCAGCGCTTTTTTCCATAGTACGAGTAACTGACAGTTAATTGACATATGCCGCCGGCTATGCCGTCAAGCGGTGTGGATCATAAAATTAATATTCATAATAACTTTATGGTGTGGATCATCATGGTTTGAAACATAGTTATTATCAGGGTGATGTTGTCTAAACAAGACCTCTGTCCCTGTCATAATAAAATTATATTGTGGAAAGTTAAGTGAGACGCTAATAAGTTAATAAGAGATCATTTGACCTAAATTACATTCTCCTACTTTCGGGACTACAGTTTACGTTACGTTCAGTTGTATGTTTGCCATACAATAGCAAATATTATGAGGTAAATAAGTAGTAAGGTAGATGCAAATGTTTTCATCTACTAATACTAGCGGGCCCCCGCGACTTTGTCCGCGTTTTTCATTTCCTCCCATCTTTTCTCCTCCCGTCGCAGCGTGACGTTTTAGCCCATAGCCTCAAGCCTTTCACGATAAATAAGCTATCCAACACAAAAAGATTTTAAAAAATCGGTCTAGAAGTTCTTGATATTAGCGCGTTCAAACAAAAAAAGTCTTCAGCTTTATTATATTAGTACAAGTGGTCCTCCGCGAATCCGTCTGCTCGTTTTTCGATTTTTTCTCGCCTTTTAAACCTTCCCTAGACCTCCACAAATATTTCAAGACTAAGATAAGATAAATCCGTTCAGCCGTTCTCGAGTTTTAGTGAGACTAACGAACAGCAATTCATTATATATATATATTTATATATATATATAGATTATATCTTTACTAAGATTATAAAGCTAGAGTTTTTTAGGGTTCCGTACCTCAAAAGGAAAAAACGGAACCCTTATAGGATCACTTTGTTGTCCGTCTGTCCGTCCGTCTGTCAAGACCCTTTTTCTCAGGAACGCGTGGAGGTATGAAGCTGAAATTTATATCAATTACTCAGGTCTACTGTCCCTTGAAGCTGTGAAAAAATCAAACTTCTAAGCCAACGCAATCAAAAGATACAGCCGTTTATGCCGCAAATTTTCGACACTTGCAAGGGAATCAAAACCTACAGGGTGCTTCCCGTGAACTCAGAATCTTGAAATTTGGTACGAAGCAACGTCTTATAGCATAGATAAAGAAAAATAACGAAAACCATAAATTTTTAGTTACATCATCATCATCATCATCATAATCAGCCAAAGGACGTCCACTGCTGAACATAGGCCTCCCCCACGGCTTTCCACAGCGACCGATCACTAGCGGTCTGCATCCAGTTTGATCCTGCGATCTTTTTAAGGTCGTCTGTCCATCTTGTTGGTGGACGTCCTACGCTGCGTCTTTGGTCGAAGGGTCTCCAATCTAGAACTTTCCTGCCCCAACGGCCATCAGTTCTTCGCGCTATGTGCCCTGCCCACTGCCACTTAAGCTTACTGATTCTCAAGGCTATGTCCGTTACCTTGGTTCTTCTACGTATCTCTTCGTTTCTGATTCGATCTCGTAGAGAAACACCGAGCATAGCCCGCTCCATCGCTCGTTGTGTAATTTTGAGCTTCATTATAAGGCCCATAGTAAGAGACCACGTTTCGGATCCGTATGTCATCACTGGTAACACACACTGATTGAAGACTTTCGTCTTCAGACACTGAGGTAATTGAGACGAGAAGACGCTCTTGCGCAGTTTCCCGAACGCTGCCCAGCCGAGTTGGATTCGTCGATTGACCTCTTTCTCGAAGTTGGACCTACCCAATTGGATCACTTGTCCCAGGTAGACGTACTCGTCGACAACTTCGAGAGTTGAGTTCCCAATGGATACTGGAGTGGGTACAACAAGGGAACTCGACATAATTTTCGTCTTCTCCATGTTCATTTTAAGACCCACTTGTTGGGATACTCGGTCGAGGTCTTCGAGCATAGTGCCTAGATCATCCAGCGTCTTTGCCACAACGACTATGTCATCGGCAAACCGAAGGTGTGTTATGTATTCGCCATTGACGGAGATGCCGAATCCTTCCCATTCCAGGAGCTTGAAGGCGTCTTCCAATGCCGCTGTAAACAGTTTCGGAGATATAACATCGCCCTGTCTTACACCTCTTCGCAATGAAATCGCCCTCGTATTCTGTTCCTGTACTCGGACCGACATGGTGGCGTTGTTATATAGACACTTTAACACCTCTATATACCTATAGTCTATGTGACACCGCTGAAGAGACCGAAGCACCGCCCAAGTTTCGATCGAATCAAAGGCCTTCTCATAGTCCACAAAAGCTAAACATAGAGGCATATTATACTCCTCGGACTTCTGTATAATTTGCCTTAGCGTATGAATGTGGTCTATGGTACTATAGCCTTTTTGGAAACCGGCTTGTTCGGGAGGCTGGAAGTCATCAAACCACGTGCGAGACATCACATAATATATATTTTTTTAATAATTTTAAACTTACTACCCATTTCCTCATAAACGCGTAGAGGTATTAAATTGAAATTCATACCAAAGACTCAGGTCTATAATACCTTTAAGCTGTAATAAAATCAAACTTCTATGTCAACGCAATCAAAAGAAACAGCAATTTAAGCTGCATATTTTGAAACTCGCAAGGGAATCAAAACCTAAAGGGTACTTCCAGTCGACCTAGAATCTTGAAATTTGGCATGAAGCAACGTTTTATAGCACACATAAAGGAAAAATTCCGAAAACCTTAAATTTTTAGTTACATTACAAAATATATATTTTTTAATAAATATAAACTTATTACTTTTTTCCTCATGAACGCGTAGAGCTATCAAGTTGAAATTCATATCAAATACTTAGATCTAATGGCCTTTAACCCATAAAGATGAAATAAGATATTTGCGCACGGGCGGGACTTGAACCAGCAACCTTTTGGCAAACCGGGCCAAACGCTCTTACCAATTGAGCTACCGTGCTGTTAGTCCGACCCTGCGAAATTTGTGGTTTCTTATGAAAACGTCAATTGCGTGACGCTTAGCGCCATCTAGCCGTCTGTTTATGAAACAGATGGCCCAAGCAGTTATTCTTTACAGAATAAATTCAACTATATATTTTGGGATGGCGCTGAGGTCACTCGTAATATTTATTAGTCGCCGTATCTTGTGTTGTTAAAAATAGTTAAAACTCTGATTTATGTACAATAAGTTTATAAAAACACTTATTATGTTGTAAATATCAAGTGACGTTGTTATCCGTACCAAACGTGAAGTACTTTCGATGTTATATACCTAGTGTCAAAAACAGTGTAATAGGAAGTGACCAAAAATAACAAGAAGATAAGAAGTGAAACATCGAACTATCTAAACTGTGTACACATACATTAATAAAACTAAGTGATTTATGAACAATTTAATTTAAGTGACAAAAAAAGAACAGTGACCAAGTGCAAACATTCCTTTGTGAATACCTCAACCATTAGTCATAGTAACGAACTTTTGAGTTGCGCGGCAAAGTATCTACATGAATTTCGTACTTCACGCTAATGACCGGCTGCCGTTGCGGTTAGAGAGTGGGCTTGAACGCAACTAGCACCGTGTTCAAATCACATACACCCGACGTTCTTTTTGTAAAATTATAGTTTCTCAAAAATACAAAACAAAATGAATTTTCTTGAGAACATAACATTTCGGCGCACTCACACTCAATCAGATTCCAAAGATAAGTCATTCACAGCTTCAACACTAGATGACACTACTAGTAGCCTTCCTGACATGTCCATAGATGGTAATTTAGAATTAATAAATCAACTTAGAAAAGAAATTGAAAACCTAACTACTCAGTTAAGCAGTGCCCACTTGGAAATTGAAACACTTTCTTTGGAAAATAGTAAATTAAGAAAAAACAATGATGACTTGATTAAAAAAACTGACCTTTATAAAGAAATTGCTAACAACAGTCCATTTAAGAAACAAAAGACTACTACTCCGGTAAAGAAAAGACAAATTAAAAACAATAATAACAAAAGTACGCAAACAGATAACATAACAAATATAAAGAATATAACTGATGACGTTACCACAAAAATAAATAAGAAGACAACTGCGTGCAACGAATATGAAAAATTAGAGTCGGCGACACAATGCAATCCTAAACAAACACAACAATTAAAACGTATATGCCTTATAAGTACAAACAAAAATAACGAAGTACTAGAAATTGCTCAAAAAACGATAAGAGAATGCTCAATGTGTCACTACCTTTACCCAAACTGTGACACTAAGTATCTACTAGCTAGCATTGAAAAAAAGTTAGTGGGATATACTATGAGCGACTACTGTGTCATAATGATAGGAGATAAAGATTTCAACATTACAAAAGATTATTTGGGTTTAATTTATTACATTCGTGATAGCCTAAAACGAATTAAGCACACGAATATTATAATATGCCTTCCTACATACAAATGCGGAGCTTCATTCAATATGTTTAATTGGAGAGTTGAAACTCTTAACAACTTGCTGTACCTAGACATAATGACCCATGAACATGGATACCTACTTGACACAAATAAAAAACTACACTATGACTACAGAATGTTTAATAAATATCTTGGGCACATAAATAACTTCGGACTTCAAACAATATTTAATGATATACAAAACTTGATTGCGGAAATAGAAAACAGCTACATGATTGAGGAAGAATTAACACCGACTGAAGCGCCAAACAACGATATTGATCCGCTGTTTTTTCGAGACTGAGTTCCTACATATTCTACATCAAAACATTGCAAGAGTGCTAAGCAAGACAGATGCCCTGATGATCAACATGCAGGAGTTGGTAGATAGAAATATACATTTAAATATACTTTGCATCACGGAACACTTTATAATGGAGGGCCATGAGTGTATATTAGATATCCCAAACTTTGTTCTAGCTAGCTCCTACTGTAGAAAAAGTAAAAAACGAGGCGGTTCATGTATTTTGGTTAGGAAAGAACATAAATGGAGAGAAATTATTGAAATTAAAAATATGGCAATAATAAACGCATTTGAAAGTTGTGCTATTGAGCTTATTGAATATAGATTGAAAGTGATGTGTTTATATCGTATACCTGATGCAATTAATTTAGATGTATTTTTTGAACAGTTAGAAAAAGCTTTAATATATCTGTCCAAGTTTAAAGGAACTAATATTATTCTTTCTGGTGACTTCAATATTGACATTTTGATAAAAAATAATGTGACTGAAGAATTTGAATATTGTTTATTAAATTATAACTTAACATTGGCCATTAGACAACCGACAAGATTATCAAGCCAAAAATGTATTGACAACATCGCTCATACCTTTAAAAAAAAATGTGAGACTGAAGTGTTGGAATTTTGCTTATCTGATCATACAGCTCAATTGATCAAAATACCAGTTAAAAGAATATTAAAGCAACGATACTGGCGAAAAACTATACGTGACTACAGTGATGAATATATTCAAAAATTTATCATGTGTATTAAGAGTCTATCTTTCTCTAGAATGTATTCCTGTACAGACCCAACTCTAACATATCGCTGCTTCATGGAGGATTTCAGTCTTTTTTAAAATCTATGTTTTCCACTAAAGCAAATAACTATTAAAGTAAATAGTACACCAAAATGGATATCTCGAGGTTTAAAATTATGTAGCAAAAGAAAAAGAGAACTACTTTGGAAACTTAGACTAAGGCCGACAAAAAATAACATTACAATATACAAAAATTATTCAAAAAGGTTTAAAAAAAATATAATATTGACAAAGCGTGCACAAAATAATTATAAAATCAAAACTTCGGAAAATAAATCTAAAACTACATGGCAAATTATTAATAGCGCTAAACTAAATGTACCTAACAAAACATAGCAAAAATTAAAATAAATGACGAATATATAACGGACCCAAAAAAAATTGCTGACAAATTTAATAATTATTTTATTGACAAAATCAACCCATTGCACGGATATGGTAAAAATGTAACTAATAACTTCCAACACCAATTAAACTCTATGTTCATGTCGCCTTGTCTTCCTATACAAATCTCTAAAATCATACAAGGTTTGAAGGGAACAAATAGTGTAGGATACGACGGTATTGCTACTAAAATAATAAAATCTGTTAATAAATACATATGTCAGCACTTATGCTATATATTGAATCTAAGTATAGAAAAAGGTATCTTCCCCAGTGTCTAAGGTAAGGTTATTTAAAAAAAACAATAGAGATCTCATGGAATATTACCGACCCATTGCACTCATATCAGTCTTTTCAAAAATCTTTGAGAAATACATTTATAGTGAATTAAACAGTTACATGGAAAAAAATAACCTACTTCGTACTGAGCAAAAAGGATTCCGACAAAACAGAACAATTAACATGGCTATTTTTGACTTCTATAAATATGTTATAAATCAGGTGGATAGGACTAATCCTGTATGTGCTCTGTACTGTGACATGACCCAAGCGTTTGACTATGTTGACCACAACATTTTATTAAAAAAAACTGTCAGCTTATGGCATCAGGGGAAATGTCCTTAATTTAATAAAATCCTATCTCAGTGATCGTTCTCAAAAAACCGAAATATGTAGAATTAATACAAAAACAAATTATGAGGAATTTTTTACCTCTAAGGAACGAAGTGTAAAGTACGGGGTTCCACAAGGCAGTGTATTAGGGCCTCTTCTATTCATTATATATATTAATGACCTGCCAACCGCCACAAGACAACCCATGACATTATTCGCAGATGATAGCACGGTGACAATTAAGTGTAATGACATAAATACGTATAAATTTGACATTAATGATTCTTCAAACTCTATAATTTCGTGGCTGAATAATAATAATTTAAAAATAAACATTGACAAAACCCATATAATGCACTTTAACCAAAGATCTGAAACTCCTTCTGACATTATTATATCGTACCAGGGTAAAACAATTAGCGAAGTAGACACTGCTCGCTTTCTAGGTATCCAAATAGACAATAAATTGAATTGGAAATATCATACCAACGAGTTATGTAAAAAACTAAGCACCCAAGCGTATGCGTTATATAGGCTTTCCAGTACAGTTAATGTTGACGCATTACTAACTGCTTATTATGGCTTAGTCGAATCCCATTTGAGATTTGGTATAATTTTTTGGGGTAACTCTACCAACAAAGAAATAGTTTTTAAAGGCCAAAAACGTTGCATTCGCTCTATGTTTAGATTACAAACTACTGATACGTGTAAAGGTATGTTCAGAAAGCATAAGGTTTTGACGCTTCCGTCATTATACATTTTGGAAACCGCTCTTTTTGTGAAATGCAACCCTCATTTATTTGAGCGCATGGCTGATATATACGTGCGCAATCGCCGTGGTGGAAACCGTTTATGCTTACATCCTTCGAAAACAGCATTGTTAAATAAAAGTTGTGTATGCATGGCCCCTAAAATTTACAACAAACTACCCAATAACTTGAAGCTTTTGAATAAGGACCTTTTTAAAAATAAACTTAAAGTAATCTTGGTCGACAAATGTTATTATAATGTACAGGAATTTTTTGATGACAAATTTTGACATTTTTATATATAATTTAATGTGACATTGTTTTTTTTATCAATTATTATTATTTAATTATGACTTAATGGGATTGTGTCTGCATTTTGAATATTTGAATACAATTTGTTCGCTTTTAATGACATTTTTACACGCCGAATGTTGGCAGAACATGTTGATACTATAACTTTGTTGTCATCATTTATGTACACACATGTTTAGTAAATAAATATCTTTATCTTTATCTTATCTTATCTTTATCTTGGAAATTGATGACGCTTCGCTATCTAATGCTTTAGAATGTTTTTAACACTCACAGTGTCGGACTAACAGCACGGTAGCTCAATTGGTAAGAGCGTTTGGCCCGGTTTGCCAAAAGGTTGCTGGTTCAAGTCCCGCCCGTGCGCAAATTTTTGGTTTCTTATTTCATCTTTATGAATATAAAAATATGACACTGTGAGTGTTAAAAACATTCTAAAGCATTAGATAGCGAAGCGTCATCAATTTCCAAGTTGAATTTATTCTGTAAAGAATAACTGCTTGGGCCATCTGTTTCATAAACAGACGGCTAGATGGCACTAAGCGTCACGCAATTGACGTTTTCATAAGAAACCACAAATTTCGCAGGGTCGGACTAACAGCACGGTAGCTCAATTGGTAAGAGCGTTTGGCCCGGTTTGCCAAAAGGTTGCTGGTTCAAGTCCCGCCCGTGCGCAAATTTTTGGTTTCTTATTTCATCTTTATGAATATAAAAATATGACACTGTAAGTGTTAAAAACATTCTAAGGCCTTTAACCCGTGAAAAAAAAAAAACTAAGTCAACGCAAAAACGCAAAACGCAAAAGTACAACCATTGATACCGCATATTTTGAAACTTCGCCACCACTTCCCCACCACTTCCTGTTGACATAGAATCTCGAAATTTGGTAAGAAGCAATAGCTTACAGCACAGGTAACAGAAAAATTCCGAAAAGCTTAAAATTTTAAGTAGTTATACCACCAAAAAAATTGTGATTGTAAACATAATTGTAGTTACAGCAATGACCGCGAGTTATTATACTATGTATGGGGAGGGCAACATTTTTCAATGATATGTGTTAATATAAAATAAAGGATTACTTAAACGATAAAGAGATCTTGGTCTTAAATTTATGTTCCTCCATCTTTCCCCATTGTAATGTTATGAATTTCATTTTGCAATAAAAATAACATAGTTATGACTCGATTGTCGTAATGAACGAACTTTGTAAACCTTGCAGGTTTGTACGGAACCCTCGGTGCGCGAGTCCGACTCGCACTTGGCCGGTTTTTTTTTGTTTGTCGCGTACAAACAAAAAAAAAACCGGCCAAGTGCGAGTCGGACTTATCACAGGAACTATTAGGGGGTGGAAGGAAATAAAAACGCGTGGACGAAGTCGCGGACGACCGATAGTCCTACGAGCTCAAGATAGGTGTGCCGGAAGTGTGTGCGAGCTGAGATAAGAATGAATGTAACTTCCTGTAAGTGGCCTTAATTCATATAGTAAAAGAGAGAGAAATGGGTGGTCGCTTCCTGTAGAAGCAATCTGTAATTATAAGGAAGAGGCGTTAAGTACATTACATGTAATGGTTAAGAGTATTACATTTTTAACACTTGCAGTGTCATATTTTATATTCATAAAGATGAAATAAGAAACCAAAAATTTGCACGGGCGGGACTTTCTGGCTAACCGGGCCAAATGCTCTACCAATTGAGCTACCGTGCTGTCTGTCGGACCCTGCGAAATTTGTGGTCTCTTATGGATAAGTCATTACGCATGATGTTTGGCGCCATCTACCCATCTGTTTATGCAACAGTGGGTCAAGTAGTTATTCTTTACAGAATAAATTCATTACATGTATTTTCAGTTCGTAAGACTTGTGATTTTGAATTGAAATTAAATTTGAATTACCTACTTATCCCTGTAATATTTGTTCTAGACGAGGGACATGACTTAAGGAATATAAGGCTGCCGGCAAGTAATTATATTTCTTAAAGTCAGTTTTTCTTGTCTAGTCGAATAATGTACCGTAAAACGGGGTAAATTGGTCCAATCTTTACTTTTAACTTCAAATTTATCCTTCTTCTGTTACGCATATGGTTTTTCTAGGTATCCTTATATATGAATGGTGAGCTCACTTACATGAAATGTAGCTTAAGTTTCCTATATTATTGTCATATTTTTAGAAATTCATCGAAAACCCCATCAGATTCCAATTTACCCCTAACGGGGTTAATAGGTTCAACAGAGAGGTTAATCAGAATTTTTACCAGGGTTGTCACTTAACCTTACAAAGAAAGTGCTAACCTAATACCTACCTGTAGTTTTTTGAATTTTATAAGTGCTAATAACAACCTTAACTGAATAATTGTATTGAAATTTCAATTTGTGCACCTAAGAATTAATATTGATATTAAATTTTCTACAATATAAAGCTCTTCTTCTTTGCTTAGTGCTGTTGGCCTACCATGGGTTCTTATGGCGGCATAGTACCGATTTTGATATGTTATATTTTTGGGCCACAGCACTAAGCTATTTTCGGTTAGAGCTATTTCGTCCAGAACCTGTTTAATAACCAAATCTCGTATTTTTTGTACCGTTTAGCACCTGGTTTTGCAACATAATTGTGAGGCATCCTGAAAAGCAAAAATAATATAAATTTGGAAAAAAGAAATGGTAGCACTTCATGTACTTTATAATCGGCCTGAATTGAGTACCTACCTATAGTAAAAGAAAGTACCTATAGTAAAAGAAGCAAACTTTAAGATATACGTAGATGACTGTATATTTAGGTTTATACCCGAGGTAAAGTGGAAGGAATGAATACCTAGTCTATGGCTTATTAAAACAAAGCGGTTTTCATTGTTAACATTTTGTGTTCAGGTACTGACCTACCTATAAAAAAGTGATAATTTGCAATTGCTTATAGTTAAAATTCAAATACAATTTGGTAGGTATTTTAATGCAGAATTATTAACTAAGTCACAGTTACTGACATAGAATACCTTTGGGTAGGTATTCTAAATGAATTTACTTTAATTCCCTACCTACATTTTAGATTTCAGTTTTTGACAACCCTATTTATGAATCCCAATTTGCCTCGTAATCGAACCAAATAACCCTCGTGTTGTTCCATTTATACCTGTTCTTATGCCAATTTCCCCCATTCGCGTTCCTATTATCTCCAAAAATAAACTAAATACACCAGGTCGAGTAAAACTAAGATTTGTCAACAAAAATTCGCAATTTTTATACAACTTTACATTTATTTAAAGCACAATCCACTAATATGATCGAATTAAGTCAAATTCAGCACTTACTATAAATATAAGTAGACAAATACTCAAAGTGTAAAGGCACAATTTAAACGTGTTCACGACGACCTAACTTTCAACGTATTTTTTTTAGTAAACACTGATTGGCTGGCGTTAATGCTCAGTGTAGCCAGTAAAAAAAAACGTTCTATCGTTCAGAAATGAAAAAAAGTTTAGATCTCTCTTAAAAAAAATAACGCAAGAAGAACGGTTTAGAAATGTAGACTTTTGTTCCATTTTACCCCGCCGTTCCAATTTTCCCCGTTTTACGGTAAACAATCTTTTCAAAACTTTTAAAATAATATCAGTTACTTAAAATAATTATGTTTTTGATTAAAAAAGTTTTTAGTGTTCAACGATAACTTACCTTTGTAGGTTGTTTTTTGTGTTTATATTATTTTAAAATGAATAATTTGGATAAAAGGAGTGTCATGATTGTTTACAATATGCGACAAGCTGAGAAGAACCGAATTTATGCACGAGCACGATACCTACATTGAAGAAAGTAAATCTGGCAGCAAGCAAGACGCATGAACGTCATTGTGCAGACAACAGCAAATCAAGGTAAACACTGTCTTATGCCATTGGAAAAAGGGCTAGTTTGCAACAAAAGTGGGTAACCTGATGTGCTGGTGATTGTACATATGTACCATGGTGCCAATCTTCTGTGAGAAACATTGAGAAACGGGGCCTTATGTTTAGTCATGATGGTATTCTAATTACTGATGTTGAGATTGCGAAGTGCGGTAAGGGACCGTCCATTAATCACGTGAGGCTCAAAAGGGGGGGAAGGGGATACGGAAAACATCACGAAGCATCACGAGGGGGGAGGGGGGGTCTCGTTAGACACCACGTGTATTAATTTTATTCATTTATTGTCAAAAAGCGCTATTTCTGAACCGAAATTTTGATCGGCGCGAAAATTTGAACGATTTGTTGTCACAAACCTCTTTGCCAATAACAACTGCCAGTGAAAGAGAAGCTTAACCAGTTGTAACCTTAAATGAAAGTCTTGCATTGCAACTCTGTGGGACGAAGACAACATTAATAATTCATTAATTTTATTGCAAATACATATAAATGTTTTTCGAATCACCATTTTTAGGGTTCCGTAGCCGAATGGCAAAAAACGGACCCCTTATAGTTTTGTCAAGTCTGTCTGTCTGTTTGTCTGTCCGTCCGTATGCCGCCATTTTATTCTGTAACTATATGCATTACACTGTTGAAATTTGGTAGGAAGATGTATTCTGTTACCCGCTTACCGATTCTCATACAAAAAATAAAAAATAATGTTATTTAAGGGGGGGGGGGGGGTTCCAATACATAAAACTAAAACCGAAAAATTTTTTTTTTGTTAAACCTATACGTGTCTATGGATAGGTCTTTTAAAATGATATTGAGGTTTCTAGAACCATTTTCTTTTAAAGTCTAACGTTTCATAGCTATACGCTTCCAAAGTGGGAAAATGGGCGTCCCCCCAACTAACTTCTAAACCAAGAGAGTAAATTAGACGTAAATTTTAAAAAAATATATAATATAGATCGTGACAAATACTTTCAACGAAAATTGGTTTGGACGAGATCGAACGAGTAGTTTTTGAGATATAGTATGTTTTCAATAACTATGAAAAACAAATTTATATTTGCAGTCAACAAAATATTGTGGTATTTAACTAAGTACAAGTAAGTGGTTTCCCTAATTCAATAAAAGTTGGCATGGAACCCTCATTGCGCGAATCTGACTCGCACTTAGCCGGTTTTTTCAACACTTTTACGGACAGTACCCAGACACAACAGAAATTTTATTGTAATCCCGCCTATAGGTGGTCACTGTCCGTGAAAGAATTAAATATTTTTCCAGTCAAAAATAGCCTTTACATAGACTTCCAAAAAATACACGTGAAACAGGAGGGGAGGGGTGGTAGTCCCAAACCTCACCAAATATCACCAGGGGGGAGGGGGGGATCCAAAATTGAGAAAAACGACCTCACGTGATTAATGGACGGCCCCTAAGTAGATGATTTGCGACTGGATATAAATATTGTTTTTAACCGACTTCAAAAAAGGAGGAGGTTATCAATTCAACTGTATGTTTTTGGGTATCTATGTTACTTCATATCACAGTCATTTATTGACAGAATCCAAAAAAAATAGAAAAAATAGAAAAATAAATACCTTCAGTTGGTCCCATTGTTGCGAATTCGGGATCTGATGATGTGATCTTGGTGTAATCGAGTTTTACTAGAATCTTAATGTTGACGTGTTATTACGTCTAAAAGTGAACATCTTGAGGAGCTGAGCTGATGATGGAACTCTTTAACGCTTTGGAGTTCAGTAATTAAAATTACAGAACTTATGCTAGGTGATTTGTATCTTCTTAAATAACAGAGTCATAAGGTGCAACTCCCATCCCCCCTTCTCCTGTAATCCCTAAAAATGAAGAAATAAAATTAACTTAAAAAAAAGTTAAAATCGACTTCAATTCCAATACGCACCAAAAAGTCTTTACCATTGAACTCTTGACCATTAAAAAGAAAGGAATACATTTTAGGCACAATTTATTTTTTATTATTTGTTCTCATTACTCCAGTGGGAAATCACGGCACGAAGCCGGTCCTTTTTGAAAGGCATATATTGGGCTAATATGGGTTCAAAACAAAAACAACCCTTTGAAATATTGTTGTATTATCTCTTGCGTATTTAGACAGTTATTTTAAAAGTGTGATACTTACTTAGTTCTTCGGACCTAGGTGCGTATTGCAATGCAGATATGTCGCTTCGCTTTACTATATCAAATTAAAAATATTATTTAATATAAATATTAATACTCCTACCATTTTAGTGTTATAATAATATTATTATACTTTTTGATACTATTCGTTTACACTGAGTGGGGATTGAACGGATTAAGTTGGATCGCTATATGCCCTCTTTACTATAATTCGATGTCATAAAAATTATGACAAATAACCTTGGATATTAGTTGTCAAATTGCACACACAGCGCATTTAAAAGTCGTTACCCCTGCATTTACCTACATAGTACAGAAAAATATTATAAGTCGAAAAACATTTTTCTACAAGATTAAAGCAATCGTGCCCACCTTATAACAAAGGATTTAGATGACAAACAACAGGTTTGAATAGTATTTCTTTTGATTCTGGTTTCACAACAAAACCTTTGAATCAAGTTTGTTTTAGAAATTTATTTGAACAGTGCCCGCCCAGTCAAAATTTTCACGTAAAGTTTGAAAGCAAAGTCAGATCCCTTTTTTCTACCCTTCACAATATTTTATATCTTTGACATAAAACGACATAGTGTCTCCCACTTCTTTAACTTTTTACATTCCACAGCTCTTGTTGAAACCGATTTATGTGCATATTTCGGTTCGAACTGTATCTATCTACTGTAAATAGTATATTATTTATATGTAATAGTAGAGATACGTAGAAGCACTAAGGTAACGGACATAGTCTAAGAATCAGTAAGCTCAAGTGGCAATGGGCCTACATAGCGCGAAGAACTGATGGCCGTTTGGGCAGGAAAGTTCTAGATTGAAGACCCTTTGACCAAAAGCGCAGCGTGGCACGTCCACCGGCAAGATGGACGGATGACCTTGTAAAGATTGCGAGATCAAACTGGATGCAGACCGCTCACAACCGGTCGCTGTGGAAAGCCGTGGGACAGGCCTATGTTCAGCAGTGGACGTCCTTTGGCTGATAATGATGATGATTATGTAAATAGTCAACCAATATTTATAATCAGTATGGATGTGACTTGCAGCAGCAATAACTTAAACCGCTTGTGGGTTAATCATGCTGTTTTTGTATTGTATCCATTTGTGTTCTATGTATGGTAACAAATGAAACAAAAACCGGCTAAATGCGAGTCGAACTCGCACACTAAGGGTTCCGTGCCAACTTTTACTGAATTAGAGATCCGCTTATAAGCCATAAAACCACAATATTTTGTTGACAGCAAATATAACTTTGTTTTTAATAGTATTTGTATGTATAACAAAGTTATGTGTGCAGTCACTGAAAATGTGCTGTATCTCAAAAACTACTAGTTCGATCTCGTTCAAACCAATCGTCGTTGAAAGTTTTTGTCAAGATTATTTTTTTTCAAAATTTACCCTTAACCCTTCTAGCCCCTAACTCAATTCCGTTTTAACTTTATTATGCTTAAAATATGCCTCATTAATTTAAACGATTATTTAATGGATCTCATCCCAAAAACTGTACATTTCAGTTTTTGTTTAAACCTGTGGTCGTGACGAATCGCGAAGGTAAGTGTGAATCAAAACAGTTTATTCAGGAAGTCGGTGGGAGCGGGTTCCCAAACATTATTTTAAAAGTTTGATGATAGGGACTCTCAAACGTATGACTTTTATAGAACATGGTTTATGGTTTCTGTCATTTAAAAAATCCTATTCATAGACACCGTACACGCATAAGTTTGTCATTTTTTTTGTTTTAGTTTCATGTATGGGTGCGGTATGGGAGCGGTTAACAGGATAAAACTACCCACTAGTTTAGTTTGAAGAAAGTTTGAGTTTTAAGAAAATTCAGATTTAATTATTTTCATAGAAAACAGAGGTAATATGAACAAGAAAAACCTAAATACATACTTTGACATTTAAAAAAAATAAATGTGAATAAAACAATATTGTTTACATTACCTTACAGTAGTGGATTGCCAGACGAAGAAAATGATTTAAGATATAAAATTAATTTGCAACTGCATAAATTGACATCATATAAGGTGAATAAATTCCACCTACTCGACATGAATAATTATTTTAAAAACAAAGTATATTTGACGCGAGATAATTATTATGTTAATAATTATTTCAAACGACAGATAGCAATGTCGCTATCATATTATTTTGACTATTCAGCCAAGAACTTGGCTACCAAATCTGCTTTTATTGAGCAGATTATTGACATGAATATTCAACCATTGGAAACAGTTCCAATAACAAACAATCATTTAAATTAGTAGATCAGACAATAGAGGATAACTCTTGCTTATCAGAAATTGTAGAATCAAATCAATGAAATATAGTACATCAAAATATTCAAGGCTTTTCTGGAAAAGATTTGGAAATTGGATTGTTTTTAAATAAAATGAATATTCATGTTCTCTGCATAACTGAGCACTGGCTCAAGCAGCATGAACTGATGTTATCGATAGATAATTATAATCTTATTAGTTCGTTCGCTAGGGAGTCTGCCATTCGCGGCGGGACACTTATATTAATTAATAATAAACTAAAATGTAAAGAGTGAAAAGACATAGTGTCTCTCCTTAGTCTCTCATTATTGAGCGAACAATTGAGATATCGTGTGCGGAGCTGGACGGCTACATTATTGTCTGTGTTTATAGACCCCCAAGTGGAAACTTTAAATTATTTGAATCTGTAATGGAAAATGTGTTAAACAAAATATGTAAAACTACAAAGAAAGTAGTTGTATGTGGAAATTTCAATGTGGACGTTTTAGATATTACGGAGGAACATCGCGTTCGGTTTTTGAGCATTTTCAAATCATTTGACCTCACTCCAGTTTTTGCTGAGCCCACTAGAGTAACTCCTACAACAGCTACTTGCTTAGATAATATTCTCTGCAACTGTAAAAGCATCAAACAATCAGTTATTAATTATGTAAAATCGGATCATTGCGGTCAGATAGTTACACTACAGAACCGTTTTATTCCACCCCGTCTAGAAATCAAATGCAGGCCGGTCACTGCATCTCGTAAGGACAAATTTAAAAACCTTGTAAGTGATAAAATACCGTTTATACCTTTTAATAAAAAAAAATGCTAGTGACTTGTAGGAACAATTATTTCAGGTAGTTAAAAAACAATTTGATATTACTTTCCCTCAAAAGAAAATAGTTATCAATAACTGTAAACCGAAATTCAGTGACTGGGCTACACGAGGAGTTTATACAAGTAGGAAAAAAATGTTTGAATGGTATAACAAAAAAGCATATAGAAAGGATCTATCGTTTCATGAGTACGTTAAGAGGTACTCAAAAATTTTCAAAAGAGTTTGCTATGTAGCTAAGTCGAATTACAGATGCGATAAAATTAAAAAATCTAGCAATTAAATCAAAGAAACATGGAATATTATAAATAAAGAAACATGTAAAACGAAATCTCATGATAACAAATTTAGTCTAGAAATAAAAAACAAGCTTATTAAATCTGATGACGAGGTAGCAAACGCTTTTGAGGATTACTTCTGTAATATTCCTATAGAAACGACTAAACAGTTGAGTTCTTGCTCAAGTCACGCGAAATCATTACTAGTGTCGAGTGTTCATAGGTGCGAATCCTCATTTAAATTCAGAAATATTGGTCCTTTAGACATCATAAAACATTTAAAGAATTAAAACAAAAGAAAACAGAGGATAAATCGGGTATATCAATAGACACAATAAAACCCATAATTTACTACACGAAAAACAGTTTGGGTTCTCTAAAGGTAGAAGAAATACAACTGATGCCGGAGTAGCACTCATCACACACATTCTTGATGCTTATGAAGACAAACATGATGCCATAGGTGTATTCTGTGATTTATCAAAGGCGTTTGATTGTGTAGACCATCAGACACTGCTCATTAAGTTAGAACACTATGGTGTCTCGGAAAACTCATCTAAGTTTTTAAGTTCGTACTTATCAGGTAGAATACAATCAGTTAACATAAATGGTACCTACTCTTCCGGAGCCCCTCTTCAGATGGGGGTCCCCCAGGGCTCAATATTGGGGCCTTTACTTTTCCTGATATATGTAAACGACCTGCCATTTTATTCCACAAATCTTTGTGAGATAGTTCTGTTTGCTGATGATACTTCTATGATTTTTAAAATGAAAAGACATGAAGAAAATTTTGACGAAGTAAACAATACTCCCTCCAAAGTATTGAATTGGTTCACCACTAATAACTTGTTGCTGAATGCTAGTAAAACTAAATGTGTAAAATTCACTTTGCCTAATGTAAAGCAACTCACACCAAATATTGTACTAAATGGTAATAATCTAGTCTTAATAGACTCCACTGTATTTCTGGGCATTACACTTGACTCAAAATTACAGTGGGGACCTCATATTGAAGCCCTAGCTAGGAGGCTAAGCTCGGCTGCCTTTGCAGTTAGAAAAATAAGGTATCTGACTGATGTTGAAACGGCGAGGCTTGTGTATTTTAGTTACTTCCACAGTATTATGTCTTACAGTCTTCTCTTGTGGGGTTCTGCTGCAGACATTGATACCATATTTATTTTGCAGAAAAGAGCCGTTCGTGCTATTTATAAACTTAGTCCTCGTGACTCCCTGGGAGAGGTCTTTAAGAAAATCAACATTAACTGTGGCTTCTCAATACATTTTTGACAATATAATGTACGTCCGTAAAAATTTAGATAATTTCATGAAGAAGAGCGACATTCACTCATATAACACAAGAAATAAACACAAGCTTGTCGTTCCTAACTTCAGATTAGTTAAAACTAGTAATTCGTTCATGGGAAATTGTATAAAATTCTTTAATAATATACCACACAATCTTGTCGAATTGCCGGTTGATAAATTTAAGAAACACGTTAAAAACACGCTTATGTCTAAAGGCTATTATAAGGTTCAAGACTATCTGAACGACACGAATGTGTGGTCTGTCCAGCCTGCACCGACTGATGTACTTACCTTTGATGATTTTGATTTTACGGCAGCTAGTGGTGACTGAGTTTGTTCCGGCGTTTCTTCTCAGCACTTGCCTAATTGTCTGTGTTCTGTCTCGAAGCGCTGGTAGGGCCCAAAAGATAAGGAGACATGATTCGGCCCCGTCAGGGCACAATTATTTTTATTTTATTTTTCACTGTACATTTGACGTTCATAAGTGGCATATTGTGTCCTAAATTGAATAAAAAATATTTGAATTTGAATATTTGAATTTGAATTTGAACTAAGAACCGTGTAATACCTATAGTTTCAGAATAAAGTGGCTGTGACATACGGACGGACAGACAGACAGACAGACTGACTTGACGAAACTATAAGGGTTCCGTTTTTTATCAATCGGCTACGGAACCCTAAAAATGTATCAAAGTCCTTACTTTTGATACTTTGATGAATATCCTTATATTGACTATTGGTAAGTCGAGGTACTTTCTATTCCATTGAAGCCGCCAAAGATTAGGCTAATCTTGACTTTGACAAGCCTAACGAGTAATGTTTAATTTATCAAGTGAAATTAGCATTTCGCCAAGTTTCCTCGCATCAATCTGCTTATGCAAACTCAATAAAATTAAATATGAATGTCGAACTCTTCACAACACTTTACAGATTTAATAAAATTTACCCAATATATCCTAGTGAGAAGGAAATTTAAGATAGACGATTTTAAAGCTAGGTTATTTTTTTAATTTAAATAGCGTAATGAAAAAAGTATTCAACCAAAGCTGTAAAGTTAGAACTTAACTTACTCCTTTTTTGGTATGAAAATATTCCTGATTTGTTTTAAATAAGATTTACAACTTCACCTCAATTTAACGATTTTGAGTATAACTTATTTTTACACCTCGCGCCATTAGAGATACAACGTAAAACGTATTTGACTTACTGTATTGATTGAAAGGTATGATGGGTTTTCTTACCAGTCATATTTTTGTAATTATTACCGGCTTTATTATGGAGGAAGAAATAATAATCTGGCGAGAATTTTGCATAAATATGATTTACCGACAACACCCTTTACAGATCCTGAAAATAATGATGCCATATTATATTTTCGTTAGCTCCATTTTCTAAGTTTAGGTTATTCTAAGTATTCCTAATGTGGCACAATAGGTCTCTTTGTCCGTTTTAAGGCGACTCAGACCTGAGCTGCAAATATGCTGGATAATGATGCCACTTAACGTCGTGGAAACGTGAAAAGCACAAGTACGCTGTGGCTCTTATGTTTTTTATTTGTGTCTTAGTTACCACGAAGAGTTTGATCTGAAAAAAAAAAAAAAACTACCTTTACTTACAAGTGAAAATTGCATGAAATCCTATAGTTTGTACTGTTGTACATATTGTATTATGTGTAATAAATTGAGTACCTTAATATATTTAGTATTCATCGGATCCACATTAACATTTTCATCACATTATCTTTGTTTTTCCATGCTTTCATTTCCTTCCAAAGATTGCTGGTTCGTTTGCTGTAAACACGAACATAAGAGTTAATCATAGATTCTATCTACCATAACGCAGTTCGTATTTTCTCCCTAAAAAGTCGTACTGTAGACATTAAACTATAGGCATTACCTGCCTTTCTACTCTTCTTATTACTATTACTCTGTATTTTTGGATTATTGATGTTTTCTAATCCTTTTTGAACAATATTTATTGTGAATCTAAAAATGTCAAACTTTCAAAGCTCTGTTATTCTACTTTTCTGTACATAATACTGTAAAAATAGCTGTGTTTTACCTTTGTTTGCAATTTTCCTTTAATTTGCATTGGGTGATGATTCATTTTCCTGTTTATTTATATATATTGCTTGATTTCTGAAATATTTTTATCTTTATTGACATGGTTGTTATGACAATATCTTTCAAAGTCTGACAACTTCTATCAAAGTTTATTACTTTTTCGGGTTTAATCCTCTGTAAACCACCAGTATTCATGTTCTATTTTTGAACCTACCTCGATCTAAATTTGAACGGCCCCGGCCCCCTATATAAGCATTAATTTTTTTCATTCAATTCATTCGATTCCGAGTTCTAAGCTCGAACAGTTCTATTATACTCCAATAAATAAATACTCTACATCTTCCCTCAAGAAGTCTTGAAGAACCGCCGGTGACTACTGAAACACCTCCTCACGCTAGGGGAGGGACCGGACACCGGAGGAGTATCCAAGCACATTGACTGCAGTAACACCTCCTCGCTCTAGGGGAGGGACCTGTCTCCTTCTCGGAAGAGGATCAGAGACCAAGTACTTCTGGCACTCCAACTGATCATAACATTTTCTATATAGTGCCCGTTACCCTCATTACTGCACATCGGCGTCTCTGCTCTTCACGGCGCCTGTCACCGCTGCACATCGGCGTCACTGCTCTTCACGGCGCCTGTCACCGCTGCACATCAGCGTCGCTGCTACCTCCGCTGTGTCGGCCCTGCACTCCGACGCCGCCCTTTGCTGCCCCAGGACAATACTTATTGAAGATTTGAAGATACTTACTCACGCCCACTGCACTTTACTTACATTCATACAGACATCACCTCATCTCATTTTTCGGTACTGTATTCTTTTTGTTGTAATATAAATTCTATTCCCTCTTCTACCTCTTTCTTTTACCTTCTTCTACTTCTCCACATTTGTCGCTTCACGACAAGTTTTATGGAGTTTAACCAGAAGAAACTCGTATCAAAATTGATGTCAAATATAATTATCATTCTCCTGGCTGATAATGATATATCATTATCATTATCAGCCAGAGGACGTCAACGGCTTTCCACAGCGACGGATCACTACCGGTCTGTATCCAGTTTGATCCTGTGATCTTTACAAGGTTGTCTGTCCATTTTTTTGGTGGACATCCTAGGCTGCATCTTTGGTCAAAGGGTCTCCAATCTAGAACTTTCCTGCCCCAACGGCCATCAGTTCGTCGCGCTTTGTACCCTGCTCATTGCCACTTGAGCTTACTGATTCTCAAGGCTATGTCCGTAACCTAGTTTTTCTACGTATCTCCTCATTTCTAATTCGATCCCGCAGAGAAACACCCAGTATAGCCCCTTCCATCGCTCGTTGTGTGAATTTGAGCTTCATTATATGGCGTCATCACTGATAACACACACTGGTTGAAGACTTTCGTCTTCAGACACTGAGGTAGTTGAGATGAGAAGACACTCTTGCATAGTTTCCCGAACGCTGCCCAGCCGATTTGGATTTGTCGATTTACCTCTTTCTCGAAGTTGGACCTACCCAATTGTATCACTTGTCCCAGGAAGACGAACTCGTCGACAACTTTGAGAGTTGAGTTCCCAACGGATACTGGATTGGGAACAATAAGAGCTACAAGGGAGCAACAGAACAAGCTTGATATAATTTTCGTCTTTTCCACGTTCATTTTAAGACCCACAATCATCTAACACAGATTACTTGTGCTTTGAAAAACATTTACTGTCAAGAAAAAATACACTGTGAGTTACAATGTTTTCACAAATTTATGTTAAACTTACATAATAAGAGGTGATAATATAAATGAAAAGTAAATGAGACCATTTGGCAATGGGTGCCAGTTTCAGCTTAGGCTATAATTAATTCCACGCTGGTTTTCAAACATGCCCGTGGAGATAAAGCCGGTTATAAGAGGTTAACTGATAACAATATTACCAAATTAAATGGATTGATTCACGTGTGAATATGAAAGCTTAATCTTTAATTTAATATCGCTAGTTCTGCATATAAATATTACCAGCACCTGTCAAAACTAGACTTAGAATTTCGTGATTCTTCATGAAAAACGTTCGTAGCGGCTTCGCTTAGCGTCATAGGTGTCTGGATGAATCTCCAGATTTGAATATAGACGATACACAATTGCTGATAAACGAGGCTACAATCGCTGCGGTTGTCCAATTAGGATTACTGGAATTAGACAGAATATACCACAATGTAGAGAAGAACAGTATACCAAACAAGAGAACATAACAACGAAGACCCTTTACACACTGTGACTTTTGGCAGCGATGCAGGTGCGATGCAGTAGCACGATGTCAACCTTTACACTCTGCGCTACTTTTAGCATCGATGCAGAAGCTGGAAATGGAAAAATTATGTACTGGATTTTGGTGATTGCATCGATGCTAATTTAAATCAGTTTATTGCACGAGTCACGGTGCTGAAGCGCGTTTTCGAAACGCGCGACTGCATCGATGCTAAAAGTCGCAGTGTGTAAGGGGTCTAAGACATGCAACATAAAAAGTATAAATAAACTACTAAAATAATAATAATGCAAAGTAAATTAGCTTCTTACTACACTGTTGATTAATAGCTTAATTATTTAGGTCGAATTAAACCGCTAAACCTTAGGATTTTTGTATCTTAGCGCGTGTATTCTAAGAAAAAATAATGGCTCTACATAATTTTCAAACATATTTTTAATTTATGTACCTTTGACGCTACTCAAGCAAGTAAGGTCCTAAATAAGGCGAGAAAGCCTAACACAGTATATAGAAAAATAACTTCTTGAAAAATCAGGAAACCTAATATTGATCAGACAGTGAATAAACAAGTACCTATATAGCATATTTGTTAACTAATAAAAATAATATTATTGAAAATAGTTAACCAATATTTATTTACAATCAGGTCGATGTAAGTTGTAACACCATCAACACAAACCTTAGTGGTTTAATCGTGCTGTTATAATGTATCCATTTGTTTTCAGTTTATATGGTAATAAATGAAAAAAAAGTGATAGTTCGAAAGGTGTCGCCTTTCTTACGCTGCTATTACGGACATCTTTCTGTATCTTTTTCGATTGTGCACATAGGCACGTGCCGATAAACGATACCACTCGTCATCGACGCAGCTTAATTAAAATCCTGAGTCTTAT